>SJYT01063100.1:104583-330154 GCA_006410635.1 Cephalophus harveyi | reverse complement strand
GGGGGGGGGGGGGGGGGGGGGGGGGGGGGGGGGGGGGGGGGGGGGGGGGGGGGGGGGGGGGGGGGGGGGGGGGGGGGGGGGGGGGGGGGGGGGGGGGGGGGGGGGGGGGGGGGGGGGGGGGGGGGGGGGGGGGGGTTGCTTCCTGTGTGCTAGAGGTGTCAGTGCTTTTCCTGGCAGAGCCACATGTACTGCCCAGAACAAGCCCTCTTTCCTACAGTTCTGCCATTCCCTCCTAACCAGGCCCAGCTCTTCTCACTCCGGTCCAAATGGCAACTCCGGTTGCCATTTCCTTCTCCAGAGGATCTTCCCCACCCAGGGATCGAACCTGGGTGGGTATCAGGCCAATCCTTCCTTTGTCTCCTTCATCTAACTGGCCCTGGGCTGGGAGCATGGCACACTTTGAACCTATTTCAGCACTGTCTACTCTGGAAGACAGACTGGACCTCGAATCCTTCTTAACACAGCATTCCCGGCCTAGCCACTACCAATCAGTCAGCATTGCTTCTGAGATTAAGCCTATTGGTCATTATTGGCACTAGAAGTAACCAATATAACTTAATTTCCATTTCCTTCTATCCTCCCTGCCTGTGTTCCCTCGCATTTCTGGGATGGATGGTGGGATGGATGATAAAGGGAAACTGAGTTCTCAGCTTAAGGGGAGCACTGGTTGGCGCCACTCCTAAATCTGCTGACTTCACCCAGTGCCGATGCCTCCATGACAAAACTTGCTCCAGCATGAAGCGTATTTTGTGGTATTTGTTACAGGAACTGGTGAGATTCCTGGGTCATTTGGAGGCCATGGAGGATCCTCAACATCAGCACTTTGCTTCTCACTCAATCTCATTTCCTCCCCCTCTAACATATGCTTGAGCTTAAAAACATCCAGTCACCCCATACTTCCTTCTTTTTTAAAGCTCAAGCTGACAAGAGAAATTTCTTCTCCCCTTCACCTTTTTTTTTTTTTCTTATGCAGGGAATAAATACAGCTCCACTCTGGAGCATATAGAAATGGCCAGTTTAAAACTTCTGTGTCTTTCAAGCCATCAGCATCTTTATCTTTTGCCATTAGCTGCCTACAGGTTCTGAATCATTTCATGTTTTCCCAAGGCCCTTTCAGAAGCTCTGGCTTCTGGTTTTGAACCAATCCAGTGATGGTGATATCAAGATAGTCCTTCCCTTAGCAAAATACCACTCAGTGTTTGAGAGGAAGGAAATGTTAAGAAATTCTCTTTTAAGAGATGTCGAAGAAGAGTAAAACAGCTCTTATAAAGCAACATTTTTGAGATTTGAGTTCAAGTAAATCAGAAGCATCTGGATTGTGTGCTGTTAAAACATGTTTTGGTTCCCCTAGGGAGGAAAAAAATACTTGGAAAATATACCTTTTATAAAATGACATGTATTGGAAAATATAGCTAAAGATTTTTCAGAAAACCTAAATGTACCAGAGATGGTCCAACCCTAGTTATAAATATCCTGGAACCAGCTGGGGAGTAAAATTAGGTGGTGAAATGATTTTATCATTTGTTATTCCAAGCTGGAAATGACACATTTCTTGTATATTTCTAAAAAAGAAAAATGCTATACTGGGGTCTATGAGATGAGATTGGCTTTTGTTGTCTTTGATTTGATATTCATTATGATAATAATTATTTTCATTGAACTCCCAGACCACGAATGATAAAAATGCCCCCACTCTGCCCCCACTAGCCATGGGGTCTTGGGCAAGTTCATTCACCTCTCTGTGCCCTAATATCACCTGGAAAGTGATAATGATGATGATGATAGCAATAATTGCTGCACTCAGAATAAATGTTGTCTTCCCTGGTGGCTCAGCAGTAAAGAATCTGCCTGCCAATGCAGGCAACGCAGGAGACGCAAGTTCAATCCCTGGGTTGGGAAGATCCCCTAGAGAAGGAAATGGCAACTCACTCCAGCATTCTTGCCTGGAGAATCCCATGGACAGAGGAGCCTGGTGGGCTGCAGTCCGTGGGGTCACAAAAAGACAGGACTGAAGTGGCAGCACACAGAATGAATACCTGGTACATGGGAAGTTCTGTGTTAGTTGGTGTTATTTGTCATCCTGTCTAGAAGATTCTGCCACTAGAGAACTCTGTGGCTCAGCCCCTCACTTCAAAACCTAACAAACCTTTAGCTAGCCTGCCAAAGGAAAAATGAAATGAAATCGAGACTGTTACAATCAACCTTGTGAGCATGTGGGCTAAGTCACTTCAGTCGTGTCCAATACTTTACAACCCTCTGGACTGTAGCCTGCCAGGCTCCTCTGTCCATGGGATTCTCTGGGCAAGAATACTGGAGTGAGTGGCCATGCCCTCCTCTAGAGGATCTTCCCAACCCAGGGGCTTAACCTGCGTTTCTTATGTTTCCTGCATCGGCAGCCAGGTTCTTTACTGCTAAGCCATCAGGGAAGCCCACAATTGACCTTACAGAAATAAAAAGATTAGAATACTGTGAATAACTGCATGCCAACAAATTAGATAACCTAGATGAAATGGCAGGTTCTCAGAAACACAATGCACAAATTGCTTGAAGAGACTCAAGAAGAAATTAAAAAACCACAACAGGCCTCTAGCAAGTAGAGATTAAATCAGTAATCAGAAAAATTCTAAACACAAAAAGACCAGGCCCAGATATATTCACATATGAATTCTACTAAACAGTTGAATAAAAATGAACACTATTCCTTCTCAAATTTTTCCAAAAAGTAGAAGAGGAGGAAACACTTTCTAGCTCATTGAGTCTATGACTCCAGATAGATACCAAATTTTTTACTCTTATACCAAAATTCTTGGCTTATTTCTTTCAAAAGTCTACCGTCCTTGATTCTTCTACACACACACACACACACACACAGAGGCACTTATTCCCTCTTCCCAATTTTTTTTTCCCATAGGACTTAATATATATTTATTCATTTATTTACTGACTCTCTTGTCTAATATGATGTAATATGATATATGCATCATCAAAGCAGAGAATTGGGGGTTTTTCCCACTGTTGAATTCTCCGTACTTAGGATAGTGCTAACCACATAATAGTTGCTCATAAAAATGAACTGAATGAATAAATAAATTGCCTAATCATTCTTTCACAGTGAAAGAATAGAGGGAAAACTAGTGAAGGATTACAGAATTCCAGGACCCAGTTGATGAGAAGAAAATAAGCCTTCAAAGGCAGATAACCCAGAAAGTATTGTGTCAGGAAAACAAAGAGAAATGAGATTTCTGAAAAGCAGCGATGGTCAACAGTGTCAGTTTGTGCTGAGAAATCAAATACAACAGGACAGAAATGTCCACTGGGATGAGCTGTGTGATGATCACTGGCCACTTATGGCAGTCAAAAGTCAGGCGGCTTTGAAGGGTGGATGAAGGGAGGTGGTATATTCTAACAACATATTAAAACGTTCTTCTACAAAGAAGAAGGTACAGAGATAGGGCAGCTACTGGAAGAGGGTAAGACAATGGAGGATGTTATGTTTAAGCAGGAAAGACTTTACGTCAAAAAGCCAACGGAAGGAACCAAATTGAGAAAAAAGAAGTTGAATATGGAGAAGAGGCAAGGTTCCCAGGAGAGTCGTAGGACCCAGATCAGAGGACTTGCCTAACAAAGGGCAACATCTCCTACACGGCAGACTGCGGACAAACAAAGACTCCAGGAAATCCAGCCCTGGAGAGCCGATGTGCCTCACCCATGCTCCCCAGCCAGGATCCAGTGGCTGGATCCTGACACCCAGTTCAGTGCTCTGCTTACAATATAGTGTTTCTCTCTTGCTCACATTAGGGTGATCAAGGGGCAGAGCAGAGGTGAGAGGAATAGAAACCAAAGATGATGAGTAGAAAATGCCCACTGTAATAGCCTTTAGCATTGAAGACTGTTGGAGACAAGGTGCTCCTGTCCCTGTGGTGGGTGCCCCCTTAGCACAACGGTCCTCCTGCAGCCCCCACTCACTCCTCCCCAGGAGGTGGAGTGACTTCCCTGATTGGTGAGCCTGCAGGGAGAAACTGAGCCTGAGGGCCTGGCCCCTTTCTATCTCTTCTTCCTTTTAGGAAATAGCAGAAAAGACATGCTCTAGATGGCTTTCCATCCCACGGGAAGCAGAGCAGGAAATCTTCGCTCACCCCTGCCCTATGCGGAGGCCCAAGGTTGTCCAGTTCTGCCTGTGGCCAGATGGGCAGTCCTGCCAATACTTGGCTCTACAGTTAGGAGATCCGTTTGCCCACAGATCTATTCTACCTTCTCCCATGTCAGCTATATCAGTCAGAAAGATAATAGTTTGGTCTCCATCTGCCTTTCTCCTTTGTCTTTTTTTCTTCAGTGAGTTTAGCAAAAGATGAAGAAGAAGGAGGCTAATGACTCCAACAGAAATTATACTACTAATGTCGGCTTATGAAGCAATCATTATTTTCATGGTATTATCGTTGTTGCTTAGTTGCTAAGTTGTGTCCCACTATTTGCAGCCCCATGGACTGCAGCATGCCAGGCTTCCCTGTCCTTCACTATCTCCTGGAGCTTGCTCAAACTCATGTCCATTGAGTCAGTGATGCCATCCAACCATCTCATCCTTTGTCACCTCCTTCTCCTCCTTCCCCCAGTCTTTCCCAGTATCGGGGTCTTTTCCAGTGAGTCAGCTGTTCACATCAGGTGGCCAAAGTTTTGGAACTTCAGCATCAGTCCTTCCAATGAATATTCAGGGTTGATTTCCTTTAGGATTGACTGGTTCGATCATGCTGTCCAAAGGACTCTCAAGAGTCTTCTCCAGAAAAAATGATTCAAAGATTAAAAAAAAAAAAAAAAACATAAAACACAATAGGAATATTTTCTGGTGTAATGCAAACAATGAATATGCATTCTTGTTGGAGAAGATCAGACATAGTGTAGAATGAAAGCCTGATTCCTTTCATGAATGTGGAAAACCCCAAGGACCTGCTTTCTTAATTCAGTTGGGTCAGAGAAATCATGGCTGATAACTTTTCAACTCTGTCCAGGGTTCCACTATTTTCCATCTGGAAACACCCATGGCCACATCCACAATTTCAAAATTGAGAAAATGACCCAGAATCATCACTGCATTTGAAGAAGCCGCAGAGCAATAACCATGTTGCGAGGGCCAGAGAGAAATCTGCCAACGTACATTCTTTGCTGATGAGAAAAATGCATCAGCAACTGTAAAGCTTGATGTTGGCACCATATTTAGCCATGGATCCAACCTTCAACTCCCTTCTCTCCAACTTTTCCAGTGCCAAACACTTGATCCTAATCATCATTTCAGAAACAGTCACTCTCACCTTCTCCAATGACTTCAGTCTCCATATTTCAAATTGAAAAATACTGACCTTGACTGTACAACATCTCTCTGCTGCTCCTAAATGGCTATTTGGAAATTTACCAAATAATCTTAAGCCTATCAGTGAAGACAAAGATTATCCCTCTTGCAATTTTGTTTGCAAACCATCTTAAGAAACAAAGGAGCTGGGAATTGGTCAAAGACTTTATGGCAGATTGGAATCCACGGGGGTCAGAAGTCCAGGGTGGAAAAATAGAAGAAACCCTGCAAAACTCAGAGCAGGGCTGTGTAGTCCTATACCACCCAGGTCCTGTGATGGATGGCTCCCCCAACCTCGCAGCCATTGCTCAAAGTTCCCAGAGAATCTGGCCCCTCAGTTTCCAAGCATCCAAAAATACTCCACCACCACACACTTCAAAAAACAGCCCATGGCAGGATATTCTCTAGAAGGAAGAAGGAGTGCTATTAGAATGGTGGGATTGGAACTTCCCTGGTGGTCCAGTGGCTAAGACTCCTTGATGTCAATGCAGAGGGCCTGGGTTTGATCCTACATGCCACAATGAAGATCAAAGATTCCAGGTACTGCAACTGAGACCGAGTGCAGCCAAATAAATAAATATTTTTTAAATGGTGGGATTGGGTGTCAGGGGTTGGCAGGAGGTAATGCACAAATCTGGGGAAGTCCCCCCCATACCTGGGCCCCAATGGGGAATCCTATAGCAATTCAGTGGCTTAATTTATTACCAAACCAAACTGGAATCCACTTGTCTATGCACCGTAAAGCCAATCTACTGACATCAGGTTGTGGTGAAGGAAAGCACAACTTTTGTTACAGAGCACCAAGCAAGGAATTCAGGACAGCTAGTGCTGAAAACACCCAACTCTCCAGTGGGTTTCAGCAACACATTTTTTAAAGGCCAACTGAGGGAGGAGAGACCCAGGGTATGCAGTCAGCTCATGCACAATTCTCTGATTGGTTGATGGTATGGTAATGAAGCAGTGTCACAGGGATTAACGTTGTCACTTCTTAGGCACTTGTAGGCTTGGGGTCCATGTGCTCACATTCGATTATCAAGTAGATCAGTTCAGTTCAGTCAGTCATGTCCAACTGTTTGCAACCCCATGGACTGCAGCATGCCAGGCTTCCTTGTCCATCACTAACTCCCAGAGCCTGCTTAAACTCATGTCCATCAAATTGGTGATGCCATCCAACCATCTCATCTTGCAGTTAATTTTCACATCTGTAAAACAATGCAGGAAATATGCATCAAATACTATTACCTAGCTTCTTCAGAGAGGAACTACAACAGAGGATATGGGGGAAGGGTTTGTTCCGGGAAGGCCCATTAGGGTCCTGCCAGGTTACAGATTCATTCAAGGTTGTTTGTTGATGGTGATCCTGGAGCTCCCATAGATTGCTGCTCACAGCCTCCTTAAATCGTCCACCTTGACTGACAAACCACTGAACCCCTCCTTGTCATGATGAGCCCACAACTACTATATAACAGTCCTATCCAACCTCAGCACTGGTCTCATGGAAAGTCAAGGCGAGAAGGACACCATTGGTACAGTCTTGGAACACTGAGGACTGAGATCTTGGAGTTCAATTATCTGCAAATTAAAAGTGAGCTACATGTACAAGGAGAGGCAAAATGTGGTAAAGTCAGAGATCGCCAGTTGGTGACCTGGCAGGGTGAGAAGACAACAACCCAGCCTGCTGGAAACTTTGTACTGAATTTCTGATATTGGCATATGGTAGTTCAAATACATAAACATTCCCATTTCAGCAGATTCATTTGTGAGAATAATAATTATCTTTTCAGAAAAATAGCTGAGCTATGTGTGTGTATGTCTGTATGTAGATATGTTAACTAGCAAGCAAGAAGAGTTCACTTTTTCCTTCTTTTTCATCTAGATATCAACAATGGTTAATGTCAAGGAAGAATTACAAGCCCCAGGGGCTTCTGCATCTAATTCTCTAAATTATTTATCTGCACAGTCTTGGGGAAATTACTTCTCTGAGGTTTGTTCTCTGAGGTCTGATGAGATTTTCCTCATCTATAATATGAGAATAACTATATCTACCATTTTTTACGCACTTACCTTGTGCCAGGCGTGATGCTAAAAATTTTAAGCATATTATATAGTTTGATTTGCTCCCCTAAATCCACTGAGGTTTTGCTGCTGCTACTGCTGCTAAGTCACTTCAGTCGTGTCTGACTCTGGGTGACCCCATGGACGGTAGCCCACCAGGCTCCCCCGTCCCTGAGATTCTCCAGGCAAGAACACTGGAGTGGGTTGCCATTTCCTTCTCCAATGCATGAAAGTGAAAAGTGAAAGTGAAGTCGCTCAGTTGTGTTCGACTCCTAGCGACCTCATGGACTGCAGCCTACCAGGCTCCTCCGTCCATGGGATTTTCCAGGCAACAATACTGGAGTGGGTTGCCATTGCCTTCTCCGACTGAGGTTTTACTTACACTGATTTTACAAATGAAAATTCAGACATAGAGCAGTGAAGTAACTTGCATAACGTCATAAGGCTGGCAAATGTAAAACAGACCAGATTTTAACCAGGGAGTTCTGATCCTCAAGCCCAACCCTTCCAACACCTCATTCTACTATCTTTTTGCAGTGTGTTTCTGGTAGGATAGGTTCAGCAGCAGATGACCAAAAAACACAAAATTCTCTCTCACAATTTTCAGGGACCGCAGCTTCTTCATGGCACTTTATCATTGTCAACAATGTCAACCTCCTGATCTAAAATGGTTGCTCACATCCAGCAATCATGTCCATGTTCCAGTCAGCATAGAAGGGAAGAGGCAGAAAAAGGCATGTTTGTCTCTGTTAGGGATGTTTCCTGAAACTTGTACACAGCACTTCTGCTTATATCCCATTGACCACATGGGCATGCACAGAAAAACACACAAGAAAAACTGGGCTATGTACTTACTAAAGGAATTCATATACCTAGCTACCAAAAATAAAAGTGAGTTGTTGTTTTTTTTTTTGAGATTTTATTATTAAAGAAGAAGAGAAGAATGGATGCTGGAGGACAATCTCCAGGGTTATTGAACATATGAGGGATCAGTTCAGTTCGGTCACTCAGTCATGTCTGACTCTTTGTGATCCCATGAACTGCAGCACACCAGGCTTCCCTGTCCATCACCAACTCCTGGAGCTTACTCAAACTCATGTCCATCGTGTCAGTGATGCCATCCAACCATCTCATCCTCTGTTGTCCCTTTCTCCTCCCGTCTTTGATCTTTCCCAGCATCAGGGTCTTTTCCAAGGAGTCAGTTCTTCCCATCAGGGGGCCAGAGTACTGGAGCTTCAGCTTCAGCATCAGTCCTTCCAATGAATATTCAGGACTGGTTTCCTTTAGGATGGACTGGTTTGATCTCCTTGCTGTCTAAGGGACTCTCAAGAGTCTTCTCCAACACCACAGTTCAAAAGCATCAATTCTTTGGTGCTCAGCTTTCTTTGTAGTCCAACTCTCACTTCCATACACGACTACTGGAAAAAACATAGCTTTGAGAAGACAGACCCTATATGAGGTACACTAGTATGATACCTAGTAGGTATTTTGAATCTAGCACTGTTTGCTATGTATTAATATTGACCTATATCTTGAGTCCTGTGGAACACATGCATAACATCATGAATTCAAATCAGATGGGGAAAGGTCACAGGAAAAGGGTAGGAGAAGAATACATTTTTAAATCACCATGATATTATGTCCTGGACCTCCAGTTTCACTCGCAGCAAAGTGCCACCTTTGCTCATTTGCAGCATCCCTGGAACTGTGTGGAATTTAATAATGAGTAGATGCTCCTGCAGCCATCCTTAGATGAGCCAGGCCTCACCACATGATCTGCTGGGTGACGCTATCACAGGTGACTCTCAGTAAATAATTTCTACAGCAGCCGTTAATGGAAATGCAGTTTTCATTACAGTGAGAAATTGAAATCTCAGCCAGCCTCTGTGGGTGCCATCAGACCCATCCCTCATTTCTCATCAGACAGTGTGTTGTTTTCATTCCCCCATGATTAACCTTTATCATGAAGGATAGAGGGGACAGGGTAATTTAAATCCTCAGGAAATCTTCACATCACACTGCCACTGAACGATCCTCAGCCATCCTGAAACCAGGGCTCTGAGTAAGTAGGAAAGGACCACTTTTAATTTGAGGTGGAGATATTATCTAGTATGGAAGGTTCCAGATGGCTGCCCTGAGTTGAAGTGACAGACACGCAGCTGGTCTGGAAGGGGAAATACGAAGGAGAGAGAGAGAGAAGTCCTGGCATCAGGGGACTCATGTCGTTGAAAAGTTCTTGAACTTTTCAGACAACTTCCCTTGGGTAGGACCGACATATCTGGGGCATGAGTACAGGGCCTGCCTCTCCAGCACAAAGTGTATCTTCAACTCAGTGTGGCTTTTGCTCTTGGAAACGCAAATGATCTGTGGCTGCACAGATTTTCTCCCTTGTTAGGAAGAAAAGTGAGCTGAATAGGATGTAAAGCTGCTCCCTCAGAAGCCCCTTTCCCCTGAACTCTGGGTCATTGTCCCTCAGCTCCTGATCTCTGAGGCTCTGTGTCCTTTCCTGCCGCTGCTGGCTCCTCCCTTGCAGCTTCTATTTTCGTGCCACCCACTCGACAGAGTAAGCAAGAAGCTGATAGATTAGCAACAAAGAGAACATCTGCTCAGCAACGCAAGCCAAGGCATTCAAAGTCCTAAGTTTGTTGAGAAAGCAATAGAGAGCACTGGGCATCCTCCATTTGGCAAAGGCCTGCCCTGCTTACCACTTAAAGTCTTTTAAAGTCCCTGTTTTTGCTTTTTTTCTGTCACAGCTTATCATAGGACCAAATGTGTCCTGGCTGCCATTTTCTTAGCCCAGTACTGATCCTGTATCTACTATGTGCACATGATTTCCAGAAGGGAAATCATTGTCAACTCAGGAAGAAAGGAAAGTTTGATTTTAGTATTCAGCCAGAAGCAAAGGCTTCCTGCCTGTTGCAGCCATGACCAGTTCAACATGGAGCCCTGACATGAAGATCCTTCCAGAGAGCCAAGGACGCTCAAGACGCTCTAAGGAGGATTATTCCATATCCCTCACTTATTCGTTCATGTGTTCTCAAATACTTCTTCTTGCTCAATCGCTCTCTTTTAGGGGATACCTGTTGTCCCATGACTGGCAGAAGTTCATGGGCCCTGGAGCTAAATCCACCCGTTCAGCTCTTGGAGGCCATCCTACTGGGATTCCTGGCTGGGGTCATTTCACCGATCAGTCAGTTGGATTCAAGTTCACTCTCCAAATCTGAAAGCTTCTTCATCCCCACTCTTACCCTTGAATCGTGTTTCATTTGCGTCTGACATTTGAGCCTTTAATATTAGGACCAACGGGGGACCCTCAGCGTCTGACTCGTTTTCACCTTTTCCTTTTGCATCTCTGAATCCAGTGAAACCACATGATGCCCCTCCATGTGCCCCTTCTTCTTGGCAGGCCAGAAGTGCCAGAGGTCAGATAGTGAGCCAAAGAAAGAGAACCACAGATTGTAGATTTCAGACTTGTAAGGAAATTTGAAGACCATCCATCCTTGTCACATTACAGAGGGGAAGGCCAAGGTCAAGACCATGCACAAATCCATGGCAGAGGCAGGCTGGGAGACCAAACCTCTTTCTAGTTCCGGGCTCTCTCTGATGTGCCCAGCGTGCCTGATGAATGCTGACTGATTTGTACTCAGTGACAATACCCAGCTCTGGAGTTCCCACCATCATGGGAAGACATCAAAGAGTCGTAAATGTAGAATGATTGACAGAGGAGAAGGGGCAGGAGAATTTTTTTTAATCTGTGGACATCTGGTACTACTATTTGAGTGAAAATGTTAGTCTCTCAGTTGTGTCTGACTCTTTGCAGCCCTGTGGACTTCTGGAATTCTGCAGGCGAGAATTCTGGAGAGGATAGCTATTCCCTTTTCCAGGGGATCTTCCCAAGCCAGGGATCAAACATGGGTCTCCTAAATTGCAGGGAGATTCCTTACCATCTGAGCCACAAGGGAAGCCATACTACTATTGGCCTATTCACAAGAGTGAATTGCTGAATGGAGCTGAAGGACAGGGAGGGAAACTAAGCTTTGAAACCAGCCAGCACAGGGCTAAACGCCAGCTCTCACACTTTCTAGCTGTGTTGCTTAACCTTTGAAAGGTTGTTGTTGAATCACGATGCCGGGATTCTTGGCCCCGGAGGAGAAGAATTCAATCCGGGGCCAGAGACAAAGCTTGATCACTCAGAACTTTTGTGTAGTAAAGTTTTATTAAAGTATAAAGGAGATAGAGAAAGCTTCTGACATAGGCATCAGAAGGGGGCAGAAAGAGTACCCCCTTGCTAGTGTTAGCAGTGGAGTTATATACTTTCCAGTAAATCCAAAGAATGTCTGGAGGTTGTAAAGACCTCACCAGACCCCCTCCCATAATTTAAGATAACAGAATTAGCCAGAAGGTTTAATCCAGAGACTGTCCTCAGGCAGAATACATTGTTGTTATATAATCCTAAGGAATGTAGAGAAGGAAAAAAAGTTTGTCCTTTCTTCCTCCGTGAGAATTCCAGACCCCTCTCTGCTTGGGGACCCCTAGACTTCTTATCAATCTGCCTAGGAAATCACTCTCTCACCTTTCTGTGCTTTGGTTTATTCATCTGTAAGATAGAGATACTATCTACTAGTATAAGGTCTACTAGGTAAAGATCTGTCTTACCCACCCCAAACATCTATATGTAATTCTTTATTTGAGAATTATGTCTTAAGTCACAGAATTTTAGTGTAAGAAGGAATCGTGGTGTGCATGAGTCCATTCCAGAGTTATGTCTAGTTTACTGTAAGCTTGATGGTGCATTCATGATCAAACTATTAATAAGATACAGCCTCAATCTCTCGATTCCTATGTCTAAAGTCAAAACCAATCATGAAATTAAATGTTCCTGCCATGTTTTGTGATGACAGAACTTCAGACAGAAGTTTTAAATAAATACCCATGGATGGGGTCTGCCAGCTCTACCCACCTCGTCAGTGGTTGTGAGCATTAATTGAGATAATAAATGTAAAATACATAGGACTTCAGTGCAAGGACATTGGAAGGGATATTTAAATGTTAGCAATGGGTGCTACTTTGGTGCAGAGCAAGGGGAGTGTCCCAAGACCAGCTGAGGGCCTGTGGGAAGGCTAGTGTGGTGTGGTCTTGGGCCCGAAGGCACGGACAGAGACCCCAGCAGACAGGGGCTGGCCGTTACACCTCCGGCAGGCGGCCCAGTAACTGGGGCAGGAGTCACGTGAGACCACCCAGAGGGCTGGAGAACTTCAGCCTGGATCTAGGGAGCCACAGGAGACGGGGGCCCAGCTGGAGGTCTCTGCAGAGCCCGTGCCAGGCCCGGCTTTCATCGTCTGCCAGGCCACCCCGTGGAGGCCAGCTGCCGGCCCAGAGGGCTTCGGCCACCCAGCCACGTGAGAACACTCTTATTCCCTACCTCTCCCCCTTCTGGGCTTGACTCCAGGCATGCAGGGAAACAGCAGCTAGCAAGGGGAGGAGGTGGGCCGAGGGAGAGGAGAGGAAAAGGACCATGCCCCTTTCCCAGGGCAGGTTTCCAGGACCAGGCCAGTCGGAGCTACGGGAAGAGGGGAGGCTAAAGGCTCAGCTGCAGAGTTGGGACTTGGAATGCTAAAATCTGAAGTGAGCCTACTTTTTGCAGCTCAAGGGACTTTTTTAATTACCTGACTGTGACTAATTTCCTTAAGTTGTCCAAGTCATCCCTGGGTGTAGAAGGCTTCGGTTGCTATCAAATAAAATTTAAAGAGATAATGGGGAACCCCACAAAACTCAGATCTGCCCTTCCTATTCTTCTGGAGTAGATAGATGATAGATTATGTGAGTAGATAAATGATAGATAGATAGGAGAGTTACATTTTGTTCAGAAACTGTTTCATGCTTTTCCAGAGTTGCCATTACAACACTGATTATTACAACATGATTTTAATAGTCATGCTGGCTGAGCAAGGTATTTTTCTAGATAACCACTTCCCACTAAGAGGACCCACTTTTACTCTCTTGTGCATTCACTGAATTAAAAGTAATTTGGAGACTTCTTTTTAAACTTCACCTTGATTGCACAAATGATAGCTTTTCTTTCTATAATCCTTTCACTCCCTCAAGCCCAATAATGTGCATTATATAGGCCAATATTACTGTGAACTCCACTTAAGCTTAAATTGTGATCACTGACTCCTAATGTCTTCAAACCATCGAGTCCTACACAGTGTTTCATGGTCTTTGAGGCTTTCCTCCATCACCCTCTAGTGACAACCTGCACAGATTCCATTAGTCAGTTCACTACTCATTTATTCATTAATTCATCATTTATTGAGTTGGCTACCTTTTTCATACCAATCACCCTATGGGTGCTAGAGATATGACCGTAAAAACTGAATGACACACAGTCCCGCCATCAAGGCACCTACCATCTACTATTCTGTGATTCAGTGGATATTAAATCACTGTGATAACAGGTGATAAGGACAATGTCGGCATTATAGACAGGGTGCAATGGGAGCACAGGAGGGAGGAACTGACTGTCTTTGGTGATGGGTCAGATCAGCTGCACAGAAGAGAACACCACGGAGCTGGAAGGATCAGCAGGACTTTCCTAGGCAGCTGAGAGGTGTGGGGCAGGTGGAGGGGACAGTCAGGAAACGCCAGCTAGAAGAGGCAAGAAAAGATTTTCCTCCACATGTTTCAGAGGGAGCATGGCCCTGCTGACATCTTGATTTCGGACTTCTGATTTGTGGTATTTGGTTACAGCATCCCTGAGAAATGGATACAGGTTTCCAGGTGGCACTGTCCAGTTGAAAGGGGTGGATGAGGTGAGACCAGTCTTCTTCCAAGAGCCCAAGGAGATACACCTGAAACTAACAACGTTGTCAATCAATTATACATCAATAAAAATAAACTGATTATTTTTTTAAGACATAATGTGTTAGTCACTCAGTCATGTCCAACTCTTTGCAACCCCATGGACTGTAGCCTGCCAAGCTTCTCTGTGGAATTCTCCAGGCAAGAATACTGGAGTGGATTGCCATTCCCTCCTCCAGAGAAACTTCCCAACTCAGGGATTGAACCCTGGTCTCCTTCCTCACAGGCATATTCCTTACTGTTTGAGCTACAGGGAAGTCTCCAAGCCTAAGAAGAGATTACTAAGGACACAGAGCACACGGGGGCACATACTGGAAGAGATTTATTTTGCCCAGAGTGGAGAAGAGAAAAGGATTGGATAGGGAAACTTCAAGATGAGGATGATATTTGAAAATGGCGTTGAAGAATCTTTTTGTCTCTTAGCTGATGATAAACTCCCGGGAGCCCAGTCCACAAATCCATAGAAGTATTTGATAGATATTTATCCCGCACTTTGTGTTAGGCTTCCCTGGTGGCTCAGAGGTTAAAGCGTCTGCCTCCAATGCAGGAGACCTGGGTTCTATCCCTGGGTCGGGAAGATCCCCTGGAGAAGGAAATGGCAATCCACTCCAGTATTCTTGCCTGGAGAATCCCATGGACAGAGAAGCCTAGTAGGTTACAGTCCACGGGGTCGCAAAGAGTCGGACACGACTGAGCGACTTCACCTCACCTCACCTGAGACTAGAGTGGTGAGCAAAACAGGCACAGCCCCTACTCGCGTGCAATGAGTCATCTGAGGGGGAGACAGACTAGTGTTTGTGAATACAAATAACTACCCAGAAAAAATATGTAAGCATCACTAGGATAAGTGATATGAAAGACAATTACCAAGTGTTAAGAGAACATATTGCAAGGAAGTTGTTCAAGCCTGGAGGCTGTGAAAGTCTTTTTGAGGAAGTGATGTTTGAGCTGTAATCCAAAGTAAATGAGTTAATTTGAGGTGAGGAGGGAAGGGAGGAGACAGCCCAGGCAAAGCCTCAGAAGGGAGGAAGGGTGACTGCTGTGGATTTGAGGATCTGAAAGATGGCCAGTGTCACTGCAGGACAGAAAGGGAGGGACTGTTGACACTGGCAACAGGCAGCAGCCGTAGCTCTAAGGGCCTTGAAGGGTTTAGTGTTCATCCCCCAAGTAACAGATGGAAGGGAAAGGCAGTCAGCGAATTCCAGCTGAAGTGCCAAGAGACAAGATCAGATTTGGGGGGTGGGGAGTACTGTTGTTTGGGGCTTCCCTGGTGGCTCAGAGGTTAAAGCGTCTGCCTGCAATGCCAGAGACCCAGGTTCAATCCCTGGGTCGGGAAGATCCCCTGGAGAAGGAAATGGCATCCCACTCCAGTACTCTTGCCTGGAGAATCCCATTACAGTCCACGGGGTCACAAAGAGTCGGAATCGACTGAACAACTTCACTTCACTTCACTTACTGTTGTTTAGATCACCTTAATGAGAATGGTGGGAGAAAGTCAAGAATGAAAGCAAAAAAAAAAAAAAAAAAATTAAGAAACTCATGCATTTGTCCAAGTGGATGGTGGCTTGAAAAAGGTGGTTGTGGAACTTCCCTGGTGGTCCAGTGGTTAAGAATTGCCTTCCAGTGCAAGGGATACAGGTTCGATCCCTGTTTAGGGAACTAAGATCCCACATGACTCAGGTCAACTAAGCCCGAGGGCCACAAACCAGTACAGCCAAAAAACAACAAAACAAACAAACAAACAAGGTGGTAACAATGAAGAATGTAGGTTTAAGAAGTGTTTCTCTAGGCACTCAAGGAAGGCAAACAATGAATGAATGAATGAAACCAAGGTGTTTATCTACAGCTATTTCATATTATTCTCTATCTTCAGGTTTTAAGCCACACCTTCTCTGAAAAGTAGCATTGATGTCTCCATATGAAACATCTTGACATCTGATCGTGAAGGTTCAGATAAGAAGGGTACTTTAAGTGGTGTTCTGGGAGATGGTGAGGCTCTCTCCAGTTGGGGAAAGGGAAGAAGAGAGAAGAGAGGCTAGACTCCTGAACACTTTGACAGGCCGTGGAGGACCCAAGGCAAGGACCTATCTGAAGAAAGGGATGTCTACATCACCTGCCAGCCAGTAAGCTTCTCTCATCTGACATTCTCCAAGAAGCCTGACTCACAGGCATCGAGCTTAGAGGTAACATAACGTACAACTGAGCTCCCCTAAGGCATCCAGTATCCTATCATTTTGCCTTTTCATATTGTTCATGGGGGTCTCAAGGCAAGAATACTGAAGTGGTTTGCCATTCCCTTCTCCAGTGGAGAAACACTGGGCTGGAGGAAGCACAAACTGGAATCAAGATTGCCGGGAGAAATATCAATAACCTCAGATATGCAGATGACACCACCCTTATGGCAGAAAGTGAAGAGGAACTAAAAAGCCTCTTGATGAAAGTGAAAGAGGAGAGTGAAAAAGTTGGCTTAAAGCTTGAAGAAGGCTGAGCGCCGAAGAATTGATGCTTTTGAACTGTGGTGTTAGAGAAGACTCTTGAGAGTCCCTTGGACTGCTGGGAGATCCAACCAGTCCATTTTAAAGGAGATCAGCCCTGGGTGTTCTTTGGAAGGACTGATGCTAAAGCTGAAACTCCAGTACTTTGGCCACCTCATGCGAAGAGTTGACTCACTGGAAAAGACCCTGATGCAGGGAGGGATTGGGGGCAGGAGGAGAAGGGGACGACAGAGGATGAGATGGCTAGATGGCATCACTGACTCGATGGACATGAGTTTGAGTGAACTCCGGGAGTTGGTGATAGACAGGGAGGCCTGGCGTGCTGCAATTCATGCGGTCACAAAGAGTTGGACCCGACTGAGCGACTGAACTGAACTGAACTGAACTGAAGGCATCCAGTGTTATTACCTAGAAAGCCCCAAAGTTTCTATAGTTAGATTTTCCTGGGATTTATAGGGTTTGAATTGTTCACTCAGTGGGGCAGCTAAGATGCCGCATTAGGTGGCTGCATATTCCTTTCCTCCTCCATCACACTAGGTAAGGATGCAGCTCAGAGGGGAGAAAGGCAACCAGCCGTCTTTGAACACCTATAGTGTCTCACAACCGATCGAATCTGAAGACAATGGGGAAACTGCCTCACGTCTTATCCTCTTATTATACAGTTCAGTAGGTTCTGGAATGAACTCTAGATTTAAGTTAAAATGAACAATACATTTTCATCCTAATTAATCACACAACCAAAGCTACTGATGAAGTGAACAGATGACTCAGTATTTGTTCAATTATGACATCATATTCACATCTTTGCCCTAATTCTAATGACTTCAAGTTCCTCTTGCCAAACGGCAGGACCCGAGCCCTTCTTTAGAATTTTCCCATTCTTCTTGGGCAGTCCCAAAGAGGTAAAAGTGTCTTGGCCAAAGGAACTGCACAGGGCTGTCAGCTGGCTTTTTCTCAAGAAAAATCCACAGAGAGGACCCTTAAGGAAACCTCGTCGTCACCACTGCTGACAGGGCTGAGATTGTTAAGAGTTCTAGGCAGGTCCACAAAGAAGTGTTACTTACTCATTTACTCTTTTCACTAACTAAGTCAGAGCTTCAGTCCCCACCTACCCAGACACACACACACACACACACACACACACAAATGCAAATCATTACATACATAGAGAAGGACCCAAAAGGTCCCACACCAAGGGCTTCTAATAATGGTGATGACTCCTGGAGCACGCGTGTTTGGATGTTTCTTGCTTTTGTCTGCTGACATACTCACTTGCTTTGCCTTTTCACTGCCATTTCATCTTGTCATGATCTTTCTATTATGTATTAGTAAATATTTTGCATTTTATTATGTGGTACTTTCATTTTTAAATATCATTTTAGGTAGCAACATTCAGCTAGTAATTGGAAGCCTTGCAGTTTCTTTGGTCTTCCTGTAAATTGCACTGAACACTTCAGAAACTGCTCTTTGCATGTTATCTGGCTTTATGTTTCAGTCTAATATGAAAGCTGGCATCTGTGGGCCCTCACTGTGGGCCAGGCACTGTGCCAAGAGCTGCCTGTGTGTTGGGCCACCCCACCCTCCCCAGAACCCTGGGTGGGCACTGTAAGCCACACTTCACCGATGAGGAAATAGCACTTCAGAGTGGATGTGATCTACACAGCGGCACGGTCAGTGCCGGATGCCTGGTGCAGAGACCCACCCGAGTTGTGAGGGAGCCAGGAGGTCTAGAGCTCTTCCGGGGCCATCGGTTAGGGCGCTGGTTTGGGGGCTTCCTCAGGCACTGGCTGGCTGCACTCCCCACCCTCAGGGAAACCTCTCTCCTCTTCTCCCAAGCTCCTCAATCATGGAAGAAACAAGGAAGGGCTGGCTTCTCTGTGGAAACTTGCCCACTCCCCACCCTCAGGCAGAAAGTCGGCAAAACTCAGCCAGGCGTTCAGAACCCCCGGAGTCCTGCCAAGCCCGCCCCACCCATCCTCCTGTAAGAGCTTAAGTCAACCGGGCCAGAAAAATCAGACGGGCCATCTTGGGATAAAGAAAGGAAAAACCGTGCAGCTGCCACCTAATTGGCATTCTAAACAGCTAGAAGCCTCCAAGCCCAAAAATGAATTAAATAAGACTTTTTTCCCCTTCAGGGTGGAGTACAGCCTCCAGGTTTCCACCCAAGTCACACCCTAGCAGCAGCTATTTATAATATCTAAATGCCAGATGGAACCTGCCGAGTGAAACAGAAACCAGAGGCCTGGACAGCAAAGGCCCTGGAGCAGATGCAAACCCCGAGGGAGGCAGCGTGTGGGGACTGGCCCAGGGGCAGGGCCCTCAGGCCCCCCCGCGGCTGGCCAAGCCTCCCGCCCGAGTGGCGCTTCCCCAGCCAGCAGAGACCTTCAGAGAGCCCGCTGGTGGATGCTTCTACATCCCGCAGCCCGAGGCGCAGACTGGCTGCTGGGCAGGGACTGGGCTGTGCCTGATTGATTGGGAGTGGCCAGCCCTGGAGCGGGCCAGACCCGGCACCAAGGGTGGGGCCCTGGGTCCAAGCAGAGGCTGGAATCGGGTAGAACGTGGTGGTTCAGGGAACTGAAGCGGGGAGTGAGGCAAACCCCTGATTTCCTCTCTTACCCCATGTGATTTTCTGCCTCTTTTTAACCCTCAGGGGACTCTGCCTCCTTATGTGTGAAAAAACACAGGCAACTGAATGGGATATTTGAGAACACAGAGTAGACAGTAAGTCCTTAGAGGATAGATCCGCACCATTGAAGCAGCAGTTGTTCCTACTGGACCTTTTTGCCCAGATACAAAAATGCATGCCTCTGTGCTGGCTGCTGGCTGGACCAAGGACTTGCCAGGCAAGCGCAGGTCCCTCTCCTCCTGGTGGGCTGACAGGCCAGGAGACAGATCACATCTGTTGCTGCTGCTGCTAAGTCGTTTCAGTTGTGTCCGACTCTGTGTGACCCCATAGACGGCAGCCCACCAGGCTCCCCTGTCTCTGGGATTCTCCAGGCAAGAACACTGGAGTGGGTTGCCATTTCCTTCTCCAATGCATGAAAAGTGAAAAGTGAAAGTGAAATCGCTCAGTCGTGTCTGACCCTCAGCGACCCCATGGACTGCAGCCTTCCAGGCTCCTCTGTCCATGGGATTTTCCAGGCAGGAGTACTGGAGTGGGGTGCCATTGCCTTCTCCGGACAGATCACATCAGAGGCTCCCAATTCCTTCCCCTAGTGTACCAATGCAGACTGGAAAGCTGACGAGCTAAACAGGCATGTGAGTAAAGTCCAGTTAGTGTCTGGCTCCTCCTGCCGCCCTGGTCCTGCTGGTCGGCTAGTGAATTAAAGCAGTTTCTCCCAAAATGAAAAGCCCTTCTCTCCTTCTCTGATGAAATAAATCTCCCCTCCATCTCAGTGCAGCTCCACTCTGCTTTTCTCTAGGCATGTCACTGACCCGCAGACCACACTGAAGTTTCTTTCTGAGTTTCTAGGGTAGCACTGTCCTATGGAAATGTGATGTGGACTTCACAGGTCATTTAAAGTGTTCCAGTAATTTCATGAAAGAAAGTAAAAACAAACAGATGACACTAATTTTAATAGTCGGTTTTATTTAACCCAGTATATCGAAAATAGTATCATTTCAAAATGTGATCCATATAAACATTAGTTATTGTTCAGTCACTAAGTCATGTCCGACTGTTTGCAAACCCATGGACTGCAGCATACCAGGCTTCCCTGTCCTTCACCAGCTCCCAGAGCTTGCTCAAACTCATATCCATTGAGTCTGTGGTGCCTTCTAACCATCTCATTATCTGTCTCCCCCTTCTCCTCCTGCTTTAAATCTTTCCCAGCATGAGTCTTTTCCAATGAGCCAGCTCTTCACATGCATCAGGTGGTCAAAGTATTGTAGCTTCAGCTTCAGCATCAGTCCTTCCAATGAATATTCAGAGTTGATTTCCTTTAGGACTGGCTGGTTTGATCTCCTCGCTGTCCAAGGGACTCTCAAGAGTCTTCTCCAGCAACACAGTTCAAAAGGATCCATTCTTCGGTGCTCAGCCTTCTTTATGATCCAACTCTCACATCTGTACATGACTACTGGAAGACCCACACTTTTGACTCTATGGATTTTTGTCGGTAAAGTAATGTCTCTGCTTTTTAATACACTGTCTAGGTTTGTCATAGCTTTTCTTCCAAGGAGCAAGTGTCTTTTACTTTTGTGGCTGCAGTCACCGTCTGCAGTGATCTTGGAGCCCCCAAAAATGAAATCTGTAAGAGGGTGTTTTACAGAGTCTGGTGTGTATGTTATCCTTATAGTACATCTCAGTTCCCTCTAGCTACATCTCAAGTATTTGGCCTGCACATGTGGCTGGTGGTGACTGTATTGGATGGCACATCCTAGAGCATTTGTTGGGGGCTCCAGCTTGAGTAATTTGATGCCAGCTGCTCTGAGGCTCTGATAATTGTAGGCATGTCGAGAGAGAAGCAAGTTCTGTTGCAGGCCAGTGTGAGGAGTCTGGTGAGAGAGATTGCCCTCTGTTTTCTCATAGCCAGTCCCCCAACAGTTTGGATATTAGTCTTGGGGTGGGGAAGGGTCATGGGCTCTGTGAACAAAACATGAAAAGCTGGAATTCTCTGGTGGTCCAGTGGTTAGAGTCTGCACTTTCACTACCAAGGGCCTGGATTTCATCCCTGGTCAGGAAACTAAGATCCTAAAAGACACGTGATGTGGCCAAAAAAACCCAAAAAGCCAGTTGCCCTCAAAAGAGCAGACAGCTGAGCTTCAAACACCCACCTCTTCAGAGGAGGTCGTTTCCTCACCTCTCTTCAAGCTCTTGCAGCTGGAGTGAAGGCTGCCTTCAGGATCAGGCTGTTATCCCTGAGGAATAATAAAAGGAGCCTCCTTGGGAAGGGGCCTCATGCGGGAAGAAACAGGAAGAAAGAAGAGTGAAAGCAAGACCTTCAGACTACCGGCTTTCTGGCACTGACAGCCCTTTCACACAGTCCCAGAAAAGCTTCTTTGGTTTCCAGAGTGTCTGCTTGTGGCCTCTGAAGGTTCAGCTAGCCTCCGCCTGTGAGAAATAGTTTCCAAGACATCACATGAAAAATATTTTCTGTTGAGGACCTAAGCTCACTGAGGCCTGATCCTACCCATGAACACCAAGGAAGGCATTCCCTGACTGGGAGCTGCTGGCAGCCCCACTTGCCCCCATCAAACCCCAGGATTATGATGCCTGTCTTGTGCAGAAAATTGAGAGCCTTCTGGAAAACCCTGGGAGAGGCCAAGATGGGACTTTGCAGCTGGTGCCTACCAGTCCTGAAGCCAGGGAGCCAACCCGTGGTTTTGCACAGGTCCCCACCCTGCCAGAGCCACTGATTTCTGGCACAGCCCTAGAGGCGTCCCAAGCCCAGGTTTGGCACAGCTTTCCCAGGCATCTGCCCTCTCTGTTGACTGCCCGTAATGCAAACTGCCAAGCCAGTTACTGAAAGAATTTGGAATCTGAGGAGTCAAAAAAATCACCACCTATGCTTTAGGCGAATTTATGGGAACAGTCTGAACAAAATGACCCCTTCCAGACAACCTGGAGTGAGTGCAGCCCCGCCTTGACAGAAGCACCACTTGCTGCAAAGTTGAGTCAGTGGGCAAAGTTGGGCATCCACTGATGTTGTCTGGGCTACTGTCACGTCCATCCTAAAAGAGATCACATGGACACCTTGTCCCAGAAGATGCGTCCCAGAGAAATAGCTACAGCACACTCTCCTGAAAAATAATGTCCTTTCTTCTCATCAGCATGTGCGTGTGTGCTAAGTTGCTTCAGTCATGTCCAACTCTTTGCGTCCCTATGAATTATAGCCTGCTGCTCCTCTGTCCATGGGATTCTTCAGCCAAGAATACTGGAGTGGGTTGCCATTCCCTTCTCCAGGGGATCTTCCCAAACTGGTCTCTTAATGTCTCCTGCATTGGCAGGTAGGATCTTTACCACTAGTACCAC
This sequence comes from Cephalophus harveyi, assembly GCA_006410635.1. Taxonomy (NCBI): domain Eukaryota; kingdom Metazoa; phylum Chordata; class Mammalia; order Artiodactyla; family Bovidae; genus Cephalophus; species Cephalophus harveyi. Next base: position 307,431 of record SJYT01063100.1, on the reverse strand, counting down.
CCGGGAAGCTCCCTTATCATCATGAAATCATAAAAGTTAAAATGCTGAGAAAAAGAGTTTCTTTTGATAACTGGTCATTTATGGATAACAGGAAACTGGTTTTATTTTAACCAGCTGCTGGTTTAACCAGATGTTGAAAATCTCTGTCCCGTGCACCAAGGCCTGGCCTGTTTTTAATCCTACAGGACCCTGCCAGGTTTATACGGTACAGTGATTCCAGGCCATCAGTGTAGGGCCCACTGAGTCACCCCTGATTCCTGGCCTGCCGCTGGCTGCTGTCCTTCTGCTTCTGTTTGGTGTTAGCCAGACCCTTTAGATGAGTTCATTTCACTGTAGTTACGTCCTCTTTCCCTAACATCTAAGCATAACACTTCAGTTAGGGCTCAAGTTAACCAGGTTCCACTTGAAAAGCGGCTCTAGCTGGAGCAAAATGTTTCTGGCTCATGTCTAGCCCCTGACCACATTTTGACCATGGGATGGCTTTAGCATTCACTTGGCAAGGGCACTTCCATTTGGCTCCCTATGAAGTCACCGAAATTCTAGTTATTTCTGGAGTGTGTGATTGCCTGGTTTATTTGTGAGAACTATCCATCAGGGCTGAGCTATTTTGTTTCTGGAGCTGCTTGTGTGATCACAGTTATGAAATGTTTATTTTCTTAGATCGGCTTAAGCTGATAAGGCATTTTTGAGCCATTAAGAATCTTGTAAGTCAAGATTGTTTAGATAGGAGATGATTTTTCTGATGGGGGTAAATCAGATGAATCAAGGCCTCTCCCTTGATTGGGCTATTATGTTAAAGGGGTGTGACTGTCACATGCTCCTTTGAGAAATGGTGTTGCCTCCTTAGGAAGATCGGCTGCCAGCCCACTCTTTCCCCTCTGGCTCACACCCCAGCAGCAACCCAAGGATCTAGAGAGACGAGGCCGCCCTAGAGAGGTAAAGGGTCAACTGTGAATGTCAGATAGGGCCACAGGGCCTATTGGCAACCATGCCGGGTGCAAGAAGCCCAAAGAAAATATTCCAAATTAATGAGCACTGCAGAAGCTCATGGACTTAAACGCTCAGCACAAATCTATCTGAAGACAGGCCTTGTCCTCACAAATCTTGCTTTCCTGTGGCAAACAGAGAAGGAAATAAATATGCCTTCTGCTGTTGAGAGCACTGAGTAACAAGGACAGAGAAGCAGGATACAGGGGGAGGAGGTGCAGGGAGGAGGGGGCAGGGGTACCTGTCAGGCGGGGCAGCTCTCTCTGAGGAGCAACTCAGATGGAGAGGAGAAACCAGTGCTTCCAAAGCAGAGGGGGTAGGGAGTGCAAATGCCCCGAGGAGGGAGTGTGCTGGCCACCAGAAGAGCAGAGAGGGGGTGTGTCTGGAGGAGCAGGTGAGGAGGGGGGAGAGAGCAGGGAGGGCTCAGAGCTGGAGAGCCTCTCAGCAGAGCTGCAGGCCATCCGATGTCCATTCTTTCTGCCTCCTCCAGTCATGAAATCCTCTACCATCTTGGCAGGGCTTGCACACCTCTGCTAGTGACCACATCTTCCAGCCTCTAGTGCAATGGACTGTGGCCACACCATTAAGTTCTTGCCAACGGACCGTAACTGGAAACGGGCTCTGCTGTGTCCCGGTTTGGCGCTCACAGAGCAGGCAGTGTTCCTCACTCCCCGTCATCCTTTCTTACAGGTGGAACCCAGACCTGGTGTTAGGGTGTCACTTGGTCTACATAGAACAGGGAAGGCCTAGGCAGAGGTTTGAAAAGTGGGGTCCCTAGACCTGCAACGTCAGCATCCCCTGGAAACTTACAGAAATGCATATGGTGGGGGAAAGGGGACTCCAGACCTACTGAATTAGACACTTTGGGGGTGGGGCTCAGCAATCTGTGTTTTAACACACCCTCCAGGGGATTCTGATAACACTCAGGTCTCCAAACCACTGCAGGCTTTCTCATCACAGGCAAGGTTGAGCTGTGGGCACGAGCTGCTTTGTTGTGGGGGCTGTCTGTGCCCTGTGGAGCGTTCGGCAGCAGCTCCGGCCTCTACCCACTAGAACCTAGGGCACACACCCTTCCTCTGCCCTACAGGTTACCACCCAAAATGTTCCCATGCACATTTCCTGTAGTAAGTGTTCTCAACTCTTGGGAGAAGAGACCAGAAGCTAATAGAAGTGATTGCCTTTGGGTGCTGTGTTGAGGGAGTTTTGGAGGGATTTGCTTTTATTTGGTATGTTTCTATCGTGTGCTTGAGTCTTTACCCTGTGTGTTGCTAAAATAAATCTCTAGGCCCAAGGTGGAGTCACTCGTTTCCAGGGCACCCCATTAGCAATCCGAAATTTGAGGACATTCGTGTCCCTGAGAATGCTGTGCTTGACCCAGACATGCACGGTGTCCAGTCAGCCAGTCCCCAGAGGCCAAGCCCACTCTGGGCCTTCTCACTCCCAACAAGGGTGGGAACTTTGCCTCAGCTGAAGGTGAAGTCGCTCAGTCGTGTCTGACTCTTTGCGACCCCGTGGACTGTAACCTACTAGGCTTCTCCGTCCGTGGGATTCTCCAGGCAAGAATACTGGAGTGGATTGCCATTTCCTTCTCCAGGGGATCTTCCCGACCCAAGGATCAAACCTGGGTCTCCCGCATTGGAGGCAGACGCTTTAACCTCTGAGCGACCAGGGAAGCCCTTTGCCTCAGCTAATCAGATATTTTCTATTTGTTTCATCCTTGTTTATTCTTTATCCTATAAAAGCTTCTTGAGATTACCCACTTTGTGAAGTGTTAAATGTAGTTTGTATCATCTAAATTGTCTTCTTTAATCACTTTTAAATAGGATGTTACAATACTGGGGAAGAAATGTTTTGGAAAGACTACATAGTGAAAGAGTGGAACTCCAGTGTGTGTGGGTTTTCCCAAGTGATTCTTGGATGCCTGCAGGGTGTCCTACAGTTCAAATCCTTTCTAACACCACCTGGAGAGAGCATCAAACCCCACAGGTTAAGGGCTCAGATGCTAGCTGCGAGTCCAGGTTGTCACCCGTACTTCTGACTGACTGTGGACTAGAGGTTCTCATGACTGCATCCTTGGGTTCAGTTAATTTAATAGAGTGGCTCACAGAACTCAGGAAACCAGTTTCCTTACTAGATGACTGACTTATCATTAAAGGATATGACTCAGGAACAACTAGCTGGAAGAGATGCACAGAGCAAGAGAGAAAGGGAGTCAGGGAATGGGGCTCCCAGTCCTCACCGAGCACCCCGCTCTCCCTCAATTCCCATGTTCTCACCGACTAGAAGCTCTCAGAATCTCATCCTTTTGGGTTTTTGTGGAGGCTTCATTATGTTGGATTAACTGATTAAATCATTGCCCATAGATGATTGATTCAACCTCCATCCCCTCTCCCCTCCCTGAAAATCAGGGGCTTGCAGCTGAAAGTTCTAACTTTCATTCCTGTTTGGTTCCTCTGGCAATCAGCCCCCCTCATGTCGGTTCCAAAATTCACCTCATTAACATAACAAATAACGTCTTTATCAGCTTCAATACAGGAAATTCCAAGGGTCTTAGGAGCGTTGCTTGAAGATCAAATACATATGTCTTATTATAAATCACCATATCACACTGACTACAGGGCTTCTCAGCATCCATAACTCATGCTAACACATTTTTAATCCCTAAAGGTAGCCAAATCCTGGAAATGGCATGGCTCGGAACACTTCAGGAAGCACCGACCTGGCCAACACTGCTGAACCCTCACCATCCAGGAGAGAGTTGAAGGTGGCCAATGCTGGGTGTTTTACCGGTTCAGTTCAGTTCAGTTCAGTCACTCAGTCGTGTCCGACTCTTTGCGACCCCATGAATCGCAGCACGCCAGGCCTCCCTGTTCATCACCATCTCTCGGAGTTCACTCAGACTCACATCCATCGAGTCAGTGATGCCATCCAGCCATCTCATCCTCGGTTGTCCCCTTCTTCTCCTGCCCCCAATCCCTCCCAGCATCAGAGTCTTTTCCAATGAGTCAACCCTTCACATGAGGTGGCCAAAGTACTGGAGTTTCAGCCTTAGCATCATTCCTTCCAAAGAAATCCCAGGGTTGATCTCCTTCAGAATGGACTGGCTGGATCTCCTTGCAGTCCAAGGGACTCTCAAGAGTCTTCTCCAACACCACACTTCAAAAGCATCAATTCTTCGGCGATCCGCCTTCTTCACAGTCCAACTCTCACATCCATACATGACCACAGAAAAAACCATAGCCTTGACTAGACGGACCTTAGTCGGCAAAGTAATGTCTCTGCTTTTGAAAATGCTATCTAGGTTGGACATAACTTTTCTTCCAAGGAGCAAGTGTCTTTTAACTTCATGGCTGCAATCACCGTCTATGGTGATTTTAGAGCCCAAGAAAATAGTCTGTCAGTGTTTCCATTGTTTCCCCATCTATTTGCCATGAAGTGATAGGACCAGATGCCATGATCTTCGTTTTCTGAATGTTGAGCTTTAAGCCAACTTTTTCACTCTCCTCTTTCACTTTTTTGCCTTTCTTTGGAATTGGAATGAAAACGGACCTTTTCCAGTCCTGTGGCCACTGCTGAGTTTTCCAAATTTGCTGGCAGATTGAGTGCAGCACTTTCACAGCATCATCTTTCAGGATTTGAAACAGCTCAGCTGGAATTCCATCACCTCCACTAGCTTTGTTCGTAGTGATGCTTTCTAAAGCCCACTTGACTTCACATTCCAAGATGTCTGGCTCTAGATTAGTGATCACATCATCATGATTATCTGGGTCGTGAAGATCTTTTTTGTACAGTTCTTCTGTGTATTCTTGCCACCTCAGTAAAGCAAAACTGACAAATTAGTTACCGGTAAAACACAGGCTGGTCCTTCCACCCAGGTGAAAAATGTGCCGAAAAGTCCTTTCGGCAACTTTGGGGCATCCTCAGGGCAGTACATTCTTGACAGGAGTCCTGCAGGGGGTCGCGGTCTCTCTGGTTACGCCTCACTTTGGGGATGAACCACTTGCAAGTTCCCCAGGAGCTGGAGGCCGGGGCCTTGGAGGGCTACTGCCCTCTGCACCCCATTCCCTTTCCTTATCCCTTTGTTGGCTTTGTATGCTCTCTCCTGGCTTCTTTGCCTTCTCTTGTCCCCTCTAGATGTTGAGGCAGATGCTTTTCCACCTCCTCACCTGCCCCTTTTAGGGGATGGGGAGGAGGGAGGTAAGAGAGGATGACATTTTAAATTCTGGTAACGATTTTACTATTTATCCCAAAGGTCCCCAGGCATACAGCACACCTAGTGATCTGTCAGAGGGCTTCCCTGGTGGCTCAGACAGTAGAGAATCTGCCTGAAATGCGGGAGACCTGGGTTCAATCCCTGGGTTGGGAAGATCCCCTAGAGGAGGGCATGGCAACCCACTTCAGTATTATTGACTGGAGAATCCCAATAGACAGAGGAGCCTGGCGGGCTATAGTCCATGAGGTTGCAAAGAGTCAGATACACCTGAGTGACTAAGCACACAGTGATCTATCAAAAACACTGGAAGGTAACCGAACCAACCCTTCAACTGTTGCTACTCAACCAATGATGGTGATCATTCTGTGGCTGCAAACACATCACATCCTAATCATTTCTTTCCTCACTAAATGAGTTAATAGTCATCTAAGGGGCTCATAACAGGGCTGGTTTTGTTTTGTTTAGCCATTATTATATCATCCTACTCTACATTCCACATTTCTCACTATTTAACAGCCTCTGGAATTATCCAGATGTTCAATGAACAGCATTATAGCATCATGTGGAAAGAAGAGATAAGCATGTGACCTGATCCACAAAGTAAGGAAGATTTCCACAGCAGTAGGAAAATGAGGATAGAACCATAGGGACTTCCCTCAAGGTCCAGTGATTAAGACTCCAACTTCTACCACAAAAGCACGGGCTCCAACCCTGTTTGAGGAATTAAGATCCCTCATACCGAACTATGCAGTCAAAAACAAAAACTGTAGATCCACAGAGCTGTAGATAATGAGATTCTCTCACAGCCATGGATGCTAACTCAGGTGTCTCCCATTTTGTACTGCTCCAGTGTGACTTCCCTCACCCACAAGCAAGTGGTTCTTAAATTTTGGCAGGGGTCAGAATCCTTTGGAATCCCCTCAGATGCTTGCTAAAAAAAACATTGGCTCCACCCTCCTGAGTTTCTGAATTAATAGGTTGGGGTAGATCCAGAGAATTTACATCTGAAACAAGTTTTCAGATGCTGCTGACTCTCTTCTTTGGGAACCACTGCCCTTCATGTTAACTTAGATTCTGGCATTTAAATAAACCTTTTGCTCAAATCAGGTCATGGGTCCAGCTTGTCACCATTCATCAAGGTCCTGTCATTCATCATGTTTGTTTTGCGGCACCTTTGCTTGTGAGAGGCATGCCCCCTTCTACAGGTCCTTGTACAGGTCACTGATGAAAATGTGAACTGGACTGGCTAAGGACAAAATCCAGGTCAGGTTAATTAAACCCCTGCTTTAGGTTCAACCCATGATAATTACAGCGGTAGTTCTCAATCCTGATTAAACTTTAACATCACAGGGGAAGGTTAAAAAACAACCCCCCCAAAAAATTTTTTTTAAACTCACTCCAAGTGATTCTAATGTGCAACTAGGGCTGAGAACCGCCATCTAGAGGTCTTATAGGTTTAACTTGCTAAATCAACCCAACTGAGCTCTCCTGCTCGTGTAGTTTCATTTAAGCTATTGTGCGGGATGTTGTCAAAACCTTTGCTGACATCATGTCTGTTTTTCTACAGCTGGATCATTGCTCTTTCAAAACCATAAAATTATATTGGGCTAGCATGACATGGTTTTAGGGAATCATACAAATTTTAAAGATCAAATTTAAATATGTTTATAGTTGTTGAAACCTTTTGTCTGGGGTTGATGTTAAGCTCACAGAATCGTACCCATTTAGTTTATATAATCCCAATGTAATGTGTGTGATTCTGCTCAGTCGTGTCTGACTCTTTGCAACCCCATGGGCTGTAGCCAGCCAGGCTCCTCTGTCCATGGGATTTTCCAGGCAAGAGTACTGGGGTGAGTTGTCATTTCCTCCTACAGGGGCTATTCCAGACCGAGGGATTGAACCTCCATCTCTTGCATCTCCTGCATTGGCAGGCGGGTTCTTTACCACTGCGTCACCTGGGAAGCTCCCAGTGTAATGATATTTAACATTTATTGCTTGCTGACTTTGTCTCAGCCACAGTGCTTACTGCTCTTTTAAAATATCAAATCCTACAAAATAGCTATTGTTATTTCTATTTTACAGATGTGAAGTCAAGTTTCAATTTTAGCTGACTCCAGGGCTCATGCTTTTAAACACTAGCTGTTGCTTCCATTTTTAATTGCCAGACACCATCTTGTTCTTCAAATGTTTTATGATGTCTTACAAGGATATGAGGAAGCATGAAATACATAACTGGAATAAAGACAGGCCAGAGAGAAACAAAATGAACTGTGGATCAGAACAAAATGTTTGCACATTTGCTAACTGCAGGATCACTGGTTTGGCTTTGAGTGTTCTGAAAAGTCAAAATAGGAACACATGTTCAACTGCTCAGTTAACACTGAACACAAACATTGCTCAGGAGAAGTACCTGGGAAACCTGGGGCTTCTTAAAGATGATACTGAGGATTAAAGGAATGTCTGCAAAAACATCCTCATGATCTATGCAGACAAGAGTGTCACAGGACTCAGTGAACCACAATTTACACCATCTACTTCCTCCCTCATAAAAAAACAGAATTTTGGCTTGCTTTACACTTCTTCAAAAATTTCTTCATTCCCATTTCCTGTGCCCTTCCCATCACTAATCACTCACTCCAAAAGAAGATTAATAACAACCATGCAATTCTTTGCTCACATTTTCTCAGTACTCGGAATGTAATAATAATAGTGGGAGCAGTTAGGATTTCCTTTTAGAGTTTCACAGTTTCTTGACTCATCTTCCCTTTTGGATTCTCGAGCATGAAATCACACCTGACTTTAAGGAACGAGGTTTCCCCTTGCGTGAAGTCCATGTGGCTGTGTCCACAGGCTGTCCGGTCTGCAGGCGAGGTCAGCGTAAATAGAAATAACAAGGTGCCCATCACAGTGGCATTGTTCCAGCCCATCCCTCCCTGCAGCTTGATGATGTGGAGTCAAGAACAGCAGATTCCCTCGTGTCAGCTGAAACCAGTGATGAGACCCATAATTTGTCACTTAACTGTATGAGACTATACAGTAATGGGACTTTTATCTTGAAAGATATCAGTGTTTTCTTGCCATCTGGAAAAGACACGGTGTTAAGAGTGCTGGGGTTTTTGAAAGGAGCTCTGTTGATGCGAGACGATGGTTAGGATAGAATCGTGCATGATTGGAAAGTACTCTGTCATTTTCTAACATTAAGCCACCTAACTCCTCTTTAGCTGGTTCCTTATCCTTCAGATACCCCTGTGAGTACCGGCTCCTCAGCTGAGCCTTCTCTGACAGCTCTGCATGGGCAGTCCTCATCCCTTGACGAATTTTTGTTTACTTACTTCAGTCAGTAAACATTCCCTATTCTGCTATACAAAAGGGCAGCAGGACTTCCCTTGTGGTCTCAGGGCCTAGATCAGGGTTTGGTTCGTAGTAGGGGCACTGTAACCACCTGCTGAAGAGTGAAAACAGCCAAACAGGTGGACATCGGTGACCGGAGTCAGGCTCTGAGGAGCACGTGGGACCAAGTCTACATCACGAGAAGAGAGTGGGGCCGTTCTGATATCAGGAGTGATCGAGAAACATAAAGGGTGAAGGGGAGGGATCCTGAAGGAAAAGCTCACTTTACCATTTCTGATGATCAACATGAATAGATGATTAGAGCATACGAAATTTAGGAGTAAAGGTGATTGCCATTGCCTCAGAGGAAGGAAAATGGAACACGAAATCCTCAGTGGAAAGTACAGGAAGAGCTGAGGTGGGCAGAACATCGCCATATACGTCAACCTGCCCCCCTCCCACATCCACCAAGCACACTTTCCTCCACCTCCCTCAGGTGAGGCTTCACCATCTGCACCGATTCCCTTAAGACGGTGCCCCAGGATCGCCCAGCAGGGGCTAAGAACCAAAGCCACAGGGTCGGCTTTTCCTACAGCTGGAAGCAATGAGGGATACGATTAGAGGTTTAGGAAGAACCATTATCAAGAAGAGCAGAAAGAAGACGCCTAAAACACAGACCCAAATAGCCAATGAGGTCAAAACAGTAGCAAGAAGATGTAGCCAGAAGAGCGAGGAGAAGCAGGCGAATCTGACGGGGACGAAGAACGCTGCAAGCCCGTCTCCCCGTGGCCCTGTCAGGCGTCCAGGCTAAGCCCGCGGTTCCACACACGTGAAGCTCCTCTCTGCTCCGCACAGCCTAGCACTCCTCAGCCCCTGCAGGACAGCAGGAAAGGGGCACGGGCCAGGGGGCAGGCAGCCACCTGGACGAGGAAGACCCCCGCCCCAGTGCCTCCACCCCCGCCCCATTACTGAGCGCGCTGGGCTCCGAAAGGGAAAGCACAAAAAAAGGCTCCTGAGAATGTGCCGTGGAAAGGGCTTTGACCGAAAAGGATGCTGGGCGTGTTACTGTTCAGGTCATCTCTTAACCAAAAACTACGTGCACGTTTACTCAAACGATCTTGGAAATGCTTTTACAACCTGTTCAAAGCTTTCCAAATGATGAGTTTGCGTGCTTTTTAGCCCTTGATTAAAAATATAAAAGTCTAACACATTTTAATTAGTTCACATTAATCTGCCTTGGAGAAAGATGAAAATTTACTAGTCAGGCGCCCACAAAAAGCCTTTGCATAATTGGTGAGTACATGTGAACTAATGCACAGCCTGACTTACTGTGACCAGCAGTGCCCTTTCTCCATTTAGAGGTTGGAAGCCATCTTTTCTTCAGCCATGGCAGTGCACTCAAACCAACCATCATACTAGGCTGAACTTGGAAATGGACATTGGAATTACTGTGTCACAGTCTTAAAACAATATTTAAAATGAAGTGTTTATTGTTCTCCTTAAAGACACTGGATATCAACTTTTTAATCATTAGTATTTTTAAACTATTATGTTTCACCTCATTTAAAACTTCTACCTTATGTAATTTAGTCAAACTTTAAAATAAATATTCACATAATGGCATAAATTCAAATGACTTGCTAATAAGGGTTTACAACCAAAACAGTTGATTATTCACTTTAGAGATATGAAGGCAGTTAATCTATGAAGTGTAAGTACTAAGAACATTCTTTTTCATTTTTTGTTATCAATTTTAGTTAATAACTGCTGTAGCTGCTCCATACCCCAGCTCTTATATTTCCCTAATCATTCTGATCGTTTCTAAACATGGCAACAAAAAACTTTACCTACTGGGAAGTTTCACTTCTTAAAAACCAAAGGCAATTCTATGATCTTTTTTTTAACAGGGCAATGCAAGGGTTTTAGAAATCTAAAGTAAAAAAAGAAATGACTGTCAAGAACAAAGGTTGGACCCAATTAATTGAAACCTGTTGCAGTAGCATTTCTCTGCCACACATAGACTGGGGAGTGCCTGTTTTTTTTGGGGGGTGGGGCTGGGGGTTAATTATTTATTTTGGCTGCAATGGTTCTTCAGTGCTTCTCTAGTTGTAGTTTGAGGGCTTCTTATTGCGATGGCTTCTCTTGTTGTGGTCTCAGGCTCCAGGTATGCCGGCTTCAGTAACTGTGGCACACAGGCTCAGCAGTTGAGGCACACAGGGCCCAGCTGCTCCGAGGCTCATGGGATCCTTCTGGACTGGGGACGGAATGCGTGTCTCCTGCATTGGCAGACAGATTCTCAACCACTGAACCATTGGGAAGTCCTCCCCTCTGGTTTTAACTCAGGACAAATTAAGGCCCCTGGAGACTCTACATCTCAGGAGAGAACCTGAGTTGGGCTCCTTACTATACAGATCACCCTTCTGGAAAGTGAAGCAGACCTTTCCTTGCCTTGAACTTTAATGCCATCAGAAGTGATTTGCAGAACTCACTGGAATTAAAGCCGGGTGATGTGGATCATTAACTACTCGGTCGGGAGACTGAGGATCCCCCTGACCCTGCAGGCAGCCATTAGCTGAAGCTCTCCTCTGTTTTTCCCCTCTGTAAAATGAGATAGAAAATGATTTTCCAGTATGAAACAGAAGGTTCTTTCCAACCTATTTTGAGCTATCCCAAACCCTTAGTTTCCATTTAAGACAATGTGGCCGGTAAATTATTTGTACATTGCAAGTTTCTGGATCTTAACCTGTAGAATGTTTGGTCACACTTGATAGAGGGAAGTTTCATAGAGGAGCTTCCCCTATGGCTCAGCAGGTAAAGAATCTGCCTTCCTACACAGAAGACAAAGATTTGATCCCTGGGTGGCAAAGGTCCCATGGAGGAGGAAATGGCAACCGGCTCCAGTATTCTTGCCTGGAGAATCCATGGACAGAGGAGCCTGATAGGCTACAGTCCATGGGGTCGCAAAGAATCAGACAGGACAGAGTATATGGCACAACAATGATAGAGGAAAGGGATGGAAGGCTGGGGTGGTCTGATATGTCAGCTGTGGTTCCTGCAGTTTCAAGTCTTCAATGTTGTACCATCAGTGACAAAGTCAAAACCAGTCTCTGAATCCTAACCCTATGGATCACGAATCATATATACTTAGCTGGAGGGCCTCCATCGAATGACTCACACACGCATGCTCTCATTCAGGTTAGGCAGATTCCAAAATTAATTGTCCTGGTTTGTATTACATCAGTTTGGTTAAGCCAGGACTACTTTCCCCTGTGTCCCTGTGCCTCACGGTTCTAAATTAGAATTGACTCAAAGACATGCTTGTGTGATTTTTGGAAGGTAAAGTGAAGCCAGGGCCACTTTTCTCTGAAGGGCATCAGTCAAGTATGGTGACGGACAGGCATGAGGTGTCTGTGGGTCCATCTGTCCTCGTTCCCCGCCTCCAGCTCTTCTTCCCGTGTTCTGACCTTGAGCAATTACCTGGGCTGGCTCCACTCCCACTACCTAACACTGGCCGTGGATGCAGAGGTGGTCACTGCGTGGTGGCCACAGCTGCCCCCGAGCCCTCGGCCTCCGGCCAGGCCTGTGTCAGCATCTACATGCGCTCTGCCTCTCAGAAGGGCCTTCTCGGTTCTCATGAGCACCTCCTTCCGCACCTTCCCCTCGCACAGTAGTATTTTCTCTTATTCTGGTAACAACTCCTGCATCCTACAGCCCTCAGAGCAATCTTTTTCCCCCAACTCACCAACCACACACAGATCCCCAAATAAACACTGTTGTTCTATCTATGTGTAACTCCTCACAGGGCCCCCAACTGAGTGTTCTGCGTCACAGGGTGCTTCCTGGGGATTCAAGGTCTTCCGTCTGAGAGGGTATAAATTTTATCAAAAGACAGACAAACCTACAAGTGCACACGTGTGTGTGCATATAGTTGTGTGTTGGGGGAAGAACACAATAGGAAACTTTATTAGTTTAAAAACTTGCCTCTGTGAATCCTCAGGCAATGATGTGAACCATGACTTTATCTGTCCCCAGCTAAGACACAGGCTGACGGTCCAACCTGTAAACACAGGCCCATGTCCACTGTCCTCTCCACCCAGCGCCATCTCATGACAGCACCCACTGGCACATACCACGGATGCGTCTGGTCTGAGCAGCCCTATCATGCACTCAGAGTAGAGATGTCACACTTGGGGAGCAATACGTAAAAAACAAGACGCCAATCCCTCAGAGAACTCACTGCTGGTTAGGGAACAGCCACATTCTGACCCACAGGGGTTCACATACGTGCTAAGTCACTTCATTCATGTCCAAGTCTTTGCAACCCTATGGACCATAGCCTGCTATGCTCCTCTGTCCATGGAATTTTCCAAGCAAGAATACTGGAGTGGGTTGCCATGCCCTCCTCCAGGGGATCTTCCTGACCCAGGGACTGAACCCACATCTCTTATGTCTCCTGCACTGGCAGGCGGATACTTTACCACTAGTGCCACCTGGGGTGGTCCTTCAGCTTTTTGCTGAAAAGCAAAAACCCAACATTAAAAAAAAAAAAAAAACGCATAAAAGTATGAGTATGAATTATTTGTTTTATTGCTTTGTATCTTATTTAATGCAGAGTTGATGTTTTTGAGTAATGGTAATAAGATGTCCAAAATTCAACATTATTAAACATTCAAACAGTAAAGTATGTGGGAAGAAGACCTCACATGTTAACTCTGCTAAATTATAGCTGGTGGAACAATTCATAATAAAGGCTATAGGCTTGTCATCGTGGTTTATGACACGGGCAACAGTAGAGAGTCCCCGGTGTCAACCAACTGTGTAGGCACCAGGGGTAGCACGTGTGCCTCCCTTGGAAACATCTGGAAAGATCTAGAAAGACTCCAGGTATTAAAAACCCTTCCTTTCACCTCAGGCTTGAAAGACACACCCACCACAGAGGGTGTCAAAGAACTCCTGTGGAATAGAAGTGGTTATGATGATACAGACCAGAAATGGTTCTGCTGTGAGAAGTGAACTTGCCTACACGTCCCCTCTCTAATCCACCGCCCGCTCTAGCCTGTCATGAGCAAGGGCCTCAGGTGGCAACCAGATGACACCAGGCAGCGGCCTTTTGACGGCTGAAGGCACTGGTTCTCCTCGTCCTGAGGGAGTGGGTCACTGGGTTGTGAGTTACATTCAACACGCACATCCTACCATGAACAACTGCTCTCAGCTGCCGTACATTTGATGTAATTCCAGGCTGAAAGTCTGAAGACTTTAAAACCCCAGAATGTCTGGGGCCCCTGAAAGTCCTGATGTGCTGGGCAACTTCAGCAAGGAATCTGATTCCCAAGGGGTGGAGGCTCGAAGGGAGACAAGGCTGCTCACGTCACATGACACCAAAACATAAATACAAGACTCTACAGTGTGGATATGAGATGCCACAGTGAAGTTATAAATACTCCAAACTCTACAGCTGTCAGCCACACGCTAGCCATACCCGGGTGCAGTCTAAAAACTGGTGATCTTCCCGTAAAAACGTGTATCTACAGTGAATGTCATCAATACTTAAGGGCTAAGCAAAAACATGTGAAAACTGTTCTTCAAAGACAGACTTCATTAAATATCAAGCATAGTGACCAAATTTAAAATGTCAAATTTAAATAAATCACTTTTGATTTTTCCCAGGGGTAATCTGGGGCCTCCGCCACAAGAATGGTCAAGGGCCAACTGCACCCTGCCGGCGATGCTGAGGGTGTAAGTCATGCAAACCCTCTTGGAAAAGCAATGGACACATCTTTGCCAGAGGAAGCATACCTCCAGCCTCTTCATTCTCTGAAATACCAGAGAACTAACAAATGCCCTTTACAGACATAGTGATGCTGATAAAGAAACATAAAGGTGCATTTATTCGAGTCCATGCCATCTAATCTACTGAGTACAGTAATCAAGACTGGAAAAGGGAAGAATTAAACCTAAACAACAACAAAAACACTGGGACTTTCGTCCCCTGCATTGTGAGTCAGTTCAGAAGAATCTGTGTGCTGGCAAGCCAGTCTCCTCCCTGAGAAGCACGCTTCGTTCTCCGTTCTCCTCCAGCATGTTCATCTCTCTCAGTTAAGGCCTGGGCAGTGTCAGGGCGATGGCCACACCTGTTCTGGAGCTGTGGGCTGGCAGGAGCTGGGCCCCAGGCCATCAGTCACCCGAGGGCTTGGGCAGTGTGGGGTCAGACTCCCGGCTGCCCAGCTCTGCCATCTGCCTCTGGAGCTGCTCCACCGTCTGCAGCAGGGCTGACCTCTCCAGCTCCAAGGCCAGGGTCGCCTGCTTCAGCTTGCTCTCGCTAGTCAGGAGCTTCTCAACGGTGGCTTCCAGGCTCTGGATCCTCCCATTGGCGACCTGGAGAATAAAAGAAGACGTGTGAATGTAACTGCCTGGGAGACGGTGGGAGATCCACTGTGTGCTCCGCTGCCCAGCCTTGGGGGCATTTTGGAGCCTAATTCTGGCAGAGACACACCTCTCCGCATTTATTATCACTTCTGGCCACAAATGACTCTATTTCCCAGGCTCCCTCAAGGGTGGGCCGGGCCATCCGGAGACCCTCTAGCGTCTTTTTCCTCTGTGTGGCTACTCTGGAAGCCACACGTGGAGACAGTGCGGAGGAAGCCTGGTCCCCGAGCTGCCTGCTGGAGACGGCTGTGAAATGGTCCAAGACCGCTTCGTGGAGACAAGGTGGCGGGTGTACAGTACTGAGCCCCGGGATCCAGGGTGCTGTTACTGTAGCACAGTCTGCCTGCTCTGACAAATCCACGCAGCTACAGGTGCACGCTGGTTTTAGACAGACCATCCAAATGGTTCCTATGTGAAGGCCCACGCAAGAACAGCTCTCTAGCCTGAACCTTCCGCTTTCCCTCCAGTACCAGGAACCGGCATTTCCCCCAGAGTGGAGCGCTCGGAGGGCCTAGCTCTGCCAAGTGGGTCACATGTGTGGCCTCACTGACCAGACACCAGGAGTGTCCCCCCTGCCCCCAGTCTGTATCCTCAACACTCAGTCAGTGTCTGGCAGCCCTTCCAGGCGCTTCTCTCTAGCAACGGACCCTCCTCCTCTTTCCAGTCCTCTTGGACAGGCTTCCCAGGCAACCACAGAACTGGCTCCAGCTGTCCGCCGCATGCCCCCGTATTCGGCCCCAGAGTCTGCAAGGCACTGCTCTGGCTTCATCCGCCCAGCCCTCTTCGTGTCCCCATAGACTATACGGTGTTTTTTCCCTCATTTTCAAAACAAGGGAAACGGTTTTTTAAGCAAGGTAACACCTGTGCCAGGCAGACAATTTATGACTCAAGGTTGAGCTCCGGCTGCGACACTGGAACACTCAAAACAGAAAGAAAAAAGGCCTGAGACCCTAAGTCGGTCAGTTACCAGGTAGGGGGTAGTCCCACTCAGGGGGTAAGTCCGAGCAGCCCTCTCGGACCCTCATACTTCTGCCCACGGTCAAGGCCTACAGCCGGTCCCACCTTATCTCCTCCAGGAACCACTCCTTCCGAGGCCATGGCACTCCCAGGGGTACCTGCCAGCTCAGCAGTGAGCTGGTATGCACAGTCGTTTACTGTTTGCATGAATGTCAGGTCTCCTCCTCACTCAGACCGCAGCTCTCTCACCCTGCACATGGGTCTGACTTCTCATAGGCACCCAGCTCACAGACAGTCAGGGACTCAGTGATTATTATGAAAAACACACATCCTTTATCATATGGCAGTATCAGATGTGTCTATGCAATTGTCTCATGTGTGCTGCTGGACAAAAGAGGTTAGACAGTTTAGTCTCCAGCAGCCAGAGGACAATCTTCAGTGTTCAACAAGAAAATAAATGGGGCTTTGGTATGTCCAACTATATGAATGGAATGGAGTCAAAACACAGGTCAATTTTGATAGTTTGGGAAAAAACCAAAGGTTTATGTTGGAAAATTAAGTAATGCACTGAACACCTATCCCTGGGCTCTGAAAACTGTTTTAAAAAAGAAAAAGGGAAGAGAGTCTCATAGAACTTCTGTGGTTTGGCTGAAAGACAGTAATTCCATGTGACTCAGAGGGTAAAGAGAAGACTACACTCAGGCCCCCACAAACTGCCTTGCCATAATCCCTAGCTCAACTCTTTGAACATCTGTTGTTACCAATTACCGCCTGATGCCTTTCTGGAGGGCTGTAGAAGTTGGAGCAGCTTTTCACAACTCCTCTCCTCACAAGAGGGGTACAGTATCACGGAAGCAGCACCAAATTACCTCCCCCTTTCACCACAAACCCATGTGGGTATCAGCCTAGTAAAATCAACCTTCTATTGGAGTGCTATTTTAACAAGACAAATGCTTCTAACGGAGATCTGAGCTTTCCATCCTGCTGTATTTCAGGGACTGATTGACTGACTGGAGGGATTTAAAATTCCCACCAACACTGCAGATCCTTACATGCAAGACAAGGTTCTTTGTCCCTTGGCGCCTTCCCTTCAGGTTATAGCTGAGATCCCCCTGGAGAAATCACACCCAGACACTGTCATTTTCACAGTTAGGATATCTCCATCTTAGGGGAGCACGAAGCCGACTTGGAGAATGTGACCGGGAGTCAGGACTGGGTAGGCAAAGCCTTTTCTTTGTTCCTCTACAGTAACTATCTACTAGGTTACACTGGCATAAAATCCCTGCTGGGAAGAGCACATTTTAGACAAGGGTTGACTGATTAAGCTCCCAAATGCTGGCCTTTCTCCCATCACTGCCAAGTTTGCATCTGCAAAGCAGTAACTTTTTAGGCAGAAAAATAAGAGGCTTAGATCAAGATGGAAAGCTTATTCTAAGGACAGCCTAGAACACCACAGAATATATATTTTGAAAATATTACAAATTTTTCTCCACAGTGGCTCAAAAGTAATTTTTAAACCCCACCCCTACCAACACACACATTTCCATAACAATGAGAGCTGTACCAGCAATCAGATCGTGATACTTAACAAGCAGATGGTACGGTCACTTTACTCCATCTGCTCGGTGGAGGAGTCGTGCGGAGCAGTAAGGTAATTTTCTGTCCTGTCACACAAATGAGGAAATCAGAGCAGGTGGGTGACAGTGGGGCGACACTGGGTCTGGCAAGATCTGGCTCTCTGGTCTGCACCTCCGTGCTCACTCCCTCCTGCCCTCCAGCACACGCGATCTGGGTATGTCCCCACCCACATTTATGCAGGCCAAGATGGAAACTTCCAGAGGGGAGAATTGTGCCCTTCGTGAACCTAACCTTTGTATTCGCACCAAGGACTCACAATTCCGATCGACAGCTCTGGTTTACTCTGTTACTCCTCACTTGATGTCACTCTGAGGACCTAGCTGGTTTTGCTCCTGGAAGCTCCTGCCTTTGATTCTCCCATCATTACTCAAAGCACAATGGCTGGTGTTTGGTTAATAGCACCAGAGCACCGTGGACCCAAGCTCAGTTCTTGGCACATCTCTTGAAAGGGTAAGTGTAGAAACAGTCTCTCAGGGAGTTCCAGGACAGTCCGACCTTAGCAAAGGATAATCTGTCTGCTCCCTAACAAACAGGAACTGCTCTCCTGGGCTACCTTTGATCCCAACTACAAACAGAGCAGAAAGGGCCTACCGCGGTGGGAAACTCAGCCTGCGGGGCCTCTGGTGAGTTAATGAACTACCACATGCTCAAGGTTCAGGTGGCGGCCTTGTAAATATGCCCTACCTGCAGCTGTTCAAGGAGGTCAAGGTTCTGTTTGCGTAAGCTGCTGTTGGTCTTCTCTAATTTGTCCATTCTTTGGTTGTCACTGAGAGGAGAAGAATCAATAAGCTCTTCCTGAAGCACATGGTACTCAACTTCATAGGCTTGCAACTGTTTCGAGATGTCTGTCTCAAACACCTGTTTCACAGAAAAGTCATCAGGCATTGGAAACAAGAAAAATCACACACACACACACATTCACACTCTGTCACACACATGTGACCATGTCAGTGGGTATCCACTGAGCACCTAATGTTATTTAGTGATAAACACAGAAAACTCTCTGAATGGAGAAGAGAATCATTTTACTTAGGAAGAGAGAATTTAAGAAGCATTTGGAAATAAACTGAGAGAAACAATAAGTATAGAGCTTCCGTGGTTGCTCAGTGGTAAAAGAATCCATCAGCCAATGCAGGAGACTTGGGTTTGATCCCTCAGTCAGAAAGATCCCCTGGAGAAGGAAATGGCAACCCAGTTCAATTGCCTGAGAAATCCCATGGACAGAGGAGCCTGGTAGGCTACAGTTCATGGGGCCACAACGAGTGAGACATGTCTTAGTGACTCGACAGCAACAATTGTCAGTGTAGGTCTCTGATGCCATTTTTCAAAGCCAAAACCTTAATTTTTTAAAAAGCTTAAAAGAGTTTCCTTTTAATTCTTATTTCAGTATTCAGATCTCTTTTCTCTGAAAATTCTATTAGATACATCAACTATGGGTCAACGACAGAATAAAACAAAAGAATCACAGCCCTACTTGCCCAGTCACCAGGTCAAAGTTTAATTATAGTTCAGCTGGGTTTTCAGAGTTACAAGAACAGCTAAGTAATGGAACTGTTTACTGAAAAACCCTTCTCTGCACATAAGAGATGAAGAAATGAGCCAAAACCCAAATGTCACCCACATAGATGAGTGAATACGAAACAATGCCTGACTTGCCTTTCTTCTCATAATAGAAACAGTCATGAAAAAAACCACTCGTGTGAAAAACAACCCCAAAGTGCACAAGTGAGTGAGCTGTTCATGTTTGTACTTTCTCTTGGTGAGTGAGCTGGACCGAGGCAGGGCCGAAGAGGGATCTGAAGGCAGAGGCTGCTGCTGCCCCAGGCGTGAAACCCCGGCATACCTCTGAGAATTCAGTCACCGTGTAAGAAAAGCCAGCACTATCAGAACACACGTTTAGAGAATGAAATTAGTATTTTCAAGAGCAGAAACTGCCTCTTCACAGCATTTCCTTAAGAAAGAAACTCCAACACAGTTAAAATCAATGAAAAATTCATTTCCCTTGATGGTATCCTCTTAGCATTTAAACATGAATGAGCCCTATCTTTCCTGAAATCAAGTTTAAAAATCCATGTTTACTTTTTCACCATTCCCAGAAATTTTCTCTTCCTTGAGATAAACGTTTCAGCTTCCTGGCTTTCAATTTAATTCAGTGGCTAATACTAACTAGGCACAAAAGTCACTCCGGGACAAAAAAGCTAGAACACATCCCATTTGTGACATGTGTGTGCATGTGTGTAGTTGACTGTATTGATCTGATTCTCTCCTGTCCCTCAGAGTGACCCTGAGCTCAGCAGGGATTATCATCTCTATTCCACAGTCAAGAAAACTGGCCCAGGAGCTTTCAGGCAGCCCTCTAGTGGGAGCTTGGCTGGCAACTCCCTGAATGACCGTGTACAAGTTACCTGACCTTTCCTGGCCTCAGTTTCTGGCCTCCCCCATGGGGGTGATAACCCCTACCTCCCAGCATCTGTGGGAATCATGAGACACACACCTGGCAAGCTGAGCTAAGGGATCTGCTTCCCACACTTGTCACGAAACCCCTCACATCCAAGCTTGTGCTGCAACGAATGACAAAGGCTGCCGCACCATGGAGCTTCTGACTAGCTCAGCACAAAGGCGGCACACACGCAAACACGACATTCGTGTGCAATCACAAATACAGTTCGGGAAAAATGGCACACGCACACACACGTCTCTTCTTTCACCCAGGTTTTTAAGTGAGCTCCTAACCCGGAACACCTGGGGACGAAACCTTGGGCCTTTGATGCAGAGGGGCTGAGGTCAAGGGCTCTCAGCTGTGCACAGGGCGGAGTGCTCTCGCAGGCCCCCGTTAATCCCGAGGAACCATCCCGGGTCATAGGCATCTCTGCTTAATTGCATCACCACCTTCTGGTGCCAAAACACACACAGCCTTGCAGTCATGCCCAGAAATGTTATCCCCGACTGCGGCAGCGTGCAGCTGGCAGTGACAGCGCGTTGGTCCTCCAAGGATGTTTTTTCACGTTGTTGTATATTCTTCAAAACCGTAATTATAAATGGCTTCGTGGTATTCTATCAAGTTGATGCATCAATAATCATGTTAATCCAGTCATCGAATGTTGGCTGTCTAGATACTTGCAAGTTTCTGTTATAAACGACAACTCTAAACATCTTTGTATGTACTGCTTTTCCCATATTTTGGCTTATTTCCCAGGCATACATTCCAAGAAATGGGATTACTGAATCAAAGGATAGGAATATTTTACTGGCTCATGATACACACTGCCAAATTGCTTCCCAAATGGGAATAATCAACATACAATGCCACTAGCAACATTAAGAATGTGCCAGACACAGTACACCCTTGGAATTGGGTACTGGCATTAAAATGTTTCATTCTGTTAATCTAGGAAGGTAAAGAATTATACGTTATTTACATTTAAATTATGCACAAAGCTACATACTTCCCCAACTATTATTAGTCTGCTCTATGAGTCTCCTTTAGTGAATTCCTTTGCATTCTTGGCTCATCTGCTATTGGAGACTCAGTGCCTTTTTCTCTCTGCTGTCTGTGGACACTACAATGAAGCCATCAACCTTGATGGCAACAGAACTAGTCACATACTTTCCACCCTCCCCACCCCCTGCCCCCCAGCCGGGGTGGGCGGGGGGCGGTCTCAATGGTAGAGCATCTGCCCAGGTATCAAAGGGGTTCAGTGTCTGTGGGGAATTTAAAAATAGTAATAAACCCAACTGAAAGTTGGTCTGCTTTTTATTATCACCACACTGCAAGCAATTCTCAACAATGCCAGGGGTAAAGGACGCCTCCCTGCCATATCCCTACCCTCTTGGTATGGCAGCGATCGGCCTTTTAACAAACTTTCAACAGCACAACCTGCCTGAGCCGCGAGGACTCCTCCCAAGGCAGAAGGGGCAGCCTCACCACTGTGATTCTGAAGAGCATCTTCTGAACAAGGGAGCTTTGGTGAGATGCCGGTTTCTCTCCTACCAGCTCAAGCAGAACCGAGACCTGTCTGGCGTGTTTACGATGGAGTCACCCACTGCAGCCTTTCCAAGGTGTGTGTGGCTCCCCCGGGGATCTTGCTGAAAGGCAGATTCTGACTCAGCAGGTCTGGGGGGCGGGACTGGATTCTGTGTAAGTTCTACGCAGTAGGACAATGGTACTGGTCAGGAGCCCACGTGAGGCAGGGTCTGCAGGATGCTAAATGTGGGCTATGTGCTCCATCCTCCCGGCCCCCCTCCCCTGCAATCTTCCTCGCACTGACCTGAGGCTGCAGGGCACGCGCTGTGATGAGACAGCCCTGACGTCCCTTCCCTTCCTTTCTGTTTATTCCCAGGGCTTCCCCCTTCTCTGACTAGATCAGCACAAAGGCGGCACACACGCAAACACGACATTCGTGTGCAATCACAAATACAGTTCGGGAAAAATGGCACACGCACACACACGTCTCTTCTTTCACCCAGGTTTTTAAGTGAGCTCCTAACCCGGAACACCGGGGGACGAAACCTTGGGCCTTTGATGCAGAGGGGCTGAGGTCAAGGGCTCTCAGCTGTGCACAGGGCGGAGTGCTCTCGCAGGCCCCCGTTAATCCCGAGGAACCATCCCGGGTCATAGGCATCTCTGCTTAATTGCATCACCACCTTCTGGTGCCAAAACACACACAGCCTTGCAGTCATGCCCAGAAATGTTATCCCCGACTGCGGCAGCGTGCAGCTGGCAGTGACAGCGCGTTGGTCCTCCAAGGATGTTTTTTCACGTTGTTGTATATTCTTCAAAACCGTAATTATAAATGGCTTCGTGGTATTCTATCAAGTTGATGCATCAATAATCATGTTAATCCAGTCATCGAATGTTGGCTGTCTAGATACTTGCAAGTTTCTGTTATAAACGACAACTCTAAACATCTTTGTATGTACTGCTTTTCCCATATTTTGGCTTATTTCCCAGGCATACATTCCAAGAAATGGGATTACTGAATCAAAGGATAGGAATATTTTACTGGCTCATGATACACACTGCCAAATTGCTTCCCAAATGGGAATAATCAACATACAATGCCACTAGCAACATTAAGAATGTGCCAGACACAGTACACCCTTGGAATTGGGTACTGGCATTAAAATGTTTCATTCTGTTAATCTAGGAAGGTAAAGAATTATACGTTATTTACATTTAAATTATGCACAAAGCTACATACTTCCCCAACTATTATTAGTCTGCTCTATGAGTCTCCTTTAGTGAATTCCTTTGCATTCTTGGCTCATCTGCTATTGGAGACTCAGTGCCTTTTTCTCTCTGCTGTCTGTGGACACTACAATGAAGCCATCAACCTTGATGGCAACAGAACTAGTCACATACTTTCCACCCTCCCCACCCCCTGCCCCCCAGCCGGGGTGGGCGGGGGGCGGTCTCAATGGTAGAGCATCTGCCCAGGTATCAAAGGGGTTCAGTGTCTGTGGGGAATTTAAAAATAGTAATAAACCCAACTGAAAGTTGGTCTGCTTTTTATTATCACCACACTGCAAGCAATTCTCAACAATGCCAGGGGTAAAGGACGCCTCCCTGCCATATCCCTACCCTCTTGGTATGGCAGCGATCGGCCTTTTAACAAACTTTCAACAGCACAACCTGCCTGAGCCGCGAGGACTCCTCCCAAGGCAGAAGGGGCAGCCTCACCACTGTGATTCTGAAGAGCATCTTCTGAACAAGGGAGCTTTGGTGAGATGCCGGTTTCTCTCCTACCAGCTCAAGCAGAACCGAGACCTGTCTGGCGTGTTTACGATGGAGTCACCCACTGCAGCCTTTCCAAGGTGTGTGTGGCTCCCCCGGGGATCTTGCTGAAAGGCAGATTCTGACTCAGCAGGTCTGGGGGGCGGGACTGGATTCTGTGTAAGTTCTACGCAGTAGGACAATGGTACTGGTCAGGAGCCCACGTGAGGCAGGGTCTGCAGGATGCTAAATGTGGGCTATGTGCTCCATCCTCCCAGCCCCCCTCCCCTGCAATCTTCCTCGCACTGACCTGAGGCTGCAGGGCACGCGCTGTGATGAGACAGCCCTGACGTCCCTTCCCTTCCTTTCTGTTTATTCCCAGGGCTTCCCCCTTCCTGAGAGAGGGTTGTTAAGGCTTACATTCAACTGACAACTAAGTCACACTGCGCAGCTGCCCCAGAGCCCCAGAGCCCCTTGCCCGGGACCCTGCCAGCTCTGGGCCGGCCTCTCGGCGGCGGCTCTGAGCCTGTGTTGAGCGGGAGCTGCAGGACCCTGTCCTGGTGACTCTGCCCACCTTGGATGCAGACTGTGTCCCAGAGGCTCAAGTTGAGGTTTCCACAGAGAAGGCATTTAGTGAAACGCAGCTTGTCTATCACAGGGGTGCACCCGGCTCCATCCTTTCACCCACAGGACAATTAACTCAGCCATGTGCAAGGAACACAGTATCATTTCCACCCTGCAGGCTCTCCAAAGTTGTACCTCTAAGCTGAACTTGAGACTAGAGCACCCTCTGCAGGAAGGGGAGGGGGCAGCGAGAAAACAGAAAGCTTGACAGCCCACAGAGGTCAAGTTCCAGATGGACCGTGTGGGAGGGGAGAAGGGCCGAGAGCTGCCTGGTAGCGCGAATCTGGTTTCCCAGCGAGACCTGTTACAGGCTGAAAACCTGGACCTCAGAAGCAGGTGCTGTGTCCCTACATGCCACATCCAATCCCCCACCTCCCCTCAAGAAAGCTGAAGCCGTGCCTAGAACGCCTCTCACCCCTGTGCCTTTGCACGTGCTATAACTGTGGGACAGTTGACTGCAGCCCGTGCGCCAGGGCTGTCCCATCGCATGCTTTGCAAACAAAGCTTTATTGCAACACAGTCACTTCACTCCACACACACACTGGCTCTGGCTACTTTCAGGCTCCAGAGACTGAGCTGACCTCACATGACCTTATGGCCCACAAAGCCTGAAACACTTTCTCCCTGGCCCTGTGCAATAAAGCTTTGTGACCCCATGGACTGCAGCCTGCCATGCTCCTCTGTCCACGGGATTTTCCAGGCAAGAGTACTAGAGTGGAGTGCCATTGCCTCCTCCTAGAAAAGGCCTGGCTGAACCCAATTCCCTCAGCTCCCTGCCAGGCCCGCTCACTGCTCACTCCCTGCACAGCCTGCTCCTGCAGGCCTTGCACATGCACTCCTGGAGCTCCCACCACACTTGCAATCACTGTGTTACACACTCCTTTTCTGCACAGGATGGGCCCTTGAGTCCCAGAGTCTATTACACTCTCGGTTCGGCCACCCTAATCAGGGTGCTGGACATTTACTCCCTCTGTGCCCAGTGTCCCAGCAATGAAAATGAAGATTATGAAGCCATACACTGTCCCCAAGAGTTGTTAGGGAGCCGATGGACTAAAAGATTACCAAATTCAAAACATGTACCTAAAATAACTCAGGTACACACACACACAACTGTCCTCTCTCCACGCTGTGAACATTTCTATTCTTCCAACATTTAAAGAACATCCTCACATCCTAGTGAGTATCCTTTAGAGAAGAGGGGAGGAAAACGGGATTTTTTTTTTCCTGGGGCTCAATATCCAAAAGGTAATAACATCAGCGAGGCTGCCCGCCTGTGAGCCCAGGCAGCAGGTCAAGGTGGTCACTGGCACAGACTTGGGTTTAGGGAACCAAGGCTCTTGCGTTTGCCCCAGCAGCCAAAACACAGAAGGATGTGCAATGAATGCTTTGAAAGACAGTAAATGCTCGGCAAGGTCAGAAAGGAAAGCATCACAGGGTGGAGGATTCTGTCTTAATGGACAATACAGGAAAACTCTGATTAAACGATACCTGGAACCACCTGGTGGAGCTGAGTAGTTGCTAAAGTATTTGCCATGAGAGAGCCTCAGTCTGAAACAACACCTTTCCACTTCTTGGCCATGTGACTGTGGGCCAGCTAATTAACCACTCTGAACCCTAGGTTTCTCATGAGTTAAAATCTGCTGTCTTCTCAGGAGGTCATGACTGAGTAAGATCAGCTGTGTATATGCAGAGTAGCTCAGAACCTGGCAAAAAGTAGGGCGTCAATAAGGCAGAGCGATTCACATTGAGAGGAAGGCGCCAGGAAAGGAAAAGCCTCTCTTGAGAAGAAAGTGCAGAGTTGAAAAGCACTGCTCCTTCACGTAAGTAAAAAACGTGCAGAGACCCAAAGTGGCAGCGGGGCAAAACCCTCTCTCTCTTTCGGGCCAGACGTGCCTCCTTTTCTGGGCTCAGCACCGGAGGAGGAGCAGCAAATGGAACCACAAGCTGCTGCATGTGTGCGTGCAGCCCACCACTCTCAGATGAGCAGGAATTCTCAGACTTTTTAAAAACATATCTTTATTTCACTATTTGTTTTCACATAATTGCTGTAAGTGTTGGGCTTATGAGAGGCCCAGCCGCTGAGTCTGTGGTGGCCCAGTGCTGAGATCCCTTCCGCAGCACTCAGCCATCTGGCCTCGGGACACTTTCAAGGGCGACCTCACCTTCGGCAAGGCAGCTCAGTCCTGCAGGGTCAGCAATCATTCCTGGAAGAGTCCTCCTGACACAGCCAAAATCTGCTCCCCCTCCTACCCCAGACCATTTAACAACTGGTCAAGCTGCAGTTCCGTCACTTCACTCTCAGCCTCTTAACATTTCAGAGAGTGATACATGCATACATGCAATTCTACTGCACACAGAAACCAGAGGTATGGGAGCACGGATGTGGAACTGAATACTATTCACAAACACACACACCATGAAACAAACTTACAGAATATACACTCTTTATCACAACTTCATAGCAAGATATTTTAAAGATTCCAATTAATGCCATTCAGCACAAAAATCAAAGCACTCATTTTACAAAAGCCTACAAGAAATAAAAAGCTATGAATTTTGGAAGAACAAGTGAGGAGGGGTGAAGCCTCTTAATTATAAGAAGTCACAGTTACAATTCTTACAAACTGTAAGAAATTGTGCTGGGTGTCACACTCATAGCACATGCACACTCAGACACACACTTAGTCATGGAACAAGGCCTTGAGCTGTGCCTCCTACAAGCTACTCAGGACTTGGTAGGTCCTGAGTGGTAGGAAACGGAGGGAAGGAGGTGGGGAGAGAAAGAGAAAGAGAAAAGGAAGGAAGGAAGGAATTCAGCTTCTGCACATCCAGGATTATGGAGCTTCTGGAAGGTCCAGACTGAACCATACCTGACTGATAGTCTTCTCCATCTGCACCAAGCCCAGGTTGGGTAGTGTGCTTTTTATAAAGTCAACTATGGTTTCTAGGTTTTCATGCTGCAGAATCAAGGGCTTATGGCTTCCCAGCAGACTTAAAGCCACTTTAAATATGACCTCTGATCCCTGAAGAAAGATCATATCTGGGAAAACAAAGAAAAGCCAGAAGTTAATACAGACTCAGTTGCTGATAAAATGACACACTGTCCCCTTTCACACACTGAAAAGCAGGACAGTGGGAAACACAACCCTAAATTACAAGATCCTGATATTTCAGATAGGGTTGTCAAGATAATACTAAGAAAACAATGTATGCAAACATACTGCTAAATTTTTGTCACAGGTTCAGATCTTTTTTTCACTCCAAAAATATACTAAATTCAAACATACTTCAAAAGTTGAACTGTGAAAAAGAAAACTTTTAATTAGTCTGTTTTTTCCAGAAATTCTCTGGATTTCAAAGGAGTTTTTACTAAAACACATGTTTTCATGGGTAAAACAAAGATTTGTATACTCTACCCTAATTTCTGATGCTGCAAGTGAAAAAAATGTCCATTTCCTCTGCTTTGAAATAAGGAGTTTAGTGATGTAAAATCTCTAAAAACTGTAAAAAGCCTACACCATTGCAAAAGTACATTATTAAAAACAAGTGGAAACAGTGTCAGACTTTATTTTTTTTGGCTCCAAAATCACTGCAGATGATGATTGCAGCCATGAAATTAAAAGATGCTTACTCCTTGGAAGGAAAGTTATGACCAACCTAGTGGCATCTGGTCCCATCACTTCATGGCAAACAGATGGGCAAACAGTGGAAACAGTGGCTGACTTTATTTTGGGGGGCTCCAAAATCACTGCAGATGGTGATTGCAGCCATGAAATTAAAAGATGCTTACTCCTTGGAAGGAAAGTTATGACCAACCTAGACAGTATATTAAAAAGCAGAGACATTATTTTGCCAACAAAGGTCCATCTAGTCAAGGCAATAGTTTTTCCAGTGGTCATGTATGGATGTGAGTTGGACTATAAAGAAAGCTGAGCACTGAAGAACTGATGCTTTTGAACTGTGGTGTTGGCGAAAACTCTTCCAAAGTCCCTTGGACTGCAAGGAGATCCAACTAGTCCATCCTAAAGGAGGTCAGTCATGGCTGTTCACCGGAAGGACTGATGTTGAAGCTGAAACTCCAATACTTTTGCCACCTGATGTGAAGAGCTGACTCATTTGAAAAGACCCTGATGCTGGGAAAGATTGAGGGCAGGAGGAAAAGGGGACGACAGAGGATGAGATGGCTGGATGGCATCACTGACTCAATGGACATGGGTTTGGGTGGACTCCAGGAATTGGTGATGGACAGGGAGGCCTGGTGTGCTGCAGTTCGTGGGGTCACAAAGAGTTGGACATGACTGAGCTACTGAACTGAAAATCACTGCAGATAGTGGTTGCAGCCACAAAATGAAAAGACGCTTGCTCTTTGGAAGAAAAGCTGTGACTAAACTAGACAGCATATTAAAAATCAGAGACATTACCAACAAAAGTCTGTCTAGTCAAAGCTATGGTTTTTCCAGTAGTCATGTATGGATGTGAGAGCTGGACTATAAAGAAAGCTGAGCACCGAAGAATTGATGCTTTTGAACTGTGGTGTTGGAGAAGACATTTGAGAGTCCCTTGGACTGACTGCAAGGAGATCCAACCAGTCCATCCTAAAGGAAATCAGTCCTGAATATTCACTGGAAGGACTGATGCTGAAGCTGAAGCTCCAATACTTTGGCCACCTGATGTGAAAAACTGACTCCTTGGAAAAGACCCTGATGCTAGGAAAGACTGAAGGCGGGAGGAGAAGGGGACGACAGAGGATGAGATTGATGGCATCACTGACTCGATGGAGCTGAATCTGAGTGAACTCTGGGAGTTGGTGATGGACAGGGAGGCCTGGCGTGCTGCAGTCCATGGGGTTGCAAAGAGTCGGACACAACTGAGCAACTGAACTGAACTGAATGAAATAAAAATATTTTTTCACTCTGAAGAATTCAAAGAACTTTATCAGAGTTATTTTCTAGTTCTTGCCATTTTTTCCCTTAGAATGGCTGGCAAATGCTAACAATTCCCACATCGACTATGCACAGGTGGGAGGCAAGCGGCTCCTCAGTCAGCCCACGCTCGCTCTCCCTTCCCCAGAGGTGAAGCCATCCAAAAAAGAGACTCCAATGCCCTGGGGCTCAAGTACAGAACTAGTAACTCACTGTTGGGTGACTCAGTTTTGGAAAGTGTCCTAACAACTGGAATAATAATGTAGGAAGAAATTGAATTTTAAAAGACAGGGGCATAAACTTAATTAGAGGCAAAAAATTTTCTTTTTTTTAGGGTGGGGGGAGCTGCAGGCGAATGGAAAAGACAAGGCAGCTATAAATGCCGTCAAGTGAAGGAGGACAGAAGCAGGGGAGAGAGTGTGCCCCAAAGAAAGGTGGCTGCAAGCCTGACCTTGAAAAACCCATAGAAACTCCCCAGGTAAGGAATCAGGGAGTAATACTCTCAGCAGAAGGCAAAGCAGGTGGAAATGCAGACAGAGGTGAAAGCACACAGGAGCCTGGAAGAGCAGGTAAGGTGGGAGTACCTTATTCTCCCTCCAGAAAGTTCAAAAATTAAGCAACTTTTAATTAATAGTACATAGACTGTTACCTATAAACCCACTGCCCCAATCCAGCTATTGTCATTTCCGCCCATTTCCCAATCCTTGTATACTTACAGACTGGAATTTAAACAACAACAACACAATAATCTCCTTGGAAAACTGAGTTGATTTTCTTCATTTGAACATCCCTGCAAGAGGAAGTGAGCTGTGAAGGCTTCCAGCAGCGTGGCAGGAGCCCCGCTCACAACCTCGTGGCCAACTCTCCTTTTTTGAGCCACCAACAAAACAGGCAAAGGGGTTTGTTTAGCTAGCAGGAAAGAGAACCTAAAATTTGGCTGACTCCACATGTTGCAAACTGCTTGCTGAGAACACTGCAAATAACTACTTTGCTTTGAAGACACTTCAGCAGCCCTGTATCATGTTAACCTGTATGGGCACTCTATTTGAAACTCCCCACGAAATAGAAGTTCAGTTTTCCTGTGGGGGGAAATGATCAACTCCGGGTACACGGCCAGTTAGGTGAACTTACCCTGCATCTCTTTTGCAGCCACCTTCGTCTTCGTCTAGGGTGATCCCTCTCCTGCACTTTCTCTGGGAGGCTGCAGTCCTCCCGCTGTGACCCCCAACATCCTACCAGGATTGGGTAGGAGGGAGATGAACGAGGACAACAGCCTGGGTGCAGAACAACCGCACAGATTCTGTGAACACTCGCTTCTTCACCACAGCATCATGTTACCCTGGAGAGCTGTTTTTCCAGGCCATCCAAACAACCTTGTTTTCCAGTCTCTTTTAGTCCTGAAGCCTCTCAGAATCCTTCCCTACATTACAGGTGGCTTTTGTGTTTTTGCCAAACTTTCGGTTTTTATATTCCACCTCCTCTCTCATCTAACTTGGCAGAATGCCCTACAGAAAACATCTGGAGCCTAATAATAGCACAGCTGCCACCTCCAGCAGGAGCAAGAATGGTCCTATTTTTCAGACTTTTTCCCCAAAGGTAGATGTTAGAAGATGAAAAGAACAAGCACCTCTCCCAGGAGGGTCCCTCTGCACCCAAAGAGGAAAAATACAGGAGGTGGCGATTTCACATTACGTGACATCCAGACAGTAGGACTGACGCACTGGCTCATCACAGCTCGACGTGAAGGTCGAGCACAGGCATCACTGGCAGCTGTCCCTCTAAGTAGTGTATACTTAATAGGAGGTAAAAGAAAACTCAAAGTGTTGGCTACTCAGTCCTGTCCAACTCTTTGCAACCCCATGGACTGTAGCCACCAAGCTCCTCTGTCCATGGGATTCTCCAGGCAAGAATACTGGAGTGGGTTGCCATGCCCTTCTCCAGGGGATCTTCCCAACCCAGGGATTGAACCCAGGTTTCCCCCATTGCAGGCAGATTCTTTACCAGCCTGAGTCACAACTATTAACCTATATATGGGCTATGTTGACTGCAAACTGAGATAGATTCCTTTACTTACGTATAAAATGCTGCTGCTAAGTCGCTTCAGTCGTGTCCGACTCTGTGCGACCCCATAGACGGCAGCCCACTAGACTCCCCTCCATCCCTGGGATTCTCCAGGCAAAAACACTGGAGTGGGTTGCCATTTCCTTCTCCAATGCATGAAAGTGAAAAGTGAAAGTGAAGTCGCTCAGTCACGTCTGACTCTTAACAACCTCATGGACTGCAGCCCACCAGGTTCCTCCATCCATGGGATTTTTCAGGCAAGAGTACTGGAGTGGGGTGCCATTGTCTTCTCTGACATAAAATGCTGAATAGTTAACAAAAGTTCACATGTTTTTAGGTTTATCCAGGTCTAAATGCCTATAATGAAATAGGCCTCAGACCAAAAAAGCCTACTGTGTTTGAATGGTAGGCTTTGGGATTTAAAATGAAGCTATCCACTATCATGGAGCTAAGTCACCCATGCTAAATACAGAAACGGTTTTTTAAAAACCTGTCTTTTCTAGGAAACCTACTAATAAAATGGTTCATTTTTAGTAGAGGAAATAGTGACATCACAAGAGAATGCTGCCCTGAGTCCCCACATCCTGCCTATAAACTCAGGAGCCCTGAGCCCTTTAGCCAGCGGGACATGGGGTTGGTGGGATCCACAAATCACAGACACTGGCATTGTTATGCATAATGTATGAGAAACTCCGAGACCCACCTCTGACTGCACAGTATGGAGAAGACGACCCTGCTTTTGTGGCTTTAGTTTTATTTAGGAAGTCATTAGGATGAGCTTCATGCTCTAGAGCCCAGGAATTGCAACTACTAAAGCCCGCACACCCTAGAGCCTGTGCTCCACAAGAAAAACCACAAGGAGAAGCCTGTGTACCGCAGCTAGAGAGTGGCCCCTACTCACCCCAACCAGAGAAAAGCCTGCACAGTAACGAAGACCCAGCACAACCAATAAATAAATAAAGTTAAAAAAAAAAAAAAGCACAGGTTTTTAAGTTATCAAGTGACTCAATAGAAATGGTACTAAAAACCACTCGGTATGTGATGATGATCAATTCTTTAATAACCGCTTTCTCCACAATAAGCAAATAAAAAGAACTGTCAGAGTCCCCACTTCATCCTGAAGCAGGGAAAGCACACAGTGTACTGGAGCTTTCACTCAGCTGCTATCCCTGCCACGTCAAGGCAGACTTTTACATTTTTAAGTTTTAATTTCTTTAAATTGAAGCATAATTGACAAGGCAGTTTTGAGACTTTACATGTGAACAGTTATTTAACTTTGACAGAGGCAATCTTCTTGAAAAGTAAATTGAGAAAAGGGGAAATGGTTTGAAATGTGACCCACCTATGGTCCCAAGGACAGAAAAATGGGAAGCTGAGGTGGGGGCGTGTGAGAACAGACCGTGAGTCAGTGATACAGAGGAGCTTTCAAGAGCTGGGCAGCAGGGGAAGCAAAGGAGAGCCAAGGGCAGAAGAGGAGAGAGGAGGAGGAGGAAGGGGAGATGCAGAGGAAACCCAGAAAGAAGAGGGGCCCACAAGTCCCCGGCCGAGAAGTCTTAAGGCACTGTCATCGAGCAAGCCCTGGACCAGAAAGGCGGAGGAAGACAATTCAGGAGAAATGTCTCTGGACCACGCGCCCGGCTCCTCTGTCTAGCCTTCAGGGCATTTGCTCCAGTGGGAAGTCTTAAGGTGCTGTCACTTGAGCAAGCCCTGGGCCAGAGAGGCGGAGGAAGACAATTCAGGAGAAATGTCTCTGGACCACGCGCCCGGCTCCTCTGTCTAGCCTTCAGGGCATTTGCTCCAGTGGGAAGTCTTAAGGTGCTGTCACTTGAGCAAGCCCTGGGCCAGAGAGGCGGAGGAAGACAATTCAGGAGAAATGTCTCTGGACCACGCGCCCGGCTCCTCTGTCTAGCCTTCAGGGCATTTGCTCCAGTGGGAAGTCTTAAGGTGCTGTCACTTGAGCAAGCCCTGGGCCAGAGAGGCGGAGGAAGACAATTCAGGAGAAATGTCTCTGGACCACGCGCCCGGCTCCTCTGTCTAGCCTTCAGGGCATTTGCTCCAGTGGGAAGTCTTAAGGTGCTGTCACTTGAGCAAGCCCTGGGCCAGAGAGGCGGAGGAAGACAATTCAGGAGAAATGTCTCTGGACCACGCGCCCGGCTCCTCTGTCTAGCCTTCAGGGCATTTGCTCCAGTGGGAAGTCTTAAGGTGCTGTCACTTGAGCAAGCCCTGGGCCAGAGAGGCGGAGGAAGACAATTCAGGAGAAATGTCTCTGGACCACGCGCCCGGCTCCTCTGTCTAGCCTTCAGGGCATTTGCTCCAGTGGGAAGTCTTAAGGTGCTGTCACTTGAGCAAGCCCTGGGCCAGAGAGGCGGAGGAAGACAATTCAGGAGAAATGTCTCTGGACCACGCGCCCGGCTCCCCGTTCTAGCCTTCAGGGCATTTGCTCCAGTGAGAGCCTGGCAGGAGGAAATCGGACCTTATTCCCACAAGAAGGCATTGAGGGGCGGCGTTGATCATCAGAAATCAAGCAGGTCCTGAAACTCAGAGAACTCAGCCTCCTCACTCAATGAAAATGACAACATCCTGTTCCTGCAGCTGCAGGTCTGAAAATAAGAACCACCACCATGGAGAAACCACACCCGGTTCCCATCGAACCTGAGAACCCAGGTTCTGCAAGCAGCCTCAAGCACACTCACCGAAGACTCTGGCGACGAAGCCCAGGGGGAACTGTGAGGCAAACACGGTGAGGAACCAGGGCGCGGCGTAGAGGCTGGGGCCGATCTCGTGCTCCTCCAGGTGGTTGTAGAGGTCCCTGTGGTAGTCGTGGAGCAGCCTCGAGAGCTGGTACATCTGGATCTGCAGGACACACACAGGGTCTCAGGGAGGCAGCAGCCTCCACCCCACGCGGAGGGGAAAGAGAAGGACCACGAGACTGCATGTGGCTCCCTCGACCCTGCCCTCAGGTCTCTGCTGTCCAGCCAGTGCTCGCCAGGGCTGCTGCCACAAGGCTGGGGCTGGCCGGCACTCAGGGCAGGGCTCCTCAGCTAAGAGACACTCCACGTCTGTCTCATGAAAGTGATCTCTAAGTTCTCTTACAAATACACGTTATTAGCGAAACTCAAAGCCAGGGGAGTGAAGATAAAAAAGCCAGCCTCCCGCAGAGAGTAAAGTGGGAGGGAAGCATTCTGTAGCACGATGCTACTGAACTTGTTCCCTTAGTAAGGTCCTGCTGAATCCCCCCAACCCCTCAAGAGGCAGGTCAAGTGTGACTTCAGGTTTATAACACAGGCGAGTTAAAGTAAGATGACAAGGGTTTATCTCAAGATGGAGAAAATAACTTTTCCAACTGGGCTGGACCCAGGGTGGCAGGGGCTCAGGGATGGCGGTGGGGGGTCCCTGGCAGAGGAAGCAGCAAATACACTGGGAGGTGGGAATCAGACTACCTGAAGGTGGATTCAAAGAGAAAAGGTAAAAGGAAGGGCCCTGGAGTCAGACAGGCCTGGGTTTATATCCCAGCTCTGCCACCTGCTACTGTGTGACCGGCTCAGATTATTTACTATGTAACTTTTCTGAGCCTTAGCTTTCCTGTCTATAAACTGGGATCAACAATGCCTTCCTGAGGGTGGAGGAGGTAAATGCACGTGAACCACCTGGTGTAAGGCTAGCACAGAGTAAGTTCTCAGCAGGGACAGATGCTACAATGTTAACTGATGGCGGGAAATTTCCTTAGATACACTTGGAAAGGGATCATAAACATGTTTATTTTAGCAGTTAACTTTATCATAGGCAGAAGGAAGGCTTTCTACCTGTAAAATAATCATGTCCGGCCGATATTGTTTCCGCAGTCCCATGTCAAACATCAGAAACTTGAGCATGTGAAACGCCTCTTCTTCACCCATATGAAGCAGCAGGATGCCCGCTACAAAGCTGAGACCTTGGCAATAGCCCACTTCTTGGTCCAGAAGCGAGTAGGCCTTCAGGATGTTGTAAAGTGACAGCTGCCCTGCTCCGAGCTGAGCAGAGTAGTACGGATGTGTTGGGAAGGTTCGCCCTGTAAAAACCAAACACGTCAGCTGTAATTTTTAAAAAGGAAAGTCTACTGAACCAGAAATCCAATGTGCTTCAAGTTAAAGCAACAGATCTTTACAAGTGGGATCATGTCATATATCAGCTCAGTAAACAAGGTCAGCTGGCTATGCCTGGAACAACTTTTTGTTCTCTGCAATTAAAAAATCAGCAATTAATCATGCTTTCAGGTGAAAGAAATGAGAACCACCTTCAGGCCTGCAGATATCTGGGTTTCAATCTATAACAGAAAGAAAGCTGTGCATCCTCTCAACAGGCATCTGCTCTTCCAAGACCTGTGGTTCTCGAGTGCACCCCATGCCAGCACCATCACGCCCTGAGCTGCTCTCCCCAGATTACTTGTTTCCCCGCAAGTGCTTCACACAACTCACACATTTCTACACAGTAAGTCCCCTACATACAGATGAGTTCCATTTTGAGAGAGCGTGCATAAGTTCAATTTGTGTGTAAGTCCAACAAAGTTAGTCTAGGTCCCCAACTAACACTATCGGCTGTACAGTGCTGTACTATAATAGGAGTATAAATTTTCACAGAAATAATAAAGAAAAAAACATTTTAAATCTGACAATGCAGTACCTTGAAAAGTACAGTATAAGAGCTGGCATACAAGGGCTGGCATTGAGTGAACAGGCAAGAAGAGTTACTAACTGGAGGAGGGAGAGGAGGTGGGAGATGGCAGAGCTAAAGGATCGTCAGCAATTGGAGATGCAGGGCAAGCTGCAATTTCACTCGTGGCTGACACTGATGGTACAGGTTCTGGTTCCTTGGTTGAACCAGATCCACATCTGCATCTTTGAAAGTTCATAACTTGAAGCTTCTTATATGGGCGACTTAAACTGTACTTTTAAATCACAGGCAGTACTCTGCTACACACTGGGGAGCAGCAGGCATTTTCTTTTATACAGAACAGTCACCTCTCAAAAAGAGGTTAAAATAAAATGCTCTCAACATCCTCATTTCCACAAAAAGCTGGTACTCAGACAAAATGGAAAGATTTCTTTTGTTCAGGAGGCCTGTGAGGTTGACACCTGTCAAATCCCACCTCTGCCTCCTGTTCTGGAATGTGACTGATGGGGAAGTGTGTTTCCAGGGAGCAGAAAAGGACCTGAAGAAAGGGATACTCAGTTGAGGCCACGCATGGACCCAGGTGAGAATTAATGGCCTCGTCAAAGGCAGAAGTGCACCAAAGCCACGAGGAAAACGTTCACCTTGATTATTTAGTCTCCGCAAAGGGAGGAAGATACATTCCAGTGTTCTTCCCCAGCCCTGTGAGAAAGCATTTCATCAATCCAGATTGGTTTACCTGAACTTAAGTGAAAGCGTTAGTCGCTCAGTTGTGTCCAACTCTGCAACCTCATGGACTGTAGCCCATCATGCTCCACGGGATTTCCCAGGCAAGAACATGATTTATGAGGACAGCAACAGCCTTTTCTGATTTCCTGTCCTGTGTTCATCTCTTTCCTGCTGCTCTACTTCTCCCCGCAGCAAACCCTCCCCAAACATGCCCTGCACACATTACCCCACTGCTGGAAAGCCATCAGCAGGCCCCCGTGGGGCTCCACGCGCTCCCATCCTCGCCTACCCTCCTGGCTTCACGCTCCGCTGCAGGGTTAACCTGGGAACAGCTCTTCCCACCCAGGTTCCATGGAGTGGGAGCACAGTGCATCTCTGCCCTGCCCTGCCCGCACCCGCCCCCAACTCTCTGGGTCTCCAACAGGAAAGGGTGGCAGAACACACAGGAGTTGTGTGACACGGAGGAACACTGGGAAAGGTTTAATTATTTTTTAATTTGATCTGTCAGTGTTATCATTTTTGCTCATCAGTTGCCTTCTCATATTAGAGAAGGGCCCCCCACACCTCCTGATCTTTAGTTATTAGCCCAACCAGCCAAATCTTCCCTGTCGCAGAGTCTTAGGGACCGGCCCTGATGTTCCTGATGAAGGAAAGCTGTCTGCACCAGCCTGAACAGGGCTCCTGTGTGTTCCATGGGATTCTCAAGTGTCATTTCCTGAGACAGCAAGACAGGCCCCGAGCCCCTCCCAGGCTCAGGGAGAGTCAGGCCTCCGGTTTCTGACTGGGAGAGGAGTGGCTGTCCAGCTGACATGAATGCAGCCCGTGCTTGACACTAACTTGTATTTGGGAAGACAATGCCTTCCTGTATTTACCTAACACGGGAAATATTGATAGAAATGATCCATGTCAAAAAGGCCCTTTGGGCTTCTCAGTTGTGTTTAAGAGTGAAGGAATCCTGAGATCCAGAGCTTGGGAACAACTGCTCTAGATAAATACCATGGCTCACACACTCCTGGCCACACTCTAGGCAAAGGGAGGGGGCAGGCCTCACGGGTGGAAAAATGGACCAGGTTACACGTTTGTGGATAATCACAGCTACGTAATCCAGCACTGAGACCTGCAGCCTTCAGCCCTAACTGAGAAGGTCCTCTGCTAACACTGGGAAGGGAAAACACTCATCTTCTGAAGACCGTACATGTGTAGCTGATCTGCAGCAGGAGAGTCCTGGGCAGCACGCACACAGAACGTGTTCAGTCCTCCACATCCCGCTTGCTCATACAGAGGATACCCACAAGGCTGCTCAGGCTGCACTGGGGTGCAAGACAAGTTTCTTTCCTTTGATTTTTTTTCACAAAGAGCCTGGAGATTTCTGCCTCTCTAGGGAGCGGTACCGACAAACTAGCAATCTTACTGTGGAGCTCGGTTTCCTCATGTGCAGAAGGAAGAGTAACCTTATAACCACATGAGCACCAAGGCTCCCTCCTGGCTGAGAAGAGTGATGCTGAGATCTTCTCACAGTGCGTGAGTTATGACTGGAGGGAAAATGCCCTTTGAATGATGCCTCACAATTTTAATTAAAACAAAAAACAAAAAACTCACTCATCAGTTGTTGAGCGTCTGCTTCCCCACTAGAACACAGGCTCTTAGAGTGAGGGGAAGCACCATAGAAGCTTGAGACGCATTTGTGGCTCACCACCAAACGGCATGGGTGGGCAGGGGATTAAGAAGGCAGAGCTCTCCTGTACACAGACTACTTTTAGAAACAGTTGTATGAGTCCAGTGACTGAGCTGGAACTGGCTCCCACAGGCC
The DNA here is from genome assembly GCA_006410635.1 of Cephalophus harveyi. Classification (NCBI taxonomy): domain Eukaryota; kingdom Metazoa; phylum Chordata; class Mammalia; order Artiodactyla; family Bovidae; genus Cephalophus; species Cephalophus harveyi. Next base: position 269,374 of record SJYT01063100.1, on the reverse strand, counting down.
TGTGTGTATCTCTGCTCAACTCCATGATCAATGAAAGCAAATTGGTAGCTCAGATTAGCCAAAGTGAATGTTTACACCAAGGAAATCTATAAATGTGGACATCAGGGCTTCTTTTGAGGGGTCTGAAGGAGCTGGTTGTTGCCAGCACACCCCTGACTGGCTGGAATGGTATAGGGAGATGTCAGACCACTGAGAGAGCAAGTGAAGTCACCCCATTTTATTCCTTTACCATCTACATTTAGTTACATCATTTTGAACTTAAACAGGATATTTAGAATGATCAAATAAATATGAAATCATGATATGCTCTGGCTATCAGAGGCTATGGCAGACCATTTGGAATAACGCATGTAGCTTTGTGTGTATGTGTATAGCTCTTGTTGCAAGAATTTATTAAGACTTGAGTTGTGATTGTTCAACTGACCTCCCTAAGGCAAAGTCCCCAAGTGGACGGGAAGGTGTGTTATGTAAAAAGATTGCCGCAGGACAAATCCTAGGTACTTTCCTGTCCTTTGCCATTAATGCATTTTAGTTTTTCTCATGGGACTTAAACCCAAAGATGAAACAGAAAGCTGTGCTCACCACCAGCGTCCCTCTGCTGGTCAGGAACAGCCCCGTGCACTCCTCAAAGCACACTGCATGCGGCTCCTGGCAGCAAGGCCAGGCAGGGGAGGAGGGGGCCCTTCCCTGGCCTTCTACGGTAGGGCATCTTCAATACTCTCAGCTGATCCTTCATCTCAGAGGTTTGTCTCCTCACCTTGAAGGGTTCTAAAAAAGGAGAAAATTCTCTCGTGTAACACCTCGATTATAGCTCCTTTTCTTCTAGATACCAGGCAGGTTTTATATCTTAAATATGTTAAGTGGAAGCACAAATCAATGACAGCTGCCATGCTGGCTTCTTGACTCGAATAGATCTTTGAATATGTGCTTTGCCTCTCACAGAAGCTTGGAATTATGTGCTTTGCTTCTCACTGAAGCTTGGAATTATGTGCTTTGCCTCTCACTGAAGCTTGGTATTTTGTGCTTTGCCTCTCACTGAAGCTTGGACATGCCCAAACCTGCTTAGGGAGCACTGTTAAGACAGTCTCTGCAAGTCCATCAAAAAATGCTACCTATGGTCATGGAAAGACTCATCAGACCTCTGCAGGGTATGTAAAGCAAGCCACCACTTTACTGACATCCTGTAAAACAGAGATTAAAACGACAAGTGATCAATGTGGGGGTGATCAGGAGCAGTTTCTAATTGGGAAACTGCTCTAATCGGGAGCACTGCCCTCTGATTCAGTGGTTTCTCTCCATTTCTGGACCTGGTCCAGTGTTGCTCTGGCCAAGCCTCTGGTTGTGGGGAAGCCTGGACAGCCTCCCGGGGGAAGCACTGACGGCGGCATGCCTGGGAGAGGAGCAGCTGACAGGGCAGAAGGTGACGTGGAGCCTGAGGAGGGGGGCGGTCTCTAGCTTGCTGCTCTGTGTCCCCCACGGCCACATGTGGCCTCAACTAGATGGGAGGCACAGCCAGAGGGCAGGATGCTGGCAGCAGAGGTTGTCCATCCAGGATGGAGAGCCAGGGAAGAGGAAGGTTGCGATTACCTAAGGGCAGCACAGATGCATCAGCTGGAGCTGGGCCTAGAGGGTGGGGCAGCCCCTGGACTAAGGCCCAGCGTGGCCTGCTCAGTGTCACATGCTGCTGTTTTCTCCTGGCTGGGTGGGGCCGACTCTAAGGACGTTCCTCCACCTAACCAGAGGAGGGGATGGCTGTACTGGTTCACAGCGGGCAGAGCCAAGACAGAGAGGAGCCACATGGTGTCCCGGAGGGGACGTGATACAGAGACTAAGAAGAACAAGGTTCTAGCACTTTCTTCCAGTAAGCAGCAGCCCGTAACTTGGGCAAAGCACATCACCGCCAAAGTGGAAATTGTGTACACCTTCATACAGGGCTGTGTAAAGCTGAAATTCAACAAAGCTAGTGAATATGGCTCACAAACTGCAAAACACTGCCCAACCATTCAATCGTTGTTCAGTTGCTCAGTCGTGTCCATCTCTTTGTGACCCTATTGGGGCCATGAGAGGAGGGCAACAGGGCTTAAAACCCCCCTCACAGACGGCAAAGATTGGAAGTAAAGGTCAGGTTGTCTCAGTTAGATTAACGATAGCGCCTGACCTGCATGTTGTAATTGTTAATTCTCCCGTGCCTGCATGTGTAAGACACTACTAACGTAACCAGTCATGCAGAGCAGGGGTGTATGAAACCGAGTCCTTCGAAATCATCGGATGGGTCCTTGCTGGGAACCAATTCCCCTTGGACCTGCTGGCGTAATAAACTGTAGTCCACTGTCCTGAGTGTCTTCTGAGGAGTTTTGCGACTCTGGATTCTACAACATTTCTGGTGTGTTGGCTGGAAAGCCCTTGGAGAGAGAGGCCCATGGAGCCTCTGCCTGTGACTCGCTGGGACGAGAGCCTTGGGAAGGGGAAGGTGTCTCCTCCCTTCGATCAGCTCTTGCTTTAGTGACTTGTCTTTCTAGGCAGACTTCACGAGACTGTGGACGACAGAAGGGAAGCACGCAGGTAGGTCCCTTTGTAATAGTGGAAGAAGGGACCTGATCAACCCCTTGGGGCTGGATGAGTCTGAGGTGGCTGTGTTCTCGTAGGCTCAGTGGGGAATTTACTGAAATAAGTAAAACTCTGTTAACTGAATCTGTGCTGATTGTTTGTCAAGACAAATTTTTATTTTCTGATTTCCAAGGGACTGTCCCCTTTGCCGCAACACCCTCCTGTTCTCCTTAGGGATTCAGGGACCTCCTGAACATTGTTTAGGACCGGACTGGGAACTGTGGCTCTGGATGTACATTTGTCTGCACCAACCCGTGTTAAGATAGATCTGGATTTTGCCAGGATCAGACTTGTGCAAGGAGTATGTAGAAGCCTTAACTGATTGGATTTGGCTGGTTGCTGACAGAGGAAACATGAGAGGTACTATCACTGAAAGACTTAGCAGGTAAGGCCCTTTTCACCCCAGTCATAGCCGAGGTAAAGTGGCAGTTGCCATGCTCCTTTGGGTGGAGACATGCGGTGGCTGGGGTACAAGACCCTGGCAAAGGAGCAATGAAATAGAAGTTAGACTTGCTGTAAGTGATAGAAGGCAAGTGAAAAGTAGGATGGGTAGTGGAGAATCCAAGCCAACTGTTCCTGAAGGCATGATTAAAAACTTTAACAAGGGCTTTGGAGGAGACTGTGGTATAAAGTTAACCCCAGACAAGCCTGGAACCTTCTGTGAGATAGACTGGCCATCCTTTGGGGTGAGATGGCTCTCAGAGGGAGCCCTAGTATTGGACAAAGTTCAGGCTGTGTACGCTGTGGTAACCGGACAGCCAAGCCACCCAGACCAGTTCCTGTACATTGAGTCATGGCTCCTAACTGCACACAAACCACCCCCTTGGGCCCAGGTATGTTATCTTGGAAAAGGAGAAAGCAAGATTTTTCTGGCACAGGCAGAACCCAAGCAAGAAAAGTTTAAGGAAATATATCATGATTTGGAGGAGGAGGAACTCCTACCTTCCCCTCCATACTGGGGAACACGAGGGTGACCCCCAGAACAAGAGGAAGGGACGAGAGAGGAGGCAGGCTTTCCTCCTCCGCCTCCCCCAGTGGAGGAGGTTTCTCTCTTTCCTACTGTGCCAACATTATACCCACCCCTCCCCAGTTTAGAAGAGGGAAAAGGGAGAGCCAAGTGTTTGGAGGTGGCTGAGGTCTACAAAGGAACCCTAAGAGAGAGAGGTGTTGCAAATGCCTCTTAGGGAGGTCCAAGTGGCACTGCAGGTGGGGCCAGACGGACACATCCATCCTGGCCCCACTGCTCTTTACTATCAGCCGTTCTCTACCACGGGTCTCTTGAACCGGCAAAGGCACACCCCTCCCTATTCTGAGAAGCTGCAGGGTATGATTCATCTAATGGAGACTATTTTCAGGACCTACTGACCAGTGTAAGATGACACAGCCCAACTTCTCACCCTCTTCAGTATGGAAAAGAGACACTGGACCCTCACAGAGGCAGGTAAGTGATTCCAAGAAACACACGCATCAGCAGGCCAACTGGACCCTGAAAGTTGGGCCCGAGAAGCCACTCCTGACACACGACCAGACTGGGACTTCAATACTGACCAAGGTAAGCAACCCTTAAGATGGCCATTATACAAGGCCTCAAGAAGGGGGCTTGCAAGCCTACCAACATGGCCAAGACTAACGTCGTGATCCAAAAGGCAGGCAAGACTCCCACAGAGTTTTATGAGAGACTGTGTGAGCCGTTTGATAATACACCCCCTTTGACCCAGAGACCCCTGAAAACCAAAGGCTCATAAATGCCACCCTTGTGACCCAGTCATATCCAGGTATTAGAAGGAAACTCCAAAAGATGGAGGGGTTCTTGGATCTTACCAGCATCCAAATGACAGAAATCGCTGACAAAGTTTTTGTCAGTCGGGATCAGGAAACTATAAAGAGGCTGAAGAAAAACAAAAGGAGAGTGATAGAAGGTCCTGTTAAAAGACAGCTCTCCTGGCAGCTGTGCTGGGCTGCCCAGATCTCAATAAGCAGCCAGCTGCTACCAAGGGAAGATGAATGGACACAGCATCAGTCATCAGCAGGGGGAACCCCGGAACCCCTAACAAGGCTGTTTCCTGAAGTATGGACTAGCGAAAAACCACCATCCGGTAATAAGAGTTAAAGGTGAGGGCCCGGCCCATAAGGAAAAAACAATATTCTATACCACTGGCTGCCAGGGAGGGAATCAAGCTCCTCATTGATAGGCTGAAGGTAGCAGGCATACTGGTGGAACATCAATCACCACGGAACACCCCTATTCTCCCGGTGAAGATGGACGAGTGAAAAGAATATGAGCCAGTTCAGGACTTGAGGTTAGGAAACGAGGTGACGGTGACCTTACACCCAAATGTCCCTAACCCCTATACTCAGCTAAGAATAATGCCTCCTAATGCCCAGTATTTTACCTGTTTGGACTTGAAAGGTGCTTTCTTTTGTACAAGAGTGGCTCCAATTAGCCAAAGAATTTTTGCTTTCTAATGGGAAGACCCCGGGACGGGTCAGAAGACCCAGCCAACTTGGACTCAGCTGCCACAAGGATTTAAAATTCCCCTACGATATTTGGGGAAGCCCTGGCAACACATCTCCTCTCCTTCCCATCGGATGCTACCAAGTATCAGGTCCTACAATTGTGGATGACCTACTCCTGACGGCACAGACTCGTTCTCAATGCTGGGAGTAAGACTCCCTTGGGCCTGCTGGACAAAGTATCATGGAAAAATGCCCAGATCTGCCAGACTGAAGTAAAGTACCTGGGATTTGTTATAAAGCAAAGGAGGTGTGCCTTGGGCTTAGAATGAAAACAGGTGAGCAATCAGACAAGCCAGCCTACTACCAAAATGCAATGAGAGAAATTTTGGGAGCTGTAGGGTTTTGCCGGATCTGGATACTTGGCTTTTCACAAATAGCTAATCAAGAACTTTACTGTGAAAGCCCTCAAATAAAGGTGCAACCACCCAGTAGCTTATCTGCTGGTGAGCCAAGGCCCTCTCAACCATGACTGTGAGGAGATGCTAGAGGAAGTCTTTTCTAGCTGACCGGACCTCAGAGATGTCCCCTTAAGTCAAGCAGCTGAGACTTACAACACAGATGGGCCCCACCACCTGGGACAGGGATGGGGACACTGAAGACGTGGTGCCCACAGAGGATACAGCAGTCAAGGCAGGGTGGCGCCCGCGCTGGCCGGCTCAGCGAGCAGGGCTCTGGGCACTCACACGAGCGCTCAAACTGGCTAAAAGAAAGAAGGCAAATATCCATACTGACTCACGGTGTGCCTTCACTACCTTACGTGTACACGGAGCCATGAATAATGAAANCTCAACGAGCAGGGCTCTAGGCACTCACACGAGCTCTCAAATTGGCTAAAAGAAAGAAGGCAAATATCCATACTGACTCACGGTGTGCCTTCACTACCTTAGGTGTACACGGAGCCATAAATAATGAAAGGGGGCTATCAACTGCAACTAGCAAGGAGATAAAAAATAAAGAGCAAACTCCGCTTCTGTCGGAAGCAGTGTGGGAATCCGCTGCAGGGGCAGTAATACCCTGTAGGGGCCACCAAAGTGCAGACACGCCTCAGGCAAAAGGGAACTGTCTGGCCGATCGGATGGCAAAGCAAGCAGCCCCAGGACAATAGAGCAACCAAGCTTACGGTGACACCTGTGGTGTCCAGCCTACTACCCGCCCAAGCGGCCCCAGTCGATGGCAAGAAGAAACCCCCTGCGCACGAACTGAGCAAGGAAGGCTGCGGGAGGACTGATGGCGGAAACTCTCCGATGGGAGACTTTTCGACCCCTCTAGGTTGGCATCTCAATTGGTTACGGATTTCTGCTATTTTGTCATACCACCTCTAACAGCCCTGTGTGCTGATGCAAGCCTCCGATGCATAACCTATGCCAAAAATAACCCAGCTCCCAAGGAGACCATGCCTCCTGGAATAAAATTAAAGGGGATCCCTCCATTTGAACATCTAGAAGTGGACTTCACTGAGGTAAAGCCATGCCGAGGATACAAATATTTGCTGGTAATGGTATGTACTTTTACGAGATGGGTGGAAGCTTACCCCACCAAGACTGAAGCAAAGGATGTATCCTGAGAGACATCATTCCTAGATTTGGGTTCCCTCTGAGTACAGGATCAGATAATGGACCAGCATTTGTGGCTGAGTTACTCCAACTGGTTTGCAAAGAAACTACATACAGCGTAGAGACCACAAAGCTCAGGAATGGCTGAGAGAATGAACTGGACTATCAAGATGACTCTGGCAAAATGGATGCAAGAAACTGGCATCCCCTGGATGGACATGCTCCCATCAGTGTTAATGAGGGTCAGGATGACCCCCCCAGTCACATGGGTATTCCCCCTATGAGATAATATTTGGGAGGCCTCCCCCAGTTATTTGGGAAGTACGGGGAAATTTCTCCAAGCCAGGCTTCAGCAATACGTGAACTGTGAACTTCCAGATGTTCAAGCTGGTTTTAGAAAAGGCAGAGGAACCAGAGATCAAATTGCCAACATCCGCTGGATCATGGAAAAAGCAAGAGAGTTCCAGAAAAACATCTATTTCTGCTTTATTAACTATGCCACAAGCTTTGACTGGGTGGATCACAATAAACTGTGGAAAATTCTGAAAGAGATGGGAATACCAGACCACTTGACCTGCCTCTTGAGAAACCTATATACAGGTCAGAAAGCAACAGTTAGAACTGGACATGGAACAACAGACTGGTTCCAAAGAGGAAAAGGAGTACATCAAGGCTGTATATTGTCACCCTGCTTATTTAACTTCTATGCAGAGTACATCATGAGAAACGCTGGGCTGGATGAAGCACAAGCTGGAATCAAGATTGCCAGGAGAAATATCAATAACCTCAGATATGCAGATGACACCACTGAAATAGATGAGGAAACAGTGGAAACACTGTCAGACTTTATTTTGGGGGGCTCCAAAATCACTGCAGATGGTGACTGCAGCCATGAAATTAAAAGACGTTTACTCCTTGGAAGAAAAGTTATGATCAACCTAGATAGCATATTGAAAAGCAGAGACATTACTTTGCCAACAAAGGTCCGTCTAGTCAAGGCTATGGTTTTTCCAATAGTCACGTATGGATGTGAGAGTTGGACTGTGAAGAAAGCTGAGCGCCAAAGAATTGCTTTTGAAGTGTGGTGTTGGAGAAGACTCTTGAGAGTCCCTTGGACTGCAAGGAGATCCAACCAGTTCATTCTAAAGGAGATCAGTCCTGGGTGTTCTTTGAAAGGAATGATGCTAAAGCTGAAACTCCAATACTTTGACCACTTCATACGAAGAGTTGACTCACTGGAAAAGACTCTGATGCTGGGAGGGATTGGGGGCAGGAGTAGAAGGGGACGACCGAGGATGAGATGGCTGGATGGCATCACTGACTCGATGGACATGAGTCTGAGTGAACTCCGCGACTTGGAGATGGACAGGGAGGCCTGGCGTGATGTGATTCATGGGTTCGCAAAGAGTCGGACACAACTGAGTGACTGAACTGAACTGAACTGAAAGGGAAATTTATTACAAAGAGGAAGGATGGAGATGTCTCGGCATCTGGAACAGTTAGGGAAGGTGATCCATGACATCACCCCCTATGTTCAGAGAGAACTCCATTTTCTCTTGGCACTAATGTACACCCATACTCGCCAGGAGATTTAGTATGGGTAAAGGACTGGGAGCAGCAGACGCTCTCCTGTTCAGCATGACGACCCTACAGGACTACAAACTCATGATAATGTGTTCCTGTCCTGGGCCCACTCGTATGGGAACTTCTGTAATAGTTTTCACTGGTGGGTTTGTGGGGCCACACCTTCGTCGGTGATGGACGGACTTCCTTGGTGGGTGTCTCCCTTGCACAGAGGGGGCTTTAGCCACCTCTGCTCGTTCTTGAGACAACAACGAGAAACGTTTCTTCCTTTGGTAACTCACAACCTGTCGATTCTTTCTTGGTGTAGCCTGGACTCTAACCAAATTAATTAAGGCCATGAGGTGACATCTGAGGTAAAAGCTATGTCTAATGGTAATCTTCCTTTTTGGTTATCAGTATTTTCTTGGATCAAAGGTGATTGGTGGAAGAATCTTTTTGCGATTATTCTGTTAATCACTGTATTAATTTTAGGTCTTGAATTCTTCAATGTATAACTCAGTGTGTAACCTCTAGACTGACAGCTTTGCTACAGCTACATTGTCCCTGGAACAATAATGACCCATGACCGATACCCATCCTTAAAGATAAGATAAGCATCTAGAGGGGGAAATGTTGGGGCCACTGGGGAGAGGGCCAAGAGGAATTAAACCCCCTCCTCACAGAGGGCACGGAGAAGGCAATGGCACCCCACTCCAGTACTCTTGCCTGGAAAATCCCAGGGACGGAGGAGCCTGGTAGGCTGTAGTCCATGGGGTCGCTAAGAGTCAGACACAACTGAGCGACTTCACTTTCAATTTTCACTTTCATGCATTGGAGAAGGAAATAGCAACCCACTCTGTTTTTGCCTGGAGAATCCCAGGGATGGGGGAGCCTGGTGGGCTGCCGTCTATGGGGTCGCACAGAATTGGACACGACTGAAGTGACTTAGCAGCAGCAGCGGCACAGATGGCAAACAGAAAGTGGAAGTAAAGGTCAGGCTGTCTCAGATTAATGATAGCACCTGCACCTGTAATTGTTAATTCTTCTGCACCTGCATGTTGTAAAACTAATTACTAACGTGTAACCAGTCATGTTGTGGCTTAAAACTCAACATTCAAAAATGAAGATCATGGCATCCAGTCCCATCACTTCATGGCAAATAGATGGGGAAACAATGGAAACAGTGACAGACTTTATTTTGGGGGCTCCAAAATCACTGTAGATGGTGACTGCAGCCATAAAATTAAAAGACCCTTGCTCCTTGGAAGAAAAGCCATGACCCACCTAGATAGCATATTAAAAAGCAGAGACATTACTTTGCCAACAAAGGTCCGTCTAGTCAAGGCTATGGTTTTTTTCAGTAGTCATGTATGGATGTGAGAGTTGGACCATAAAGAAAGCTGAGAGCCAAAGAATTGATGGTTTTGAACTGTGGTGTTGGAGAAGACTCGAGAGTCCGTTGGACTGCAGGGAGATCCAATCAGTCCATTCTAAAGGAAATCAGTCCTGAATATTCATTGGAAGGCCTGATGCTGAAGCTGAAGCTCCAATACTCTGGCCACCTGATGTGAAGAGGTGACTCATTAGAAAAGACCCTGATGCTGGGACAGATTGAAGGTGGGAGGAGAAGGGAACAACAAAGGATGAGAAGGTTGGATGGCATCACCGACTCGATGGATGTGAGTTTGAGCAAGCTCCTGGAGTTGGTGACGGACAGGGAAGCCTGGTATGCTGCAGTCCATGGGGTTGAAGAGTCGGACACGACTGAGCCACTGAACTGAACCAGTCAAGTAGCAGGGGGTATAAAACCAAGTCCTCCGAAATCACTGGGTCCTTGTTGGGAACAGATTCCCCTTGGACCCACTGGTGTAATAAACTGTACTCCAGTAGTCTGAGTGTCCTCAAGAGGAGTGTTTTGCAACTCTGGATTCTGTAACAACCCCATGGACTGCAGCATACCAAGCTTCCCTGTCCTTCACTACCTTCTAGAGTTTGGTCAGACTCAAGTCCATTGAGTCAATGATGCCACCCAACCATCTCAATTTCTGTCACCATTCAATACAAAGTCTATTATTATCACACTTTAGAGGAAAAAAAATGAAGACTGATTAGATTAACAGCTAATTTCAGAAAATAAAGCAAAAAGCTAAGAAAACAAAAATCCTTGCAAACCCAAAATACTTCCAACCAACAAGCATTCTGTTCTCTTGGCTAGGATATAGATGTTACTTTTAAAGAAAAACTGAAACATGATTTGTTTTTGCTCTGCTGCTCCACACACCTTTCTTGGGCCTTGAACGAGCCACAGTGCAGACAAAATAAGACGTGTAGACAAAACAACTGAGTTGGCAAATACCACATTGTGAGAAATGAGGGGGGAGCAATGGGCAGTCTGGAGGAACCTCCAGGCGTGGCCTCCCTGAAGCCAGCAGAGCCAGCTGGGCAGCAGGGCACCTAGGCCTCCACTGGGTCTGGGCCAACACTTTGCTTCTCTGGGTCTAAGGGAAGAGGGGAGGCTGGCCCTGGAGGAAGCCTGGAGAGACGCACAGATGTGACCGTTTTCAGGGAAATGCACTGGTGCAAACAGCTTCTCTGGGGCCCTGGGGGATACTGAGGGGCATCCAAACTGGGGGCTGTGATGGGAAAGAAGTGAGGTGGAGAGACGAGGCCACGCTGTCATCAGGAGGGGGAGGAGGGGCGGGGTGCTGCAAGTCTTCGGGGTGCAAAGGGTGAGGGTGGGAGATGGGCAGGGAGGGAGAAGAGAGACCGTGAGAGTGCAGCCTGGCCCTGCCCGGAGAAAAGGCCTAGATTCTGGCTCGCTTGTGCAGACCCCCTGCCAACTAGAGGAAAGGCAGCCACGGGCCTGGGAAGGGAGGTGTCGAGGGGGACTGCGCAAACACTCCCCGGGGAAGAGCCCCGCCCTCATGCTGGTTCAGCCTTTTCTCCCCTCGGCAGAAAAGTAACTGCTGGGGGGGGGGGGAGGGGGCGGGGTGGAGACACAGAGACAGCTGTTTGTACTCCCTCCTCCCTTTCAACCTCCTACCCCAAATTTATTTTTTTCTTCACTTCACATGATAGGAATATGATGTCATGTTTTCTGTTACTCATCACATTAGCAAACACAGTTACTGCCAGTTTACAGAAGTGCTTCCTTGGGGTCAGTGGGCCAAATGGGCTCCTGCCCCAGGCCTTGCATGCTCACTGTCCCCAAGTTACAATCACGGCCTGGCAGCATCACCCTCTGCCCAGCTAGCGAGGGGCTCCTAGGAGCATGTGGGGCTCCTAGGAGCATGCAGGACTCCTGGGCAGAGGGCCTGAGGGATGGAAGGGCCCACTGCAGCCCAGAGCCAGAGCGGGTTTAGGTCCTGGCAGGAAGCCGTGTGACCGTGCTCAACACTTGACCTCTCTGTGCCTTGGAGACTGTCCTCATTTCTTAGAGAGGGTTCAGGGCTAATTTCCCAAGGCTGCGGTGAGGGTCACGGGAGATTGGGAGGCCAGCACCATGCCTCAGTCAACATCAAGAGACTTAACTGAGCATCTACTATGTGATAGGCTCTGTCCGAGGAGCTGGCGAACAATGGCCAATGGCCCCAGTCCAGCCCACAGCGGGAGGCCTGCAACCCACTGGGGAGGAAGGCAATAAAAAGGCACTGCCACCTAGCTGAGCGCAGTGCGGGCTAGGAGCAGAGGCCCGCAGCCCGAGCGCTCAGCGGCGCACCAGCTCTGCTATGTGGGGCAGGTCACCTAACCTCTCTGCATTTCAGCGTCCTCAACTCCAAACAAGGGCGAGAGGAAGAACATGTCCCTGATCACACTGTGAGGACTGAAGGAAGCAGTTTAAGTAACTTCCCCCAACATTCGGTCCAAGGGAAAGTTAAGTATTAACTTTTCCTGTGGTCATGTATGGATGTGAGAGTTGGACTGTGAAGAAGGCTGAGCACTGAAGAATTGATGCTTTTGAGCTGTGGTGTTGGAGAAGACTCTTGAGAGTCCCTTGGACTGCAAGGAGATCCAACCAGTCCATTCTGAAGGAGATCAGCCCTGGGATTTCCTTGGAAGGAATGATGCTAAAGCTGAAACTCCAGTACTTTGGCCACCTCATGAGAAGAGTTGACTCACTGGAAAGGACTCTGATGATGAGAGGGATTGGGGGCAGGAGGAGAAGGGGACGACCGAGGATGAGATGGCTGGATGGCATCACGGACTCGATGGACATGAGTCTGAGTGGACTCCGGGAGATTGTGATGAACAGGGAGGCCTGGCGTGCTGCGATTCATGGGGTCGCAAAGAGTCGGACACGACTGAGCGACTGAACTGAATTGAACTGAATAATACTAAGTAAGTCTGCTGAGCAGAGTGTAGAGGGTAGGACAAAGGCTTAGCAGAGGCACCTGACCCAGCCTGAAGGTGGAAGAAGAGGCTACCTCAGGGACAGAGTCTCAGAGATGACATTCAGACTTAGGGCTGAAGGGGAACACTTATGAAGCCGACCCGACGAACTGCAGTGCGGTTGGATAGAGAAGCCTTGGTACTGCCCAGCCCGGTTCATGTCAACTGCCTCCCCCTGGCCGCTGTGCTAAGGAACCCCAGTGAGTCAGGCCTCGATGGGGCCCTAACCCGGCCTGGGGAGTCCCAGGGCAACAGCACGCAGAGTAAATGTGTCAGAAGCAGGACCATGTGCTCTAGAAGCAGCTGGGCCTGGAGTCCAAGGAGTTCCCCAGGAGCCCTGCTGCCTGTGGAGATGGAGGCCCCAGGGGGAAGCAGAGGCAGGAAGGATGTGCTGCTCAGCCATCTCCTGGAAATACTTACAGTATAGTCAGTGATTTGGTAAATACACGACCACACTTACTGAGACCACATCCTTCCCTCTGAACGTTTATCTCAGAGTTGACTGGATGACCCTGTAAGGTAGGGGTCTCACAAATTGCTTTCTAGATTTTTTTCTTCTAAATTTTTCTAATAAATTCTGTTTGTAAACCACAGAGACTAGGGTAGCTCCTGTAACTAAACGCAGCCTTGGCTCTGACACTTGCGTTTCCAGGCTGTGCGTTCGGTTGACTATAACCCCTCCTATCAACCTCCAAGTCACTGAACTGAACCCTGGGGGAAACCAGGGCCTGCACGGTGGCCGCCTGCCACGCCGCAGAGCGAACAAGCCACCAGGCACAGGGGGAGGCTTTTATACCTGAGAAGACATTTGTGATGACTTCAGGGCTTTTTTATTTGAAAATCTTAGCAGTAAATTGTGATCGCTAAACCTAAAGGCAGACCTCTCAATAACCCGGATGGTCTCTTCAGATTTTCCGAGTGAGTACAGCTTCCATCTCCACGTCACGCTGACTGCAGGCTTACCAAGGTCGATGAGAATGGCGTGCTGCTGGGAGGTGAGCTGCTTTAAGAGTTCTTTGTAGGGCGTGTCCTTGGGCTGCTGTTTGCAGGGAAACGGGTGCGTCAGGTGGTACTGCTCCGCCAAGAATTTCCAGATTTCACCCCGGTGGTGTCGTGGCACACCTTCAAGAGGAGAGGTGGGAAAAAGACAGACTTCATGTGCAGAATGCAACTAAGTGATGAAATGAGTTGTGTCTCATTCTACTGATTTAGCTTCTCGTTCCATTATGAATTAACGGCACAGAAATGGAAATAAAGCAACCAAAATTCTGTCCTATTTGGTCCCTTCCTTCGTCCATACCCCCTGCCATTCTTCCCTTACCTCCCCAACACCCTCCTACCTTTCAAGTATTTATGTACTATGTTTGGACTCTGTTTGGACTGTGCCAAACTCTGCAATCAACTGATGAAAGACATGAGAATCCTTAACTAGTACCAATTAACAATGTCCTCAGGAAGTAACTGCAACCATGTGAAACGACACTGCAAAATGTGATCTCAGAGAAGGGACAGAAGCAAACAAGTGAGTTTGGACGAAGGAGATGAAGGTTTCCTGGATTCCTTCACTGGTGCCAAGACTCAAGAGCAAAAGAAGAGAGAAGTCAAGTCAGAGGAAGGGAACTGCTAGTGTTTGCCTGGGCCTCCGAGGACACCGTGAGGGAGGAGCAGACAGGTGGCAGTCAGGCTAGACAGGGCTTCACTAGAGGTCAAACTGAGGGCAAGGGACCTGCACTTTATGTGGCAGCTGAAAAGAGCCACTGAATGTTTTGAAGCTGGGGAAGGAGTAGCTGAATCAAAGCTGAGATTCTGGAATGCTGACTGGACATCCTTCTCCAAGGGTGGGCTGGAGGAAGCGGTCAGATGCTAGACAGGGGATAGTCGCATGAACGTGCCCTGGTAGGCATTCACGTGGACCTGAAAGCAAGAAAAATTACCTGGGAGCCTCTTCCTAATGTTTTAGATGTGACTGAGCTGAATACTCAGAGTGCTGCTAAAATGCCGTCTAAGGAAGTTCTCTTAAAGTCAATGAGGGCTCGTCAGAAAAAGTGACTGTTCTGAACCACATTCTTGTTCGTGACTGCTGTTTCAAGGCCCAGATGTGGAAATGGGAAGACCAAGAAAATAGCAGGATAAGACACCGAACCCTGCTCATTCCTGAGAGGAGAGCTCTTCAGAGAAAGGGAGCCTCTGACGCAGGGATTAATTTTTCCATCCAGAAAAAGCACGTGAGGACCGTGTAGCCTTCCCTGCCCCTCAGGGACCTACCCAGGAAGGCTACTCACCAGTCCGCCCAGCCGTCTCTCAGAGCAGGTGCTATCCAGGAAAGAGCAGCAGTTAAGCCTCCCCAGGAGGGGACCAGGTGCTGTCGCTGGTCCACACACTTCACGTCATCCCCACAAGCTGCTGTGGGGAACGCGATGATATTCCACTTGTTGAGGAGGAGGAGGAGAGGCCCCCGGCTGAGCAGAGACGCCCCAGCGGGTTGGTGGCCGCCCAGGGACAGTGACCGGCATTTTCTCTTGAAGTTCTCACTGCTGGACAAGCTGCTACTCACAAGGATAATGGGGAGAGTATTTTATGTTCCTACCTGGCATTTAATAATAAAATCATCATTTGTGGATCTGAACCAGAGAGTCAATTTCATTTATAACAGACCCACAGGAACTCTAGAAAGCACTGCTCAGCCATCTCCCAGAAATACTTATAGTATAGTCAGTGATTTGGTTTTAGACAGTGGGAGAAAAACATGACCACACTTATTGTGACCACATCCCACCCTCTGAATGTTTATCTCAAGAGTTAACTGGATGACCCTGTGAAGTAGGTTGAATGGTGACCTCCAAAAAGGTATGTCCACATCCTGATCACCAGAAGCTATGCTGCTGCTGCTGCTAAGTCACTTCAGTCATAGATGTGACTGAGCTGAATACTCAGAGTGCTGCTAAAATGCCGTCTAAGGAAGTTCTCTTAAAGTCAATGAGGGCTCGTCAGAAAAAGTGACTGTTCTGAACCACATTCTTGTTCGTGACTGCTGTTTCAAGGCCCAGATGTGGAAATGGGAAGACCAAGAAAATAGCAGGATAAGACACCGAACCCTGCTCATTCCTGAGAGGAGAGCTCTTCAGAGAAAGGGAGCCTCTGACGCAGGGATTAATTTTTCCATCCAGAAAAAGCACGTGAGGACCGTGTAGCCTTCCCTGCCCCTCAGGGACCTACCCAGGAAGGCTACTCACCAGTCCGCCCAGCCGTCTCTCAGAGCAGGTGCTACTCCAGGAAAGAGCAGCAGTTAAGCCTCCCCAGGAGGGGACCAGGTGCTGTCGCTGGTCCACACACTTCACGTCATCCCCACAAGCTGCTGTGGGGAACGCGATGATATTCCACTTGTTGAGGAGGAGGAGGAGAGGCCCCCGGCTGAGCAGAGACGCCCCAGCGGGTTGGTGGCCGCCCAGGGACAGTGACCGGCATTTTCTCTTGAAGTTCTCACTGCTGGACAAGCTGCTACTCACAAGGATAATGGGGAGAGTATTTTATGTTCCTACCTGGCATTTAATAATAAAATCATCATTTGTGGATCTGAACCAGAGAGTCAATTTCATTTATAACAGACCCACAGGAACTCTAGAAAGCACTGCTCAGCCATCTCCCAGAAATACTTATAGTATAGTCAGTGATTTGGTTTTAGACAGTGGGAGAAAAACATGACCACACTTATTGTGACCACATCCCACCCTCTGAATGTTTATCTCAAGAGTTAACTGGATGACCCTGTGAAGTAGGTTGAATGGTGACCTCCAAAAAGGTATGTCCACATCCTGATCACCAGAAGCTATGCTGCTGCTGCTGCTAAGTCACTTCAGTCATGTCCAACTCTTAGCGACCCCACGGACTGCAGCCCACCAGGCTCCTCCGTCCATGGGATTTTCCAGGCAAGAGTACTGGCAGAAGCTATGAGTGTTACCTTATTTGGGAAAAGGGTCTTTGCAGATATAATTAAGTTAGGCAAAGACCTTGAAATAAGATCATCCTGGGTGATCATTATCCAGGTGGTCCCTATATCCAATATCTTTAGAAGACAAGAGAAGGAGGTGCCATGTCCATGGAGGCTGAGACAAAGTGCTGTGGCCCCAAACAAGCAATGCTGACGGCCACCAGGAGCCTGAGGAGGCGGCGCGCAGCCCGCCCACACCCGACTTCAGACAGCTGGCTGCCAGCACTTACCTTGAAATAAGATCATCCTGGGTGATCATTATCCAGGTGGTCCCTATATCCAATATCTTTAGAAGACAAGAGAAGGAGATGCCATGTCCATGGAGGCTGAGACAAAGTGCTGTGGCCCCAAACAAGCAATGCTGACGGCCACTAGGAGCCTGAGGAGGCGGCGCGCAGCCTGCCCACACCCGACTTCAGACAGCTGGCTGCCAGCACTGAGAGAAGACCGTCTGTTGTTTTCACCACCAATTTTGTTATCATGTGTTATGGCAGCAACAGAAAACTAACGTAGTCTGTTATCTGCCTTTTTATATTATTCTGTTTCTTTTCTCCCTCCTATTCTGCTCAGATGTTTCTCAAGGGGAGAGGTGAGTACAGACACATATAAGCCTTGTATTTCAGACCATAGTAGAAGTAAATGTAGGCTGAAAAACAGTCAGCATGTTAAATGATTAATAGTGGGGCTTTCAACAAAATATCCTGTCAAACTGGGAAATATCCCAAGTTACGAGAGGACCAATTTCCCCTTATTACTAAATCACTCCCATTATCTTATCAAACTTTTATTTGGGGGAGGAAACAAGTATTGGCTGTCACTGATAGTGCCACATACTCTGGAGTTTAAGGGAAAGCTTACATTGTATGATTTACAAACAAAGGGTCATGCAAACTGGTGCCAATGTTTTTGGTAAGAAAGATTCTCAACACCCTGCCCCATGCTCGGTTTTGCCTCCACTTCTGACCCAAGAGAACCCTGGTAGCGGACCAGCGCCTGCAGGCAGGAGGCCACCCTCCCTCCATATGTAAATACCTTAAAATTTTTACTGCCTTTACTGCTCATTATTTATATGGGGGAGGGGGACAACCTTCTGAAAATAAAGAGATATAAAGAAGAAAGTGAAAAACCACCCCTTACTAGAGGTAACACACAATTCACCACCCAAAGCAGGAAGCTTTTGACAGTGAAGGGGAGGAAGGTTATCAATTATTGTACTTGGACAGGTGGAAAAGCAAGAGCATGCAGGGCAACCCGGATATATGGCCGTCCTCCCTGCAACTCGGGCGTCTGCAAACACACCACGCACAGTGACAGAGACACAGAGCAGCACATGAGGCCCCGCTCTCCTTTCTCAACAACTTACCACAGACATCTTTTACATCAGTTAAGACAAATCTACTGTGCTATTTTCAAGGAATATGATCAGGGTGTGGCCAGTGGTTGGGTTTTTCGGTCATTAAATGATGCCACAGTCAACACTCTTCCCACTGCCGTATATTTTTACTGATTAATTTCTAGAATAGGTTTCTACACGTGGCAGTGCTGGGGCAAAGGTAAGGAGAGACTGCACCTATCTCACACTGCCAGCTGCTCAGGAAGCCTCTTTGCCTCTCTGCAATGCCACTCCTAGAAAAGTGTGGTCCAGGTTCTAAAACTCTACCTTGCCACCTTTGGAGAAATCATTTAAAGCCAAAGTAAACTTTGAATTATTTAAAATCCCCTATAATTCTTCTTCCTCGTACCAAGTTGACACCCTAAAATCCCACCATCCTGATCCAACTTTAACTTGGGACATTTATAAATCTCTCTACTTCTGCCACTTAGGGGTCTTTAGAGCATCAAGAAGAAAGCCCTTGTCACCCACACAGGGCATGTTTTTACTTCAAGGGTTTGTAAGTGACTTGGCCTCTTCTTCAAAGATTCAAGGTGAAGTTCTGATTTGATCTCTTTTTATAATAACTCTGAGTTAGGAGATGGACTGTGGTCATCTGTTTGGAGGTGTTAGATCTTATATGCTGAAACCAGCTGAATAACTGACAAACAACAATTTCCTCTTACAATTAGTAAAAGGAATAGTAATAATCCCTTTACAATTAGTGATACAAAGTTCCTGGCACAGAAAGTGATGTGGGAGCTCACCTGAGTATAAACTGTCCAATCC
Organism: Cephalophus harveyi; assembly: GCA_006410635.1. NCBI lineage: Eukaryota > Metazoa > Chordata > Mammalia > Artiodactyla > Bovidae > Cephalophus > Cephalophus harveyi. The sequence continues at coordinate 250,596 of SJYT01063100.1, read as the reverse complement.
TCTATCGCTAGCTTCATCATGTAGGTTCCGGACATTGTGCTGAGCTCAGTCGTGTCCGACTCTTTGCGACCCCGTGGACTATAGCACACCAGATTTCTCTGTCCATGGAATTTTCCAGGCAAGAATACTGGAGTGGGTTGCCATGCCCTTCTCCAGGGGCTCTTCCTGACCAAGTACCTAGAGTACTTCTATTTGGTTCCTCTTGTAAACTCATGATGAAAACCACTATATGTCCAGGTGCCAGGCTCCTAAGAAGCTCAAACATTCGGACTGCTGTCACAGAACCATGCAATTTATTTATGCAAAAGTAGAGCCACCTGAAGACTACCATCTAGTCAACAGTGAAAAGGGAAAGACAGGACTCATTCTTTTCACTTCTTTCTTTTTTCAAAATGGCAATCTGGGGACAGTTGGTGCAATGATAAGCCTCCAGCAACCATTACTGAACAAAGAATATAAGACCTGGAAGAAAGCTGTGAGATCCTCTGTGGTGTCCACACCTCTCATTCTAGAAGCCAGAGGCCAGAAAGATGAGGACAACTGCCACAGGCCACTATGGCCAATACAGTCCTCAGCACCCACAACAGCACAGCGGAGGCTTAGTTCAACCTTGGGCAGCATCAGTGGTGCATAGAACTCTAGCAGCCTGGGATGCAACCTACTCTGTGGTCCTGGGCCCATAACTCAACATCTCTAGGTCCAAGTCTCCTTAACTATATAAAGGGGAAAGTTATAACCCTAGGCTAGGGGTGGCACCAGGGAGGAGCAACCCCACACCAAGGAGCGGAGGCTGGGCAGGCGCAGGAGGGCCTAGAGGAGCCATCCCATGTTGAAGGTCAGGAAGATACTCCTCATCCAAGGTAACGAGCAGCGGCTGCGCTTTGCTGGAGCAGCCGTGAAGAGATGCCCCACGATAAGCAGAGACATTACTTTGCTGACTAAGGTCTGTCTAGTCAAGGCTATGGTTTTTCCAGTAGTCATGTATGGATGTGAGAGTTGGCCTGTGAAGAAGGCTGAGCGCCGAAGAATTGATGCTTTTGAACTGTGGTGTTGGAGAAGACCTCCAGAGTCCCTTGGACTGCACGGAGATCCAACCAGTCCATTCTGAAGGAGATCAGTCCTGGGATTTCTTTGGAAGGAATGATGTTAAAGCTAAAACTCCAGTACTTTGGCCACCTCATGCGAAGACTTGACTCATTGGAAAAGACTTTGATGCTGGGAGGGATTGGGGGCAGGAGGAGAAGGGGACGACAGAGGATGAGATGGCTGGATGGTATCCCTGACTCAAAGGACGTGAATCTGAGTGAACTCCGGGAGTTGGTGATGGACAGGGAGGCCTGGCATGCTGTGATTCATGGGGTCGCAAAGAGTCGGACACGACTGAGCGACTGAACTGAACTGAACTCATATATTATTACTAAAGCTTAAGCTGTCAAAACTCAGATAAAGGTTAGATAATACGTAATAGAGAGATCATAGTAGAAAAGCTGCTTTGCTCCATTTACTCGCAGAGATAAATAATGCATGTGCAACTTGGTTTACTGAACTGCTGAGGCAGCCAGATAATAAGATTTACCACCTTTATTCTAACCAGCTGGTTATTCACGCCCAGACTGCCAAGACTTCAGGAGCACTAGAACTAGGTTAAACTCAGGAAACTTCCCATCTTGCCAGCAGATACTGACACACATTTTAAAATAAATAGTTTTGTGTTACTGGAACACTAACAATCACTGAAGAAGAATCAATAAGCTCTAAAATGGAAGTCAAACTACCTCCAGTTTTTCTTTTGAAATGTTCCAATGAAGGACCAGTTTTTTCTTTTGAAATGTTCCAATCCTTATAGACTGATACTTTGATAAAATACAGTGAATTAGCAATGGGAAAAAAATAAGACTGACAAAATATACAAGACCACTTTTTTCCATGAGGTTTCAGCGTCAAATCATGCGGGAAGTTTCTAGATGCTGAATCTCAAGTTCTGCACTTACCTTGGATAAGCAACTGTCCAGAATAGCACGCAGTCAGCAGATCACACTGAAAACACAGGCTCCCCACACTCCACAGCCTTTCAGCAGAGCACACACCTGCAGCAGCTCCTCACAACAGCCACTGTTGTCACATACATCTCACACACGTGTAAAGTGAGGCTCAGAGAGGTTAAGCCATTTGCCTAAGATCGCTCTGCAAAGTAACTGGTAGAAGCGCAATCCCAACCTGAGTCTACCTGCCTGAAGTCTGGGCTGGACACTGTGACCTGCAGAGAGCACCCAGACAGAAGGTACACAACTTGTTGTCGGTTTACTATTTAACTCTGTGTATCATCACATCATTATACATGTGTAACTATGTAGGCAACTATGCCCTTAGGTGTACCTTTTTCTTCTTCCTGTTTTCTTAATTAAGAGAAATTGTAATGAAGAGAAATTGTAATGAAGACATTTGGAAACAGATCAGGTAAAGACATGATAAACAGGAGAGAGATGGCCACTGAAATTGAACCTAAAAAATTTTTTTATTCCATACTTCTCCCCAGTCATCAACGAGGGGTGAGGCCAACTGGACTGATTCCCAGTTAGGCTTACCTTGGCCAACAGCCGAGTGCATTTTTTCCATGTCAAACTTAATTTTTGATCTTCCTGGAGTGCTAAGTATCTTTTCCCACACTGTAGTCACTTCTTTAAGACAAGGAGTGATTTCTTCATAATCAAGCTTTAGGCGCTTGTTCAGCAAATCATTCTCAGAGGCTAGAACAGACAATTTAAGAGCACGTTAGTGAGTTATAGCTATGTGTCTCCTGTCTCACAGCAAGGCTGCCTGCTTATCATCACCACTGAGACGCTTGCAGCCAGCTTAACAGGTCCAAGGTGAAGACCGGTTCCGGCCCCACCCCAGCTTCCTTATCACTCTGTTTTCTTAATTAAGAGAAATTGTAATGAAGAGAAATTGTAATGAAGACATTTGGAAACAGATCAGGTAAAGACATGATAAACAGGAGAGAGATGGCCACTGAAATTGAACCTAAAAAATTTTTTTATTCCATACTTCTCCCCAGTCATCAACGAGGGGTGAGGCCAACTGGACTGATTCCCAGTTAGGCTTACCTTGGCCAACAGCCGAGTGCATTTTTTCCATGTCAAACTTAATTTTTGATCTTCCTGGAGTGCTAAGTATCTTTTCCCACACTGTAGTCACTTCTTTAAGACAAGGAGTGATTTCTTCATAATCAAGCTTTAGGCGCTTGTTCAGCAAATCATTCTCAGAGGCTAGAACAGACAATTTAAGAGCACGTTAGTAAGTTATAGCTATGTGTCTCCTGTCTCACAGCGAGGCTGCCTGCTTATCATCACCACTGAGACGCTTGCAGCCAGCTTAACAGGTCCAAGGTGAAGACTGGTTCCGGCCCCACCCCAGCTTCCTTATCACGGAAAAAGCTATATACCCAGGAGGCATCCCTGATTCCTCTTATTCCTTCATCTCCGATGGATTTTGTTGGCTCTACTGCTAAAATATACTACACCTATCCAATCCTATCCATCTCCATAGCTACCCTACTAACTGTAAACACGTCAAAGGCAAGAACTGTGTGTTAGAGTTCCTAGTGCCTGGCAGGATTAGATTTCAACAAAACTTCACCTAACCTGGACTTCCGTGGTGGCTCAGATGGTAAAGTGTCTGCCTACAAGACAGGAGACCTGGGTTCGATCCCTGGCTTGGGAAGAAAGAGAAGGAAATGGCAACCCACTCCAGTATTATTGCCTGGAAAATCCCATGGATGGAGGAGTGTGGTAGGCTACAGTCCATGGGGTCGCAAAGAGTCGGACACGACTGAGCGACTTCACTTTCACCTAAACTAGGGGAGGCTCTCAGAGGATAGTTGCTTCTTACTTGGAGCCAAACCTTTAAGTATTGATAAGTCTACCCTTCCTCATGTTTCCGCTGCCTGGGGCTGAACAGAATAAATCTACCTTTTTCACATGACATCTTCTCAAATACAAGAAGATAGTTACTACTTCCTACCTTTTTCAGCTTACAGGTCCATTAGGAAGAATTCTACCTGAATCACCAAACTGGAGGTGGGGGGATCAAGAGAAGAAAAGGAACGTAACTGAGCACTCTAAGAAGGACTAAAGCTGACAGCCTTACTCCCACCAAACCACTAATTCCTATTCAGACCACAGGGGCAATGCTGTCAGTCCCCCACCCATTCCACAGCACATCCCCCATCTGGACTGGGAGTTTCCTAGGAAAGCAGGTAGGAGACATAGCTAAGCTGGGGCCAGGATTCAGGCTTCTGCAGAGCTGCTAAACTTGTCTTATGACAATAATAAACAAATACTGTATGTCTTCAGTACTTTATATTTAGCAACATTTAATATTAACAACACTCTAGGTAGGGTTTTTTTTATGTTTCTTCAATAATATTTAAAACAACATTTTTATTAATTGACAGATAATTGCTTTACAATTTTATGTTAGTTTCTGCCATACATCAACATGAATCTGAGGCAGGGTTTTTTTTTTAATGAGAAGACTGGGCTCAACACCCAAGGCCCAAGCAGAAGGCATAGTGGGCCTAAGCCCTCTGCCTTTCTCTACTGTTCTCCACCACACTGCAGAACTTGCTGTGATGAATGACACATTGTTTTCTAGGGATGTATCAATTTGGAGCCTTAAATATTTTATAGAATCCAGTAGAGCTGTTTGGACCTAGAGTTTTCTTTCTGAGAAAGATTTTTAATACAAAGTTTATCTCTTTAACAGATATAGGGCCATTCAGACTTTTTTTTCTTATTTCAGTTTTGATAAATTGCATCTTTCAATAAGTCTGTCCATTTCATCTCGGTTGTTCAGTTTATTGGCAAAGAGTTCTTCTTAGTCCCAGAGACACTGATAAGTCAGTGTGCACCTCGAATAAGTCTGCTCTCCCCTGACCCCATAAACATACACTCCCTAACCCCAAATCTTAATTCTGGAGAAGACCGAGGTTGAGCAGGTTCATTACTTTGTCCAAGGCAGCAGAGTAGGATGTGCTGAGCACAGGATTTTTGCACCCTGAATTATTTTTTAAATACGAATTACCGCTATTTCCTTGAGTCGCTCCTGTAAAGATTAAGTGAGATGAAATACACTTAGTTGCTCAGTCTCTCAGTTGTGTCTGACTCTTTGCGACTCCATGGACTGCAGTATGCCATGCTTCCCTGGCCTTTACCAACATTCAGAAAACTAAGATCATGGCATCCGGTCCCATCACTTCATGGCAAATAGATGGGGAAACAATGGAAACAGTGAGAGACTTTATTTTTGGGGGCTCCAAAATCAATGCAGATGGTGACTGCAGCCGTGAAATTAAAAGATACTTGCTCCTTGGAAGGAAAGTTATGACCATTTTAGACAGCATATTAAAAAGCAGAGACATCACTTTGCCAACAAAGGTTCGTCTAGTCAAAGCTACGGTTTTCCCAATAGTCATGTATGGATGTGGGAGTTGGACTATAAAGAAAGCTGAGTGTTGAAGAATTGATGCTTTTGAATTGTGGTGTTGGAGAAGACTCTTGAGAGTCCCTTGGACAGTAAGGACATCCAACCAGTCCATCCTAAAGGAAATCAGTCCTGACTAGTCATTGGAAGGACTGATGCTGAAGCTGAAACTCCAGTACTTTGGCCACCTGATGTGAAGAACTGACTCAACTGAAAAGACCCTGATGCTGGGAAAGATTGAAGGTGGGAGAAGAAGGGGATGACAGAGGATGAGATGGTTGGATGGCATCACCAACTCAATGGACATGAGTTTGAGTAAGCTCCAGGAGTTGATGATGGACAGGGAAGCCTGGTGTGCTGCAATCCATGGTGTCACAAAGAGTGGGACATGACTGAGCAACTGAACTGAACTGAACTTCACAGACAAGATGCTGCTCAGAGTGCTGCCATCTCTGGAAAGCTTAGGAAGGGAAGGAAGGCTAAGGGGCTGGGAGGTTGAGTAATTCAATGACACCCAAACTTGTAGAAATTTTAGAAAAACTACACTATCTAATTTTTTTATAATAAACATGTGGTATTTGTTTAACCAGGAAACAAAACTTTAAAAAATATCTTCAATTATAATTCAATTAAAACTCAAACTTCACTGTGTTACCATTATGCAGATAACCACGATGATTTGCAGAGTCAGACGTCCTGGAGTGTGAAGTCAACTGGGTGTTAGGAAGCATTATTATGAACAAAGCTAAAGCTAGTGGAGGTGATGAAATTCCAGTTGAGTTACTTCAAATCCTAAAGGATGGTGCTGCTAAAGTGCTGCACTCATTATGCCAGCAAATTTGGAAAACTCAGCAGTGGCCACAGGACTGGAAAAGGTCAGTTTTCTTCCCAATCCCAAAGAGAGGCAATGCCAAAGAATGTTCAAACTACTGCACAATTGCACTCATTTCACACGCTAGCAAGAGGATGTTCAAAATCCTTCAAGCTAGGCTTCAACAGTACGTGAATCAAGAACTTCCAGATGTACAAGCTGGATTTAGAAAAGGCAGAGAAACCAGAGATCAAATTGCCAACATCTGCTGGATCATAGAGAAAGCAAGGGAATTCCAAAAAACATTTACTTCTGCTTTACTATGCTAAAACCTTTGACTGTGTGGATCACACAGTGGAAAGGACAAAAGAACAAACTGTGGAATATTCTTAATGAGATGGGAATACGAGACCACATTACCTGCCTCTTGAGAAACCTATATGCAGGTCAGGAAACAACAGTTAGAATTGGACATGGAACAAGAGACTGGCTCCAAATTGGGAAAGGAGTACATCAAGGCTGTATACTGTCACCCTGCCAATTTAACTTCCATGCAGAGTACATCATGAGAAATGCTGGGCTGGATGAAGCACAAGCTGGAATCAAGACTGCGGGAGAAATATCAGTAACTTCAGATATGCAGATGACACCACTTCAATAGCAGAACGTGAAGAACTAAAGAACGTCTTGATAAAGGTGAAAGAGGATAATGAAAAAATTGGGTTAAAATTCAACATTCAAAAAACTAAGAACATGGCATCCAGTCCTACGGCAAATAGATGAGGAAAATGTGGAGTTATATTTCATTTTCTTGGGCTCCAAAATCAATGCAGAAAGTGACTGCAGCCACAAAATTAAAAGACGCTTGCCCCTTGGAGGAATAACTGTAACAAACCTAGACAGTGTATTAAAAAGCAAAGACATCACTTTGCTGACAAAGGTCCATATAGTCAAAGCTATGGTTTTTTCCAGCAGTCATGTATGGACGTAAGAGCTGGACCATAAAGAAGGCTGAGCACTGAAGGATGGATGTTTTCAAACTGTGGTGTTGGAGAAGACTCTGAGAGTCCCTTGGACTGCAAGGAGATCAAACCAGTCAACCCTAATGGAAAGTAACTCTGAATTATCACTGGAAGGACTGACACTGAAGCTAAAGCTCCAATACTTTGGCCACCTGATGTGAAGAGCTCACTCACTGGAAAAGACCCTGATGCTGGGAAGGACTGAGGGCAGGAGGAGACACGGATGACAGAGGATGGGATGGTTGGATGGCATCACCGACTCAAAGGACATGGGTTTGAGCAAACTCAGGGAGATAGTGAAGGATAGGGAAGCCTGGCGTGCTGCAGCTCATGGGCTCACAAAGTGTCAGACAGGACTTAGCAACTGAACAACAAGTATCTGCAACATTAAGTATGTGGCTCATTCCAGAAGCAATACAGTGCTGACCAAAACCCACGGTTGTGGTGAGTTGCCCTACTGTCCAGCATCAGGCTGCTCCGTCATGCATAACTGGGAGAAATGGCCTTGCAAAGGGTGCTGCAGAGGACTGTGGGCCCATGAGAGAGGCCTTGCATTTCAGTCCCAACACCACTGAAAATCAGCTGTTTAACTTTGAGGAAAGCACAATTCAGCCTCCAATGGTCAACAAGTAAGTGAAGTAGGTTCACACAACAGGGTTTGATTCTTTCTTGGATGTAATGCTCCAAGAATAGTAATAAATATTTGATCCATGCATTCCAAAGCCAAGAAAAAGCCTTAACCATGGGAAAAAACTCCTTGTATATGTTCCTCTAATTTCTTTCCCAAAGAGCATGCAATTCAGCCTGAACCCTTAAGCAACTGCAGGAGTATCTCTCAGCTGCAAAAAAAAAAAAAAAGAAAAAAAAGAATAGAATGATTCTCTCTAGTGAACTTCTGGCTGATTTTTGTCGAATCTTGCTTTTGCATTTATAATAATAAGGTTCTGTACCCCTCATGTAACCCCAAGAAAACCTACTAAATGTTTTTAGATGATTCACGATCAGGCTCTTATTGGTGATTATTTTCCTCAGCAATATAGGTACTGTACACACTGACACAATGCTTCCTAAATGATATTTAGAAAGTTTATTATGCTTTCACCACAAAAGTATGTTGGACTTTATAGAGCTAAGGAAAGAAATAGATTCAAACAGTAACAATATGAGACCACACAGGACAGAACTCTGCTGGATGAAATAAGGAAGCAGCAAATGAGGATGCTGGCAAGGGCTACTGAACTCAATGCAACACCCGGCAAAGTATTCCAGGTACCTTAGGGAACCCTTCCCCATCCATTCTAGCTGGCCTGGCCATCACTTGCACAGCTTCACAAAAGCTTTGCCTCTGTGGCAATCTGATCCGGTCTCATCAAGTACAGTACCAATTCCTCCCCGCACTCCCAAGAAGCCAGCCAGTATCCTTTACATTTTACAGCTACGTTCTGAGTTCCTGCGGCTGCCATCTGCAAGAAGACTGGATAGGATAAGCATCAAGGTTTACGGGCTACACGATGAATATAATTGCCTTTCAGTTTTTTAACAAAAGTCCCAACCAACATCCAATGACTCTAAGTGCTCTGCTCCAAAGCTGTCATTTAGTTGATGGAACACTCAGCGATGCCATCACTATCAAATCTCTTTTAGACATCTGCTTTTAGAATTACTTTCAAGAACAGGCAACAAAATGATAGAAAAACAGTTGGGAGAAAACTTAGCATTCACTGCTATAAAATCCCCTCACCGTGGCATCTCTTTCCACAGTAGCCTCATGGGACGAGCTGTCTTTCTCAGCTTCAATACTGGGTACTGGAGAGGTCATGACACCCATGAATAGACCATTCCAACCGTTCAACTATTCTTATCAAAAGGTCTTATTACTTTGTATTTGACGCCTTGCTTTTGGTCAAAGATGTATACTCATTTGGACAATGAACCTTATTCATCTGACTTGCTGTCTAAACTTTTGAGTTCTATAAAAACATTACAATAAAAGATGAAGATCTGCAGTCAAGGAGCAAGTTCAACGAAACAGGAAGTAATTCCAAAACTGCTCTGGACAGGGTCAGCATGTACAAGCCTCCCTTTTAAAGAGTATGTTCAGATTTCTCAACCAAAATCCTCCTTATTTTACATTCAGGCAACTCTCTGTACTCCAAGACCCATGTTCTTTCTGTTATACTACCAGGGTACATAAAACATAGCTTCTCAGCTACTTTGAAAATAATACTTGATTCAAATGACTATTGGAATCAGGAAATGAACAAAATCTAAACTTCAGACTTCATGTCTCAATTTGGCACTATCATAACCCTGGAGCTGCTCTGAGCCTCGGTTTTCGCTTCAGGCTACTACTAGCTGGCCTTCTGGAGTAACTTAGTAGGTTTTCTTGGGGTGACATGAGGGGTGCAGAACCTTATTATTAAATGCAATAATAACTTCTGGAGTTGTCACCAGGATTAAATGAGTCAGTCTACATAAAACCTGAGTATCAATACAGGTAGAGCTCAGCTAACCCGAAGTCTAGTTCTCTGCTTTTCAGGTTACCTGCAACTCACTAAAAAAGTACAGAGTGAGGTTATAAACTTTAATGGTTTATGTCGGATCTGTTCATACCTAATACCCAGGCAAAGACTACAGCAGAGGACGAAGCAGAGACAAGGAAAGAGAAGAAAACAAAAGACACTTTTCAGAGAGTTAAAGCTGATATTTGAAGGATGCCTCTCAGAAGATTCAACTTAATACAATAGGTGAAATTATCATTAAATCTCCCACAAGTAAAAGGCATTAACTTTACTTTAAAAAAGTAAAACAGGCATTTAATATATATATTTATGTATGTTGGAGTACCTTGCTTTTTTCTTTTTAATAACACATCTCTTGTCTGATTGATGTGTCTCACTTTAGAGTCAGGATCAATTAAACGACCATCAGGTCAGTTTAGTGTTAAAAAAAGAAAACCAACCTTGCAGTTTTTGATTTTCCTTCTCCATCCTGAGCAGCAGTATCTGTTGCAGAATGGCCTTTTGCCATAGCTCTCGAAGTTCACGAGATGTCCTTTTCTTTTCCTCTGGGACAGGGCCAAAGGGTCCGTCTTCACAAACTGGTTCTAGTGGAGATCGTGGGGGAAGGTCTCCCAACTCTGGGTAATCTGAGAAGGCAAAAGGACATTTCAGGATGGTCAGTTTTCTTTTTTCCTTTTCTTCCTTTTTATTTATTTTTTTTAAGTGAAGTATAGTTGCTACACAGTATTATATGTTGGCATCCCAGGTGGTACAGTGGTAAAGAATCTGCCTGCCAATGCAAGAGACGCAGCTTTGATCCCTGGGTCGAGGAGATCCCCTGAGATCACGGCATGGCAACCCACTCCAGTATTCTTGCCTGGGAAATCCCAAGGACAGAGGAGTTTGGCAGGCTACAGTCCACGGGACTGCAGAGTCGGACACAACTGAGCAATTGAGCACACACACATTATATGTTACAGGTGTATAATATAGTGATTCATAATTTTTAAAGGTTATACTCCATTTATAGTTCATACAAAGTACTGGCTATATTTCCTGTGTTGTACAATATATTCTTGTAGTTTATTTTATATATAATAATTTGCATCCTTTATCCTCTTCCCCTTCATCCCACCTCCCCCTGAACCACTAAGTTTGTTCTGAGTCTCCTTTTTCTATTTATCAGTTTATTGTATTTTTGGATTATACATATAAAGGAAATCATACAGTTTCATCTTTCTCTGATTTATTTCACTTAGCATAATACCCTCTAAGTCCATCTCTTGTTGCAGCAAATGACAAAAATTCATCCTTTTTTATGACTGAGAAGTATTCCATTGTACACATATACCACATCCAGAATGGCCATTTTTCAATAAAAAAATATATTTAAACATAGTCCCTAATCAGAAAACTCTGCTCATTCAGATATTAACAATGACATTACTAAATTTAAAATTCAAGTTTTACTATGAAAAACTTTACTATGAAAAACTATTGAAAAACTACACCTGAGCCACAAACAACTAACAAGTTATATTGCTACATTAAATAGTAAGAAGTCACAGCAGCTGGGGAAATCTTCAAAGACACCTAGTTTGTAAGGTATAATATTTTATCTTTTTCTGAATTAATGACTATATGATTGATAACCACAGCAAACTTTCATATAGTGTTCACTCTGATCCAAATTGTCCTGCAGGTTTTATGTATAGAATTCATTTACCTCTCAGCCACCCTAAGACGCAGGTACGGTAACTGTTCAGTTCTAAAGAGAAACAAACGGAAGCACAGGCAGTTACGAGCCTTGCCCAGGGCCACGCAGCTAGGAAGCAGCTAGAGCCAGGGTTGGAACCCAAGCAGTCTGGCTTTCACGTACATTCCTGACCACTCTATTATAAGGCTAGGTGCTCTAAAAGAAGATTAAAACTTTTAATCTTTAATTGCCAGTAGCAACAGTGACCATTATTAATAGTTCCTTTACCAAGCACTGGGCACCGTGTCAGGTGTTTCATATGGACAGACTTCTTTCATCCTGATGCCAACTCCAGAAGGCAAGTATCAGCCTGAAGAGAAAGCTACGGCTCAGAGAAGCCAGGTAATTTGTCCAGGGTGAAACAGTAAGTTCATGCTTTCTATAGATACCCCTACAATTACAAACGCCTACAAGTGGCTTCCCTGGTGGCTCAATTGGTAAAGAACTTGCCTGCAATGAAGAAGACCCAGGCTCGACCCCTGGCTTGGGAAGATCCTCTGGAAACAGGAATGGCAACCCACTCCAGTATTCTTGCCTGGAAAATCCCATGGGCAGAGGAGCCTGGAGGGCTACAGTTCATGGGGTCGCAAAGAGTCAGATGTGACTGAGGGAGTACCACTTTCACAATTCAAATGTCTCTTATGACATCAATTTTCAAATTTCTATTTCTTAGCTGAAATCTCTTTACAGTTCAAGAATTTGTACCTTTCCCAACTGCAGACATGATGTTGCTGGTGTAGTGTTACTGTAACCAATACCTTATAGACACGCACGGAGAACATCCCAATGGCTCACCATGAAAGTAGCGATGAAGAGTTGCGTTAAGTTCCCCTAAAGTGGACCTCATCTGACTCAGTGCATTCTTAACACATGCAGTGAAAAGCCTATGCAGGCAACCTGAGCCTCATATCATCTACCAGACAACACACTCTCTCTTCCATCCGATGGCTCTAACACTATTCCATGTTATGTCTAATTTATAGAACGGTCATCACCATTGCCTTTTATCTAAAGCTGGGTTTGTTTTCCTACTGTGAAATCATGCATAAGCCACAAAATGCTTAATTTCCGTTTTGTTTTTTAGAAAAGTTTGTTCACTCATTTATTCCTGTAGATCATAAACTGCCAATATTTTAAAACTATCTGATTAGGTTTCCATGAACAAATCTGAGACATCCCATGTATCACAACATTTCCTAAATATAGCACAGAGACTTCAATTTCTTGTAAAACAATGGTTCACCAAAAGGAATCATCAAGTGTCCATTTAACTAAGTTTTGCTTTGCTATATGAAAACATACTAGAATTTTTCTACTTTTTTCATTTGGTTGGGAAGGTTGTTCATAGTGATAAAAATTTTCCTTCCAGGGTTTCTGCATATAAAACTGCATTTATATACAGATTCTGATAGGGATGCTTTAAAAAATTACCCAATTTAAACTCCTTAATTTATCTAATTAATTGCAAAATTATTTAATTTGAAAGGTTAAGACTTAAATTTTTAATCTAAGTTGAAGTTATTTCTTATATTGCTCAAAATGATGTAATTCCAGAACATGGGCTTATCCATGGTTATGAAAGGCTGTTGTAGGCTGTTGTTTAAATATATTTACCAAAACAAAAACCACAACAAAAAATTAACTCCCAAACAGTTTACATATGTCTTTTATGTATACACATATAAAAAACTTAAGAATGGTCCTCAGGCATATATGAGTTAAATGCAAATTCTAAATTCGAATTGAGTAATGACTATGGAGATTTCCTCCAACATTTAGAAAAACTGTTCTCTAATGCTGAGGAAATAATATACCATGGTATCAAATTCTTTCCTACTGAAGGAGGCAACTACAGAAAGCTTTTATTTGTTCAAAGTAACCAGTGCTACAGATGGAAAAAAAAAAACAAAAAACCCAATGCAACTTCCCCAATATTACTTCAAAACAAACATATCAAACCTGATTTTCATTAGAATGTAGTTATTTCTTCACACTAATAAATCAAAAAACCAAGACCCACATTTTATATATATATATAAAAATATATATAAAAGGCAATGCAAACAATTATTGAGCCTCATCTTCCAGACAAGAATGCCAAGTTAGTCTCTCTTCCTAAAAAGCAATTACAATTTGAGGTCACTTTATATTTGCCTCTTTTGCCAGTACCAAGTCTGCCTCATCAGAATCTTTCCATTTCATGAGGAACATTAATTCTCCACTGCTGTCTGTGGCACCAATTATTCGTTCTGGATCAAGACCTCTGGCAAAACCTCTCCGTTTATCAGCAGCATCTCTTTTTTTCTTTGATTTGCTATCATCAGATTCACTGTCAGACAAAGATTTTCTTTTTGTTCCATCTTTTTCTTTACCAGCTTTTTGAGAATTAAGAAATGCTTCAATTAACTCTGGACAATCTAAATTTTCTTCAGGTTCCCAAGTATTGTCTGCATCTGTAAATCCCTTCCACTTCAGGAAATACTCCACCTTCCCGTTCACTACACGGCGGTCCAGCACTTTTTCTACTACAAATTCTTCAGGTTCTGCCTCTTTAACTTTTTTGCTCTTTCCGTTTTGCTTCTTTCCCATTTTTTGTAATGTAGTTTTATTGGAGGCCATTTTTTATTGCAGACTTGAAGAGCTATTATTCACCGCCTCTGAGCTGCTCTGGGTCCCAGGTCTGCGACGTCTCCCCACAAAATGGTTAATTTCCTAATGTAAGTTGTCCACCTTAACTCCTCTTAAAAATGTTGGATTGAAAAAATAATAATAAGCCATTAAGAGTACTTATCACATTTTTATTTATACTTATTTCATTGTGAGCCTATTAAATGAACTAAAATTGTACTTTTTTGGAGGTAAGAAATAATAGACCATTTATGAATAATTTATAATTTATGAATAATAGACCGTTTATGAGGATGCTCAGTGTAATGGTTAATTTAAAAGCAGGAATCAAAACTATCTATATTGTATGATCTCAATTTTGTAAATATTATGAGAGGCAGACAGTTCAGGGATTAATAGATCAGGCTCTGGAGTCAGGCTGCCTGGCTTTTAATGGTTTTAATCAACACCCTGCATGTGTGGATTCTGTGATCTTTAGCAAGTTTCTTAACCTCTTTGAGCCTCCATTTCCCAATCTTTCAAGTGGGAATAATAGCCCCTCCCTCACAATGGTGTTACAGGGGCTGAGTTAATACATTCACACAAACTACCTAAAACAGGGTCCAACACACAGGAATATAGGGAATGCTAACTCTATTGTTGGCTACCACATATTAAGGGCAGACAAAAAAATACTAGAAGGAAACACATCAAAATTTAGTCCCTCAACTGTAAGGTCAGAGGTTAGAACTTTGCCTTCTTGTCCATAAGGGTCTGTCCAGCACCATGCAGTCCCTGGCAACCAACAGGTGCTTGATAAATAATAGTTGAGTAAGAGATTGGCAGGTTCTGGGTTTGGTGTGATTGCCGTTCATTTGTATTTCCTGAAAGTTTTCTAAAATTTATAATAATAAACATTTTTATAATTGAAAATTAAAGAAAATACTGCAAACTTGTTCTGATTTAAATCAAAGGTTGAAAAAAATGTTCTCTTGCAAAAGACTTAGAAGACAACGCACCTCTCACAACCTGTATGCTTAGAGGGGCACTCATGACTGAACATAATACAGTCTAAATTAATTTCCTTTTCAAAAGGAATTTTAGTCTGTTTTCTTCTTTTATCATCTTGGCTGCTGACATTCTGCTGGACCCTGCAGTTATGATTCAAGTTCTGCTTTATCTCATACTGGAAGTATTTACCCTTCCTCTGGTTCATAAAAGATTCTTGTTTCCAAAAAGTAATTCTTGTGAGCTGTTAGGGGTGATGCAGCAGGAGCGGTGGGTAGACCGAATTTCAGCAGACCTTTATGTGTATACAGAAAAAACCCAGGGACCGCCTGTCACCTGAGCATTCAGTGGACTGAATCTGAAGACTCCTTCCCATCCTTAAACTCTACCAGTAAGAAGAGGACTCGACTCTCGTGGTCTCCTTCCTCAAACTGCATCCTTCCTGCCTGCCACCACCTTTCTCCTCTTCAGTGTCCTAAAGATTCCTACGATGTTAACTTTCAAACTGTGGGAGAATGAACAGGGCAGTGTGCCTCAAGCTGGGCTGATGGAACGTGTCTAGGAATTCTGGCTGCTTGGTCCCCAGACCCACCTACTCTCTGCCAACTAGGCTGCTGACAAGAACCACAGTCTACAAAAGCTTATGACACTCCAGGTTCCGCTATTTTCCTATTCAAAGAAATCAGATTTGCAGAGTCCAACCAACCTAGATAGCATATTCAAAAGCAGAGACATTACTTTGCCAACAAAGGTCCGTCTAGTCAAGGCTATGGTTTTTCCTGTGGTCATGTATGGATGTGAGAGTTGGACTGTGAAGAAGGCTGAGCACCGAAGAATTGATGCTTTTGAACTGTGGTGTTGGAGAAGACTCTTGAGAGTCCCTTGGACTGCAAGGAGATCCAACCAATCCATTCTAAAGGAGATCAGTCCTGGGTGTTCTTTGGAAGGAATGATGCTGAAGCTGAAACTCCAATACTTTGGCCACCTCATGCGAAGAGTTGACTCATTGGAAAAGACTCTGATGCTGGGAGGGATTGGGGGCAGGAAGAGAAGAGGACGACAGAGGATGAGATGGCTGGATGGCATCACGGACTCGATGAACATGAGTCTGAGTGAACTCTGGGAGTTGGTGATGGACAGGGAGGCCTAGTGTGCTGCGATTCATGGGGTCACGAGTCAGACACGACTGAGCGACTGAACTGAACTGAACTGAAGCGCTGTCTGGTGATGACGACTGTGAGGTTTAAGACATAAATTGCCTCCCTAGGGTTCTCTGTAAAAAGCAGAGACATTACTTTGCCGACAAAGGTCTGTCTAGTCAAAGCTGTGGTTTTCCAGTAGTCATGTTACGGATGTGAGAGTTGGACTATAAAGAAAGCTGAGCACCAAAGAATTGATGCTTTTGAACTGTGGTTGCATTTTCAAAAGCAGAGACATTACTTTGCCGACTAAGGTCCATCTAGTCAAGGCTATGGTTTTTCCTGTGGTCATGTATGGATGTGAGAGTTGGACTGTGAAGAAGGCTGAGCACCGAAGAATTGATGCTTTTGAACTGTGGTGTTGGAGAAGACTCTTGAGAGTCCCTTGGACTGCAAGGAGATCCAACCAATCCATTCTAAAGGAGATCAGTCCTGGGTGTTCTTTGGAAGGAATGATGCTGAAGCTGAAACTCCAATACTTTGGCCACCTCATGCGAAGAGTTGACTCATTGGAAAAGACTCTGATGCTGGGAGGGATTGGGGGCAGGAAGAGAAGAGGACGACAGAGGATGAGATGGCTGGATGGCATCACGGACTCGATGAACATGAGTCTGAGTGAACTCTGGGAGTTGGTGATGGACAGGGAGGCCTAGTGTGCTGCGATTCATGGGGTCACGAGTCAGACATGACTGAGCGACTGAACTGAACTGAACTGAAGCGCTGTCTGGTGATGACGACTGTGAGGTTTAAGACATAAATTGCCTCCCTAGGGTTCTCTGTAAAAAGCAGAGACATTACTTTGCCGACAAAGGTCTGTCTAGTCAAAGCTGTGGTTTTCCAGTAGTCATGTTACGGATGTGAGAGTTGGACTATAAAGAAAGCTGAGCACCAAAGAATTGATGCTTTTGAACTGTGGTTTTGGACAAAACTCTTGAAGAGTACCATGGATGGCAAGGAGATCAAACCAGTCAATCCTAAAGGAAATCAGTCCTGAATATTCATTGGAAGGACTGATGCTGAAGCTCCGATACTTTGGCCACTTGATGCAAAGAGCCAACTCACTAGAAAATGATGCTAGGAAAGATTGAAGGCAGGAGGAGAAGTGGATGACAGAAGATGAGATGGTTGAATGGCATTACTGACTCAATGGACATGAGCTTGAGCAAACTCTGGGAGACAGTTAAGGACAGGGAAGCCTGGCGTGCTGCAGTCCACGGGGTCGCAGAGAGTCGGACACAACTGAGCAACTGAACAACAAAAGGGTTCTCTAGCCTTTTCATTTATCACAGCTCAGTTCGTTGAGCTTTTACCATGTGATGAGTCCTTGGCACAGATAAGCCTGTTTGATTGTCACGACCACTTCAAGAGGTAGGTGATGGTATCCCCTTTCTATAGGCAAAATAACTAAGGTGCAGTGAGGTTTTATAACGTGGCCAAGGTCACACCTCTGGTAAGAGTCAGAGCCACAGTTTGAATGGAGATATATTTTCCTCCAAGTAGAAAATGCTTACCCAGTGCCTAACTTTCAGACACACATGGGTATCCTGCAGAAATGCAGATTTTGACTCAGTCAGTCTGAGGGGAGCCTGAGAGTCTGCATTTCCATCAAGCTCCCAGGGGATGCCACCACCGGTGGTCTCAAAACACACTTGGAAAACTGGGCTCCACACCACATTTTTACTGTTCACCCCCTCCCGTGACCCTAGGTACTTATTATCATGTCAGTTCTTCTTTTTCTTTGGCTGTTCTATGGCCCATAGAACATAGTCCAAATGTTGCCATCAGCTGCCTGAACTCAGGCTTTCACACATGGTTGGAGCTCATCCCAATCCTGGTCAGGGTACCAAGGCCCAGTGAAGAACACAATGGATTATGAGCTAGTGTGAACTAACTAAATAAAGGCTAATCCACTATACAGTTTAGCTAATAAACCTAACAATTTACAGCAGGGTGTCTCACTGGCAGGACCACTGATACTTTGGGCTAATTCTTTGTCACAGAGGACTGTTCTGTGCATTGCCGAATGTTTACAAGCATCCCTGGGCACTACTTGCTAGAGGACAGTAATATTCACTCATGCCAGCACTAACAATCAAAAACACCCAGACAGCACTAAATGCCCACTGGGGATAAGGGAGGACAAAATCACCTCCAGTGAGAACCTGAATCAGAATTAAATACCCATCACTTACTCGCTCCTAAACCCTGGGAAGGTGTAAAATACCCCCTTCACCAAGTTTATTTTATGTGATAACAATTGAGGTGAGGGTGAGGTGAAGTCGCTCAGTCGTGTCCGACTCTTTGCGACCCCGTGGACTGTAACCTACTAGGCTTCTCCGCCCATGGGATTCTCCAGGCAAGAATACTGGAGTGGATTGCCATTTCCTTCTCCAGGGGATCTTCCCGACCCAGGGATCGAACCTGGGTCTCCCGCATCAGAGGCAGATGCTTTAACCTCTGAGCCACCAGGGGTGATAACAATTACTGGTGTCCTAATCTCTAATTAACAATTTTTTAAAATATACTATCTTTTGTTCATATTAACAGTAACCTAGCTACTAGTAATTTACAAAAAGGGGACAGTGAAACATTTGTTTATTCTAAATGGGACCTGGCTAATCTCATCTATGGAAAAAGATCCAGATCTGGGACAAGGCTATATTTGGTGATCACTCAGGTGTGTGCATGCATGTCTGGGGTGCAGCTGCGTGAGGTGTACACTCATGTATGCAGGGGCTTGACTGGAGCGGCAGGGTGAGGATAACAACATGAAAATGTTGGACAACTGCTGGCTTGCTTTTACTATTAGGACCTTGCTCTAATAATAAACATATGCATGAGTCAGCTTGGATAGTTCCTAAGCTGTTGACACCAGGATTTGATGAGTCCTTTATATGTACCCAGGATATGATGTGCTTGGTGGTCTGAGAGAGGCTTTGATATTTCTAATATTTTCCCAAACAACGTGGGGACCTCGCCTCTGTCCTCGACTTATGTTCTTGCCGAGGGGCAGCCACCCAGAGGCTCAGGTGGAAGAGGGTGGCTTAGGGCAGAGAGGCGGAGCTGGCTGCCCCACCCCCAGGCCAGCCGGTCAGTCCCTCTCTGTAAACCTCTGCAAACACCCACACCTTCTGGGTTCCAGCCCCTCAGGGCAAAATGTGAGAAATGGCATTCACCTCCAACCAACCCGACTGCGGAGACCACAGGCACCGATAGATGTCTTCCTCAAGCCTGCAAAGCCACACAGCCACAGGGCTGCAGGAACAGGTCAGTCTGGGGCTGGCTTGTACTATTCTGACATCTCCTAAAAGACAGGATGGCGAGGGCTTAAATTATGTAGACGCTCAGCAACAACAGCCTTCAGTGGGTTCTAGAATTGTTAAACCAGCCATAACTCAGGGCCCCTAAGAGACAGCTGCCTCTACCTAAATCACTGGTGTAACATTCTTAGGAGAGTCGCAAACACGATCTATGCCGGTGTGTCAACACGGTTGATGCCAGACTGTTCTTCAGCTGCTCTGTGCTGCCACATCCTCTTTGCACACACATGTGTGGGGAAGAACGTTATGGAGGAAAAGGAACGTGTGTGCCTGGCCTCACACCTGTCCAGCCTCCAGCTCTGTGAAGTCTGGAATACGAGGAGGGCTCCTTTCTTGCACTTTCACAAGACACTGATTCCAAGTTTGAACTGCAGTTCTCCTCCTTTTAAAGACATGACATTAAATGATGCGTTAAGTACCCCTGTAAGAAAGAGGAGCCGCCAGAAGAAAACGAAGAGACAGACCTTCTAAGAGACAGTACTCGCCAATGTTCTGCTTTTATTTCTTATCCCACGATAGAGCATTACATAACTATCTCCATCCCTTTTGAAAAATCCTGATTTCCCATACCAATAGATAAAGAAAAGATTTAAAATTCCAGTTACTCTCAAACCTCTGTTTTTACTATGTCCCACAGACCTTGGAAACAAGAATTAAAACTGAACATTTAATCTCTGGAGAAAAGTTAACAACAATAGGGATTAACATCTACAGCATCTGTTGTACCAACAGCTGAAGAAAATTTCTTAAAAAAAAAAAGAAAAGGAATGAGTAGATTTAAGAAAGAAACAGGCAGTCCTTGAATGAATGCTGTCAAACTGTTTACAAAGCACAAACCTCACCTCTCCTACAAGAGAACACATGCCAGGGGAGCAGAGACATCAGTGGTCCCTGCTGTATTCCAGGCCTGGGAAAACAGCAGACACACACAGGAAAATCACCAACAAATGAATTCATCTCTCTGCACCCTACCCTGACTTCTTCGGATGCTTTATGAAAAAATTTAAAAAAAAAAAAAAAACAACTTGCTATTTTTCTACAGTTGCATTATATGAGGTGGCTCAGTGGTAAAGAATTAGCCTGCAATGCAGGAGATGCAGTTTGATCCCTGAGTTGGGAAGATGCCCTGGAGGAAGGCATGGCAATCCACTCCAGTATTCTATCCTGGAAAGTAGGTGTCCTGGAAGAAGGCATGGCAACCCACTCCAGTATTCTTGCCTGGAGAATCCCAGTGACAGAGGAGCTTGGTGGGCTTTAGCCCATGGGGTTGCAAAGACTCAGACATGACTGAAGCAACTTGAGCACAAGAAAAAAGAATTTTTAAGAAACATTCATTTTTAAAAAACCAGTATTTTTAAGTTTTTGACATCTGCTAGTAGAAATCCAGAAGCCCTATGAATATGACACAGTCCCTCAAATGTCAAGGATGACTGAGAGAAATATACAACTGGTAAGAAATACAAAGTGTACAAGAAGTTCACCAAAGAAAATGAATTTCTCCTGTGCATCAAGCCAAGGCCTTGGGCCCTGGAGCCAGATGTCTGGGGTCAAATCCCAGCTCCACCACCAACCTAGCTACTTAACCTCAAACAGGTGGTCTGAACACTTTACACTTACACTCTCACATGCAAAATTTGTACCAGAGTGCCTCTCAGAGGATTAGCATGAGCATTCAATGTAGATGCTTCCCGGGTGGCTTAGATGGTAAAGAATCTGCAATACAAGAGACCTGGGTTTGTTCCCTGGGTCAGAGGGAAGAACCCCTGGAGAAGGAAATGGCAACCCACTCCAGTATTCTTGCCTGGAGAATTCCATGGTCAGAGGAGCCTGGCGGACCACAGTCCATGGGGTTGCAGAGAGTCAGACACGACTCAGAGACTAACACCTCCTCAATATGCAAGTGTGGGGGCGGGGAAGCCTGGCACATAGGAAGCATTCGATAAAATATCAGCTGTCATTCTTACCAACATCAGGTTGCTGGAACTGGTGGTTGTGCTTTAAGGACAAGTAATATTCAGATGGGTGGAAGTAATAAGAGCCATCTCCTATAAGAGCAGCACAACAAGAAACGCAGGTGAGCCTTACGCACTGAGCCATTCTGCTCATGACCAGGCGGGGCACATACAAACAAGAGAATGGTTGTGCCCAGGTTATCGACAGCCCAACTGGTTTATTTAGGAATTAATCAGTGGGAATGATGGAAGGATTTGGGCTCTTACAATCTCTAAAAGAAAACTTATCTCATTTATGCATTCTTCAGCCCTGGAACGATACCCCAGCCATCAGGGAATGCAAAGCTTAGCAGATCTGACAAATGAAGGGCTATTATGAAACAATGTGGAGAAGTGCTGGGGGTGGGGAAGGGAGTAAGCTCTAAAGACAGAACATGGAGCCTACCTCTGCCTGAGATGGGGTGCAGTGGGAGTGAGGGATGCGATGGGGAGGCAAGCACACAATTTTTTTTTAAGCAACCAAGAAATGCAGAAACTGGAAACAAATGCAAGAGCCCTACAGATCTCTATCCCTGACTCCCCAAAGTAGGCATGTGGGGTTGAGTTTCCAAGGGTCTGTGAAGATGACTTTTGGACTCAGTCTGGTGAGGGGCTGTGACGACAGCTTATGGAGAAGCAAAAAGGCACAGGGTGATGGAAGTCCAGGGAGGAGAGCCAGGCAGAGGCAGGAGGATGACTGAGGGAAGGAAGGTGCACGCAGGCACTCCTGGGGAGCCTGGGGGGTCTCCCTCTGGGGCTGAGCTGTGAGCGCTCAGGGTGAAGCACTGCCCCGTAGTGGGAGGAAGTGCCTAGGAAAGTCAAGGCCTACAGAAGCTTGAAAAGAACCAAGAAAATGCTGCAGACATGTGAATTTTTATTTAGCGCCCTGGATAAATTATCCTTTGAAAGAATGGCATTTGTTTTCGCATCTGCAAGGGAGATGATAATATGCTTTTTGGAAGGATCGAAGGTCAGTACTCCCATTTCTTGATTAAAGACAACAAAACCCAGGGATCAAACCCAGGTCTCCCGCATTGCAGGCGGATTCTTTACCAACTGAGCCACAAGGGAAGCCCGAGAATACTGGAGTGGGTAGCCTATCCCTTCTCCAGTGGATCTTCCCAACCCAGGAATCAACCCAGAGTCTCCTGCATTACAGGCGGATTCTTTACCAACTGAGCTATCAGGGAAGCCCCAACAAAACTATGAAAGTCAAAGTGAAAGTGAAAGTTAAGTCGCTCAGTCGTGTCCAACTCTTTGTGACCCCGTGGACTATAGCTCACCAGGCTCCTCCGTCCATGGGATTCTCCAGGCAAGAATACTGGAGTGGGTTGCCATTTCCTTCTCCAGGGGATCTTCCTGACCCAGGGATCAAATCCAGGTCTCCCGCATTAGAGGCAGACGCTTTAACCTCTGAGCCACCAGGGAAGCACGAAGAGGAACAAATACTCAGCCTCAATGGGAATATGAAATGCTCATCTTCGTCATAGTTTCATCTCTCCTGTTACCATGTACATAACCTTGAATTTCAAATTGTGGTTCCTGCAGTTTTATGAGACACAGTAAGGTGGAAAAGCACACCATCACCAAAGGCCTTTGGGGGTGTGTGTTGGGAGTGGGGGTGCGCCCGGACCAGGCCTGCCCCCCAGGGGACGCTCCTGCTCACCCGCCTTCCCTGCCCGGGCCTGAGGGGATCCTCAGCACTTGCAGGAGCACAGGAATGTGGGGCTGAAGGGGACACTAGAGGACAACTTAGCTCAAGTCCCCTCCTCTTCCGATGGGGAAAGTGAGGCTCCAACAATTCACCCCCAGCACTTACTCTGCGCCAGGCAGCATGCTTCATGAGTACCCATACATCTCACCCTCCCAGCCGCCTGACAAGCCTCAGTGACAAAGCTCTGAGACGCAGAGCTGACATGCTGGTGGAGCGGGGCTGGCTCATCCCAGTGCCTTGGGGTGACAGGAATGAACAGAGGGAAACAAGGCCCTGATTACACGTGTGCTGCCCCTGACCGACCCAGAAAGCAGCCCCCCGACCGCTCCGTGCCTCGACCTCCTCGTCCACAGCGCACAGCAGCGCCTGCCTCCCACAGCTCTGGGGCAGGGAGCGTGTGACAAACCCTTGAGGGCACGGGCAGCAGTACTGGGCCAGGGGCACGTGCTGAACTGCACATCACCGTCACCATTGGTTTATCATTTAACCTAAAGCTGGGAACAGCTCTGTGCTGTTTAGACTTTTCCACAATCAGGCTGTGGATAAAAAAGACAACTGGCTGACTGAAGGATACTGGGGACGAGAGACACATACTCCGTGAAGAGAAGAACAGCATGGCCCCAGGCCTCCAGGGCTGTGTCCGGAACCCATGGTCACGAGAGGACCAAGCGCTGGAGAGGCCTGGCCACTCTCAGGACGGCTGCGTGGCCCTTCTGGCCTTTCTTTGTGTGGCTGACTCCCTTCCTCCTCCTCCAAGCACAGCTGAGGTCATGCCCTCCGAGAAGACTCCTCCAGTCACTCCCAACCCTGCCAGGTCCTTTATGCTCCCTCAGCAAACTTCAGCGGAGCTGCTAAGATTCTGAGAACGGTGTGCCAGGGCGGGGGCTGACAGTCAGGCAAGAGCGGCTCACCGGAGCAGGAGGTCACGGCAGCCTGCAGCATCTTGGGAAACGTGAAGCAGGAGGGAGAGAAGTCAGGAAGGACAGTCTAGGTGGAGGGGACAGGGGAAAACAGGCACAGGAGAAGGAAGGAATGCCGAGGGCTCCAGGCAGCACACACCTCCAGGCCCAAGTGACTTGGGCTCAGCTCTTTTCAGCAGTTTTATTCTCAATTTTAAGAAAAACTATTTTTAAAACTTTATATAAACTTCACATATAGCTATCTAAATGGAGACACCTGACATTTATGTAGATGCGACTTTTTATATAAAACATGAACATTACAAATTGCAGTGTTAATCGTCCAGGGACCAATCACGCATTTAGTTCATTCTGAGAACAACGATGAAATGAACCAACTGCTGTCCCCAAGGAGACAGCTGAGGAGGCTACCATGACAGGTCAGCATGACAAGTGGCAGAACAAGAGCCCACAGGGGTGGCCAAAGTGCAGAGGGCCGTGATGGGAGACCTACCTCTAGGAGAGGTGCCCCTGGGCTGCCCCTTCCATTGGAGTGGGGCAAGGGCAGTGGTGGAGGGGACGGCCAGGCACTAAGTCCTGCAGGGTGACCAGGAATGCCACTCCCTGCAAAGGGAGGAAATGAAAACGACTCATCGTGATGAATTCCTGGGGAGTTTCGAGCAGTTCCATGTGACTCTGGGAAAGTTAGCGTGAGTGGGGGGACTGGAAAGAGGGCATACAGATTGTAAGAAATGAGTCTGGTCAAACAGTGAAGGGTCTCCTGTGCTAAATAAGCAAGACTGCCATCCTGACAGAAGCTCCAGAGCAGAGGTGAGGAAAGGACTAGCCCTGAACATCTACCACACGGGGATTTGCCCCAGCTGCTACCTGAGCCCTTAAAAGCTCGTCCACATGGATTTTTTAAAAGGGGTAGGATCACCCAACATTCACCACTCACACGGTTGACCCTCCAAGATGAGAGCTGCTGGTCAAGCCCACACTGCTTGGACCTCACTGTGGGCGTCCAGGAGGAGATGTCTCCCTGATCCCACTGCCCACACCAGCATGTGGGGCCACCGTCAACAGAACCCAGGCTATGGGTTCAGTCCACAGGAGTAGTTCTCACAGTGAGGTCTGCAGACCAGCAGCATCAGTATCACCTGTTGACTTGTTAGAAATGCAGATTCTTGGTCCCACCTTAGACCTACTGAATCACACACTGGGGGGTGGGACCCAGCAACCTGGGTTTCTGATGACCGGAACACTTACTTTAGGTTATGCTATGCTATGCTAAGTCGCTTCAGTCGTGTCCGACTCTGTGCGACCCCATAGACGGCAGCCCACCAGGCTCCCCCGTCCCTGGGATTCTCCAGGCAAGAACACTGGAGTGGGTTGCCATTTCCTTCTCCAATGCATGAAAGTGAAAACTGAAACTGAAGTCGCTCGTCGTGTCCGACCCTTAGCGACCCCATGGACTGCAGCCTACCAGGCTCCTCCGTCCATGGGATTTGCCAGGCAAGAGTACTGGAGTGGGGTGCCATTGCCTTCTCCTACTTTAGTTTATAGGCTTACCTTTATTGGTGGTTTCATAAAACACTTGGGAATAGGGGTACTTTTCAAATAAATTATTTCAAATTAATTCAGCAATGACTCCATCCATTACGGATGACCTGATTATTAAATAAAAATTTTAAACATAAAACAGTTTGCTTTGCAAACACCAAGACCAACCTTGTTTTTATCTTTGTCAAAGGCAATTGTTTATAATTAATACCATTTCTTAGGAAATGCATTAGAAAGTGGTCCCTTCCTGCTAACCCAGATCAACTACCCACACAATTACAGTGATAATAAATTTTCTT
This sequence comes from Cephalophus harveyi, assembly GCA_006410635.1. Classification (NCBI taxonomy): domain Eukaryota; kingdom Metazoa; phylum Chordata; class Mammalia; order Artiodactyla; family Bovidae; genus Cephalophus; species Cephalophus harveyi. The sequence continues at coordinate 224,425 of SJYT01063100.1, read as the reverse complement.
CCAGAAAACTCCCAGATACGAACATAAATAGTCAGAAACACAGACCAATGAGTCACCTGACATAAAGAGAAAACTACACAACTAACAGAGAAGCTCACAATTTCTCCACTCCTGGTTTCAATCATCTGCACAAAAGCAGCTCCTTTGTTTACCACGTGTCTCCCAGTGCCTCCTCCCAGCAGGCCAGCCCCAGCCACCCCACCTGAGGGCGAGAGGCCTTTCTGCGCCTCCGTCCCCCTGGGCAGGTGACAAGAAGCCTAGAGGGGAAACCAGCATCCTCGCCGCAAATCCCCCCTCAGCACAACACAGGGTGTCAGGGGGATCAGGCCACGGCCTGGTGAGAGTAGAGGGGCTGCACGTGGAGTGCTGGTTTCCAAACTGTACCCTAGGATGCTCCGCGTGCAGAGTCCATGTGGGGGTGCCAGGAGAGGCATGGGGAGAAGAGCGGTCTTAGCTCAGGGTGCTGCAACAACGTGCCAACAACGGGTGGCAGAGACAACAAATGCTCGTTTCTCCCAGTTCTGGAGGCTGGGAGTGCCAGGTGCTTGAGGAATGCCCTCCTCTGGGTCTGCCTCCCCCGTGCTGTACCCTTCACATCACAGAGACAGAACTCTGGTCTCTTCTTTTTTTTTCACTTATAAGAAAGGAAAGCACTAATCCCACCTTGGAGGGTCTACCTTTTGTTTAGTCCAAGTTGTGTCCGACTCTTTTGTGACTGTCCAGCTCTTTTGTGACCCCCATGGACTCTCGTCCACCAGCTTCCTCTGTCCATGGGATTTGGACAGGAATACTGGAGTGGGTTGCCATTTCCTCCTCCAGAGGATCTTCCCGACCCAGGGATTGAACCCAAGTCTCCTGCATGGCAGGCGGATTCTTAAGCACTCAACATAAATTACTCGTGCTTTTCAAAATGTATATCTTAAAAACAAACAAAATCCCATGTATCTCTAGGTTTACTAAGATCAGTTAGCTATAAACAGTTAAGTTCAACCCAGGAAGCACACCCCTTCCTCCAACCCCTCCTGGAGGCCACCCAGTGGACTTCAGACACTTGTGCAGAGAAAACAGACCCGAAGCTGTGACCACAGGCAGACCCTACACATGATGACTTGCCACACAGCGACAGAGCCACTGCCAGCACCACTGACACGGAGCACAAGACTCCAGCGAAGACATACATTTCTTGCAAATAACATCCTTCTTCAGCTGGGGGATCCTAAGCTGCAGAAACACCTTCCAGCTTTTGGCCTGTTGGTCCCAATATCATCAACTATACTTCTGAATTCACTGGGGGTTTCGGGATGAATGCCAGGCTGTCAAAGGTGTCCAGGGACTTCTTTAATATAGCGGTCACAGGCGATGGTGTTCTTCCCATAGGTGATCTGCATCTGGCTCCTCATCAGGACACGTTCATCAGTCTTCAAGTTGCCTGGCAATGCAGGCACAGGCTCCTTTGAATCCAAACTCCCTGATGATGACTTTCTTTCCCTTCCAAAGTCATTTATGAGGTGTTTCCTTTTATAATTTGCAATTTCTTTGTTAACTCTAGTCCTCATTTCATCTTCTTCCACTGTACTTGCCCAGTCTGAACATCTAGAACCTCATCTAAACCTAGTTACTTCTCCGAGGAGGCCTTACCTCCAAATACCAACACACAGGGTGTTAGGGCTTCAACATATGAATTTAGGGGAGACATAAACATCCAGTCCATAGCAGGAGTACATGTGGTTCTACATTACCCCTCCACTCCATTTCAGCATAGCAGGTCTGATTTAATGTTTTATACGGCCTCTTTAAAATTTCCTTAAAAAAGAGGTCAGCAGCAAAAAAAAAGAAAGAAAAGTTCTGAAAGCACAGATAACAAGGTTTTATTTTGACCTAAAGGAACAGACAGGTATTTTGAGTCTTGGTGGATTGGCAAAATCCAAATTTGTAATGAGAAGGGAAGACCCAGAGATCAGAATAAGGGATCTACTTGAACCTGCCATCTATGCCATGAACGTGGAGACTGTCCTGGGCTGTCATACGGTGTCTATTATAAGCCAGGTCCTGAGCTGGACTTAGAAGTGGACCGTCACCTAGGCTACGTCTTATCCTGCTACAGGAAGCAGATTTGGAAGTTTCTTCCACCCCAACAAGCTGCAAGACACCACCCAGGCACACAATCAACAAACACGTGCTTCTAAGTCCCCTCAAGAATGCGGATGAACCCATCTTTCAATTAAAATTGCTTGAACACTTGTAAGATGATGAAGAAAAACAGGACAACTCCACAGCCTCAAGACATGAGATAAACACAAGTTTTCAATATAAGATTGGAGAAAATACATTCAAGGCAAGAAAGTACTAAAGTTATGTGAAAGAATCAAGAGTTAAGACAGTTTCTGTCACAGAGACTTTTGTAATATAGATGGGATAGATTTAGTGTTATTTAATTTGTACTTAAATAATACTTACAAAGCTTGGAGTAGAAAAGGATCATTTTATCCTGATAAAGTTATAACTTCCAAATCATTAAGGTTCATGCCACACAATAGCACTGTATCAACACAAGACGATAACCAAAATCCTCCAGGGAATTTAAAAGGCTCTTTCCCTCTGCAGCCACAGCTTTCCGATTCAAACTTGAACTAGGCTATATCCACACTCAGTAGTTCCCATCCTTTTTTCTTCCTGACTACACCTCATGCTTCTTTATCTAGCAGTAAACTCAATGCCTGGGACAGCATTCCCCATACAACTTCACACTCAGAATCTCTGTATGTTAATTATATAGACCTCCCTCCTCCTGTTGCTGGCAGCGGATGGATCTTGTTTGTATGTAAATTTTGGACTTTCACTTGAAAACAATATCAGCTCCTTGACGATGTGATGATAGAGACTGATGTACAGAGCCCCTGTGAGGAGAGGGCAGAGGCCCGAGATCCGACCCTGAGGGGCCGTGGAGGAAGAGGAAGGCTACTGCTAAGCTGCTAAGTCACTTCAGTCGTGTCCGACTCTGTGCGACCCCACAGACGGCAGCCCACCAGGGTCCCCCGTCCCTGGGATTCTCCAGGCAAGAACACTGGAGTGGGTTGCCATTTCCTTCTCTAATGCATGAAAGTGAAAAGTGAAAGTGAAGTCGCTCGTGTCCGACTCTTAGCGATCCCATGGACTGCAGCCCACCAGGCTCCTCCATCCATGGGATTTTCCAGGCAAGAGTACTGGAGTGGGGTGCCACTGCCTTCTCCGAGGAGGAAGGCAGGGACAATAAAAGGAGCTGTGCAAGGAGAGAGGAGACAGAGAGCTGCCTCAGTGGTGTCCAGTCTTGAGGGACCAGGAAAATGATAAAACGGTGATTTACAAGAAGGGAAGGCCTATTTTTTTTTTACCTTCTGGCTCAGGTGAAAACTTTTAGAAATGCTGACTGGCTTTTTTCCCCCCAAAAAAGGTACTACTTTAACTGACTGCAGAGAAATTAGAGACACTAAAAATATGAAAGAAAAAAAGAAAAAAGAAAAGAGTTACCTACAACAACCCCACTTCCCAAAGCTCAGTGCTTTTCATGGTCTTTGCTTTCACTGAACATGCAGACCGTGGCTTCTAGATTGTTGTCAGCACTGCACTGGGTCATTGCCTCTATCCACAGTCGCCCTTTGGAGCCACCACAATGGAGCACAGGGTCTGAGCCCCGAGACACACCCCTCAGGAGCAGATGGTGGGATCCTGACCCCAGGCCTGTACAAAAGGAAGGGTGTGCCGGGCACACTCAGCACTCATCTCCAGAGAGGAGCATTGGAAATCACTCAAGTAGAAATCATCAAGATGAGAGTCACATTCCAGTCCTGTCATCCCCTGAGAGGAGCTGGTGAGACGGAGGGAACTGCTGGGAAGCGGGAGGAGAGTAGAATGGGAGGTGGAGGGGATGTGTGACCAACGGGAAAGATCAGAGGGACAGTGGGAGGACAGGTCCCAGAGGCAGGACAAGTGGTCCATGAAGGCAGCGGGGGAGCCTCGCTGGGCTATGCCTGCACAAGGCCCTGCAGTGAACTCTGACTCAGGCAGCGACGGGGAGGAACTGCTAGGAGCCCTCCCTCCTGCCTCTCCTGCAGCTGTGACTAAATAATCATCTTCCCCACCCATCCCATTACACAATGCTTATCTGGATGTGATCTAAGGTCGGAATCCATGAAAGGAAGCTCATGACTTAAAAAGTTAGGAAATACTTTTGTGCCTTTCTGGGGAGAGGGGCTGGGGAAGTCCATGGTATGAAATAAGAAGTTTAAAATAGTGAGCCCAGTCCTTCCCCCGACCCCACACAACGCTCATCGGGTTATATGTGGAAACGTGACCTGTCCACCTGGAAAGCCCCAGCCTCACTGCCTTCCTTATAAGGGCTGTGTCCTGAGAGAAATCAGCCTGGGAGGTGGCATTCTTCCTGGGAATCCACAACCCTTGGGCAGTGGGGAAACTTGGGTTTTGGCTTTAGTCAAGTTTTGAGCTTTGATGTTTTCAAGTAGAAAATGGAAACTACACGATCACTGAGATGTCTCCCTGCCCTTAAGAGTCAGTACACTGATACTCATTCAAAACTTCAACAGATTTCAAACAGTTCCTCAGTTTATAAATCATAGAACTTAAAGTGGACATATCAAGTTCAAATGTTCTTTGAAAGCTGATGTTGTAGTAAGCAAATTTTAAGACTATTACCATGATTTACTGTGCCCAAAAACTCATTAAAGGGGAAACTGAAATCCTCTGACCATCACTGAAGGTGATAAATGTCCACACACTGAAGAGTTTTGGGGAGTAAGAAGTGAGAGGTGTTACATATGCACAGGACAAAACAGAACAGGGAGAAACTGGCTGCTGAGCTCGAACAAACACGGTAATTTGGTCAAGACTTACCTACCTGCCACTCCAGAGGACAGATACTTTTTGAAACATCCTGGCAGAACACAGAGAAACCAGATAAGGCACACTCAGTTTAGTTCCAAGGAAGGTCAGCCCAGGGGGACATCAACCCTCTGAAGCCTGGCAACCGTGGGCGTGGTTGGCCAGGTCACAGCTCACTGCACCTGTCAACTTCCAGGACATCTTGAAAGCCACATGCTGTCTAACCTCTTGCGGGATGATTTTAAAGAGTGGAACATCTGTGACTAATTTCTTCATGATTCCTGGCCTTTTGTCTCTCTCATCAAAAGAGTTTGAAAAGAAACCAGTTCCTTGGATCCATCGGCACTACTGGCCCGTGGCTTCTCCATCTCTGAATTGAGAGCACAGGGCCGCTCCGTGAGATGGTGCCTGGCCCCCCGCTGTGCACCTGGGGTGGAGCAGGTTCCTAAGGACCCAGGCTTCCTCTGGCTGTGACTTCGGATGATGACAAGCATTCTGCCAAAAAGCTGAAGCCATTGTGTAAACCACCAGTGCACGGCCCAAGATGCCAGATGATCTTTTTGGTAATGTGAGTGTCCTCCACATAACACAGAGTCTCTGTCCTCGCACAACCTTTCGCTGGTCCTAGAAGTCTAGTGATGATCAAAGGGAAGGTGGTGGGGGTGGAATTAAAAGCGGCTGCCATTTGTGGAGGGGACTGAGAAGTCAGCTATTTTCATTTCCTTCAAAACCCTCTTAGGAACAGACCACTCTATCATGGAACACTAGCTCCCATTTCTTGGGTCCTTCCTCAGAGGTTGCCAAACATCCCTAACTCTATGAAGTGGGTACCACTACCGTATCCATGAAATCATCGAGGATTCTGTGGCAATTGCCTTTGGTCAAACAGCTCACAAATGGAGGGGCCAGGACTGAAGCCAAGAATGGTCTGATTTTAAAATTCATTCCTTTCAACTCAGCAACAACAAAAAATCAAACAACTCAATTTAGAAGTGGGCGAAGGATTTGAATAGACATTTCTCCCAAGATGATACACAAAAGGCCAACAAGCATATGAAAAGATGCTCAATGTCACTGATCATTACAGAAACGCAAATCTAAACCACCACGAGATATCACTTTGTATCCATTAGGATGTCTACTTCAAATAAAAAAAAGAAAGAACAAACACACAAGTGTTAGTGAGGACGTGGACAAACTGGCACTCTTGGGCACTGCTGGTGGGAACGTAAAGTGGCCCACCTGCTATGGAAAACAGCATGGCAGTTCCTCAAAAGATTAAAAACAGAACTACCGTGGAGCTCCACAATTCCTTTTCTAGGTACATAGCCGAAAGAATTGAAAGCAGGAGCGTGGAAGGATATCCGCATACCCATGTTCAATGCACAACAGCCAAGAGATATAAACAACCTGAACAGCCACTGACAGATGAACAGTTAAACAAAATGTACTATATACATATAATGGAATAGTATTCAGTCTTAAAAAGGAAAGAAATCCTACTATACGCTTTAACATGGATGAACCTTGGGAACACTATGCTAAGTAAAAGCAGCCAGTCCCAGAAGGACAGATACTGTATGATTCCCACGGACATGAGGTAACTGAAGTAATCAAACTCATAGAAAGTAGAGTGATGGCTGGCAGGGGAGGCGGGGAGGAGGAATGGGGGCTACTGTTCAAGGGGACAGAATTTCAGTTTCGCAAGTTTAGAAAGTCCTACAGGCCCAAGACACAACAATGTGAAAATACTTAACAACTATACACTGAAAAATGCTTAAGATGATATATTTCATGTTATTTATTTTTTAAACCACAATTCAAAAATTTAAGCCATTTTTTGAAAATCCACACTGTTAAGCAGGATGTTACAGCCAATTCTCCAGTCAATCACTTTGGAAATTATTCACAACCTTAATCCCCCCACCAGGTCTTCCCTGGTGGCTCAGAGGATAAAGCGTCTGCCCACAATACAGGAGACCTGGGTTCGATCCCTGAGTCAGGAAGACCCCCTGGAGAAGGAAATGGCAACCCACTCCATTACTCTTGCCTGGAAAATCCCATGGATAGAGAAGCCTGGTAGGCTACAGTCCATGGGGCCACAAAGAGTCGGACACGACTGAGCAACTTCACTTCACTTCACTAATCCCCCCAAGCAGCCAGAAGCCATTTGCAGGTAGATGCCTTACAACAGGGGTCATCAGCTGGCCCTGAGTTTCACTTGCTTCTGCCTCACAACACATCAAGAAAACAAAGGACCATTGGGCCCATTTTTAAAACTCTGGCCACTCAGAAAGGGCGGGTGTATATGGAAGGAGTGTTGATGTAAAATGAAGATCTGAGATTCCAGGATATCCTCCCAAAGGTCATTCCAATTCAGAAACATGAAACCACAACATTCCCAGGCCCTGTCCCTGCCCCACAGACCTGTGAGGGTTTTCCAGGGCATGCACGTTTGTCTCATTTAAGCCCTGAATTCACTATGCAATACTGCTTCTCGTAGAAGGAGACAGTTAAAGCTCACACCTCTTACAGAGGAATAAGGTGTGGAAGCAGGCCCGAGGTCCTAGAGGGGAGAAGCAACAGGGCACTCGCAGACCAGACCCATTTGCTCCAGGACTCCAACCAGGATGCTCTGGGACTGGCCAAAACCAAGGTGCTGACCCTCAACACCAGCCTAAACACAACGCGCAGGAAGGCTCCTGTGAGCATGATGGTCTTCGAGCCTCCGTCTTCTCATCTGGAAAATGAGGTGCTCAATGAAGAACCCCTAGTCCTTCTAACATGAAAAGCTCCAAATAATCTAAACTACCAACAGCATCAAGGAGACTCTGGTGAGCTCCACAGAACTCGGTATCCTAACAGGAGTAGAAGTATTTAAGCAAAAAATAAAAAAGCCTTTTTACCTACCATCCAAAAGTCTGTAATCTCAGGAGAAAAGCAATGCAGACACATGTGCCAAAGAGAATGGGGACAGAACTACACCATTCCAGAAGGAGTGAAGTAGCAAAAGGATGATAATGAAATCATTCCTGACTCACAGCTGGTAGGAAAGTTATGGATCACAACCAAAGGGAGAGGCTAAGGGTGGGATAGCCAGGGACTGTGGCAGTGACCTAGAGCTGATATTAACATGGGTACATAAGAAGGCAAAAGCCAAAAGCAAAAGCCTCATGGAGAGGCATCTAGAGGGAGATGACCTGGGTCACTATGCCACTACAAACAGACACCATGATATGCTGGCTTTTCTGTATCACTGACATTACTTTTTCAGGAAAAAAGAAAAAAACATTATCAGAAACCTTAAAATGACTTCAACCATAGAGTTTAAATTTTAACAAGCTATGCTATTTTAGAAATAGAACACATTGATTTGGAATAACTTATCAATTACAATTTCAGAAAAATAGTTTTCAGTTGTATGTAAGGAGCAATTGGAGATGACAGAATGCAGTATCTTTTAAGCTACCAGAAACAGAAGCAAAGGTTCCATGGGTTTTATATTTCTTAATTTAAATTTTATTTTTTAAATCAATTTCCAAACTATGCTCTGAAACTATGTCGTTGTCATTAAGTCACATGTGACTCTGCGATCCCATGGGCTGCAGCATGCCAGGTTTCCCTGTCCTTCACCATCTCCCGGCACTTGCTCAAACTCAAGCCCTTGAGTCAATGACGCCATCTAACCGTCTCATCCTCTGTTGCCCTCTTCTCCTCCTGCCTTCAATCCTTCCCAGCATAGGGGTTTTTCCGATGAGTTGACTTTTCCCATCAGGTGGCCAAAGTATTGGAGCTTCAGCATCAGTCCTTCCAATGAATATTCAGGACTGACTGCCTTTAGGGTTGACTGGTTTGATCTCCTTGCTGTCCAAGAAACTCTCAAGAGTCTTCTCCAGCACCGCAGTTCAAAAGCATCAATTCTTCGGCACTCAGCCTTCTTTATGGTCCAACTCTCACATCCATGCGTGACTACTAGAAAAAAACCATAGCTTTGACTATTCAGACCTTTGTCAGCCAAGTGATGTCTCTGCTTTTTAGTATGCTGTCTAGGTTTGTCATAGCTTTTCTTCCGAGACTATAAATATCCTGAAATCTTATCTCTGCTGGGACCAGAGAAATCTGAAATCTCAGTAAGCATTAGGAAGCAAGGCGCTTTGGGAGCTCCTTCTCGGGTAGGTGAGCAGTAGCGTGAGTGGCCCCTTGGGAGCAGAGGTCTCTGAGACAGGTGGCAGCAGGGGCGGGAAGGTCAAGAAGACGTCTTCAAATGAAGCCTGGGTATCTCTAACCTTCAGGCTTGATTGCTGCAAATTAAGGCTGTCAGTTTCTCAATGCATATTACTGGTCACGCCAAGTGTAATAATTCAATAGAAGAAGGCGGGTGGGGAACTGCCAAATGATGACCTGTAGCTTAAGCCCACAAAAGAGAAGTAATTTTATAATTGCGTCCATTCCCAATAAATCTGAGTCCTCACTACCATCATGATTTGTTAAGCCTGGGTATCTCTAACCTTCAGGCTTGATTGCTGCAAATTAAGGCTGTCAGTTTCTCAATGCATATTACTGGTCACGCCAAGTGTAATAATTCAATAGAAGAAGGCGGGTGGGGAACTGCCAAATGATGACCTGTAGCTTAAGCCCACAAAAGAGAAGTAATTTTATAATTGCGTCCATTCCCAATAAATCTGAGTCCTCACTACCATCATGATTTGTATAGAAATGTGCTTCCATTTTAACTTCCATAAGCCTAAATACATACTGACTATTTAAAAAAAACGTTTTGCCTACCACCAAAATGTCACTACATCATAAAAGTGAGAAAGAGAAATGGGAAAAATATCACTGATCCCTAAAACTTGTGAAAACTTATACAGAGTATCAGTATGCTTTCTTTGTATTTTTTTCCATGTATATGTTATTTTTTACACAGTCTGAGTAGCTAACAACAAAATACCCATATTTGGTCAACATTCCAAAATCGTAAAGCCCTGCACCCAACAGAAACTGAGCACCAGCTATGAACCAAGCCCTGTGCCAGGTCACAGAACTATGCCACAATAGTGTCCTTGCCTCAGAGAGCTGGAACTGGGTTTCAGAAATAAGCCCTCAAAGGGTGTAGCACTGAGAGGGCCCGGAGGCTGGCTCTTACACACACCGTGTATCTGAGGTCCACAGGGAGCTCAGCATGGCTCACCAGCCTTACCTCCTCCAGGGACCCTGACCACTTTTGGTTGTTCAGTTGCATGAAAACTATTTGCTCTAAGAATTCCAAATTTTTATTACTGGGTAAATATATCAATCAAGTCACATCCCCAGGAGAGAAACCTTTCACAGAAAATTACTCAGTTTCTTTCCATCCCAGTACTTCTGGTAGTAAGAAATTTACATACTTGCCCACACACAATTTCACCTACTTTCAGATGACCATTAACTGTTAACAAGCTAGTGAGTCCCTGTTACTTCTACTGTCCTGGTTTTGCCTTTGGTGGGTGAGCAGTATAATTAGCAAGAACACACTGACTTGTGGCTGGAGGCTGTGCCCTCTCCTCCCCACAGCCCAGCTGATACCTTGGGTGGGTCCCCATTGCTGGGCTGGTACCAGGCTCCCCCCACCCCTTCCTGGATGAGCTACCATGAGTTGGGCCAGTCAGCTCTGGGAAAAATCTAGAGTAAAACACAGATAGGCAGCCAGTAACTCGATGCCTCTGGAGCTAAGAGGTCATATGGACTCGGGGGCGGGCTGACTACAGTGACAAACAAGCTGGGAAGGCTGGTGTGAAGAATGAAGAGGAGACCAGGAAAAAGAGAAAAATTACATGATCCCAAAAAGAGGGAGTCAGAGGGACTTCCTGGGCTCCTGACAGTGACCTAGTTCCTGGTTCTTGCCCTTATCCTGATTTTTATGAGCCGCCTTCTGATTAAGCTTGCTTGAGTCATATTCTAATTCTTGCAACTAAGTGATCACTGGTTGACTAAGACAGGCTAATACTCATCTGTTTTCTGAGCATCCTCTAAGCACTGCATCTATGCAGTGGACCTCTGAGGACAGCCAAGAGTGAGAAACAACTTTCTTTCAAGAAGCTAGTTCTGGCTGTTGTTGCTCACTCAACTAGCTAGATAGAAAAAGCAAGAACAGAACTTAATTAGGGAAAACAAACTGGTGATACTAATCAATTAGGTTTTGTTTAATGGAAAGAAAACCACAATTCTAGTTCATTCTACCACTGACTATCTGTTTAACCTTAAATGGGTCACTTTCTCTCTCTGAGTTTGCTTCTTCATCTGGAAAATAAGAAATATGGAACGGACAACTTTCAAAGTTCCGACTTACTTTCAAGATTCCTTGAAAGCAGTGGACTCACCTCCTATATACCCAGTAACGATCTTTTTAGAAGCAAGGTGAGTTGCAGAATATCCTGCCTCAGCCTGAAGTCTACTCCTTGAGTGAAGAGGGCACACAGGACAAGCGCCACCTGTAAAGCGCCGTGCCTGCGGTTCCAAGAGGAGTCAGGGCAAAGGGAGACCTCCGAGGGGCCCAAGAGAACGTGCACGAGGGCAGACTGTGCCCTCCAACACATGGCCACTGCCGCACGCGCCTCCTGAGCACCTGACATGGGGTGAGGGTGTGGAATCAAACGTCTACATTCACGCTTAAACAGCTCTACGTAGCTAGTGGCGACCATGCTGGACAGTACAGATCTGAAGGCTGGGACAAAGAAACATAAGACAAAGCAAGCACCGGTCTAACAGGGACCAACACAAACCTTAAGGGACCGTGGGAAAGCGGAAGCTGACCACGCCTGAGAGAGGAGAAGTCCTGGTGACCTGGAAGCGGACGGACGGAAAGGATGAGGAACTGGTCAGGCCCAGGGTGCAGAGGGAGGAGCTTCTGTGCTGCATGAAGCAGGACGGCTCATCAGGAGTGGAGAAACACTCGGCCCAGGCAAGGTTCCCTCCACGCCCACTCTACCCTTCATGCGAAGCGCATTGCACAAGGTGGCCACCTGCTCAGCCAAGAACCAGTGTCGCCCAGCTGCCACGCAGCCATGGTGACCAGGACGCACACAGAAGTCTTCCAGGGACTCAGTAACAGCCTGCTCTCTTGATAGGGAGGGATCGCTCAGCTGTCCTCACTGCTTGCTCCTTCACTCTGCTCGGAGCTGTAGAGGAAGCCCGAGGCGGAGCAGCCACGCTGTGACCAGGAGGCACTCAAGAGGATGAAACAGAAAAGTAGAAAGGACCCCAGCCTCCTGGGAACATCACGGAGCCAGGGAACCACCTTGCCTTACCATCATCCAGACTTCCTGTTACGTGAGAAAAATAAACTTACCCGCCCCCCAACCCCATTACACCAGTGTGGCAGGATCTCCAGTACATTTGGTCAGACGCAATCTCTAAGTGATGTAAAAAATCTGGTACCTGGAAGGGAGGGGCTGAAAATGGTAGAAACGGCTGCAGAGAGGAAATTGGGCAAATGAATGGGAACCCGGTAACTTTGCCATGTGCGGCTGAAACACCTGGTCTAACGGTGCACAGCCTGCGACACACTGGGACAGACACCAGGTGCGACCGAGACAGCAGCGTTAGGGACAACGGGAGAAAACTCCCAAGAGGCGGTGCAGAGATCTCTCTTAGGGAGAATGGTGAACCAAAACCACACCAGCCACTGTGCAAACAGAAACAGAAGATATACCCCTTTGTTAATGCAGGTATCCCCACCATTGGCTTCTAATCTAATAAGCCCCACGATGTGAAGCCTTGTGGGGCAGAAACAGCCAACTGTTTCTATATCCCACCCAAGCCTTGGCAACAGGACACCAAGAGGAAAAAGAAAAACGTCCCTTCTGTAACTGTTCAGGGAAGATGCTACTGCAAGAGAATTCCAAAAACCAAACCACAGAGGAAAGACTATAACCTCTCATCGCCAGAACTGTCCCTAATCGAAAGTTCCTAAGCTAACACACCTGGACAGGAAGTGAAGCACAGTACTTCAAATTTCTGTGGGCAACCCACTATTCTCGCAAGTATAAAATGTGTACTTGGGGTTCCAAGCTGTTTTCAGAATCATAAAAGACCATAATTACAGTGTTCCTACTTTGGTGAATGATGTTTAAAATCTTGTTAGTATTTATTCTGCAAATATTTTCACTTACATGAAAGTGATAAAACAAATTCACTTGGAAAAAAATCCACTCAGGAAGTACTTCAACCTATCCCTGTGCTTTCTCTCTGAATTTCACAAAACCAAGAGTGTGCTGAGTGCGCCTACAGCTCGAAGGCTGGGGCTGCTCGGTCACATCTGGTGGGACCGCCCTGCCTCACTCCCTCCAGCAGAGACATTTCTTCATTTAAGTAAATGAATTTAATAGAAACCATTCAACTAAGAAGACTCTAATTCTATTTTTCACAAATTAGAGTTACCAGTAAATAAGGCCCAAAACATGCACTGTATTAACAGGAGTTAACATTTAATTCTTAACTCCTGGATGGCATCACTGACTCAAGGGACATGAGTTTCAGCAAACTCCGGGAGATGGTGAAGGACAGGGAAGCCTAGTGTACTGCAGTCCATGAGGTCGCAAAGTCAGACATAACTGAGCGACTGAACAACATTTAATTCTAGAATACTTTCCGCATAAGAACTGATCTTTCACTCAAAGGCAGCTTATTACTACACAGACACTAACTTCAGTGAGTAAACCAGTCAGAACTCTTGATAATTTATTCCTAAAACTGTCAAGAGCTCCCTACTGTGATTAAGAGACTGGATTTAGAGTACAGCCAACCTGATTGGGGAGAAGGCAATGGCACCCCACTCCAGTACTCTTGCCTGGAAAATCCCATGGATGGAGAAGCCTGGTAGGCTGCAGTCCATGGGGTCACTGAGGGTCGGACACGACTGAGCAACTTCACTTTGACTTTTCACTTTCGTGCATTGGAGAAGGAAATGGCAACCTACTCCAGTGTTCTTGCTGGAGACTCCCGGGGACGGGGGAGCCTGGTGGGCTGCCGTCTATGGGGTTGCACAGAGTCAGACACGACTGAAATGACTTAGCAGCAGCAACCTGATTGGGGGCTTTCCTGGTCGCTCAGCTGGTAAAGAATCTGCCTGCAATGATGGAGACCCTGGTTTGATTCGGAGGTTGGGAAAATCCCCTGGAGAAGGGATAGGTTACCACTCCAGTATTCTTAGGCTTCCCTGGGGGCTCAGACAGTAAAGAATCTGCCTACAGTGCAAGAGACCTGGGTTCGATCCCTGGGTTGGGCAGATCCCCTGGAGGAGGGCATGGCAACCCACTCCAGTATTCTTGCCTGCAAAATCTCCATGGACAGAGGAGTGTGGCGGGCTACAGTCCATGGGATCGCAAAGAGTCGGACACAACTGAGCAACTAAGCACAGCACAGCTTGACTGGAATCGCAGCTGTGAGAACTAAGTGTGTGGAGCTACGGGCACATTATTCCATATTTCCAGCCTCCTCTCCTCAGAAATATCGGGCATAGTACTGACTGCATAGAGTCAGTGTGAGAATTACCATCTAACTCTTTGAAAGTGCAAACACTAATGCTCAATACATGATAAGGATAATTACAATGGCTACTATTGATGTTTGGTGAGTTTTATTGCAAACAAGATGGGATTTACTGGCTATTTCATAATCTGCCATAGAACATACTTCTGATTTTCAATTTGGTTATTTTACTAACAACCACTCAGGGCTTTTTTGGCATGAGTTTGAATCAGAATAGGATGTACCCCTGCCTATCAGCTGCTGCAGCTTGCGACATTCAGAAGACCTCAAAGTGTGGTCCCCAGAACTTGTAAGCATTGCACAACCTTAGGCTCCACCAAGAAACTTCAGGAATGAGGAAGAGCATTCTGCATTTCTGTAACTTCTCCAAGGGATTCCGGGCACACAGTCCTAGGACGGTAGAAAGAAATGCAGCCCTGGGCCAATGTCACTGACCTGGAACGGGAGAGCTGTGGGAGCCCCGGCGGAGGCAGCCCCACCCTCACCTTCCCAGGTGCTTCTGGGGGCAATACCAGAGTCCCCCCACCCCTGCACTCTCCCCTCAGCCTGCAGGGGAAGAAAGCAAACAAGGCCAGCAGTACGGAGGCTCACCCAGCCCCACTGGCCTAACCATCACCAAGGTCAGAATTACGAGTGACAACTCAAACCCCCCAGAGAAGGAGCTTCCATACTCACCATTAAAACCCNGCAATACCAGAGTCCCCCCACCCCTGCACTCTCCCCTCAGCCTGCAGGGGAAGAAAGCAAACAAGGCCAGCAGTACGGAGGCTCACCCAGCCCCACTGGCCTAACCATCACCAAGGTCAGAATTACGAGTGACAACTCAAACCCCCCAGAGAAGGAGCTTCCATACTCACCATTAAAACCCTTTCTCAGTACGTGACCACACAACACTAAGCACGTGAAAGTTCACAGGCGCGTTACAGCCGAAAGGTAAATGACTGTATTTGAGGTCCATCTATATGATGGAGTAGTAACTGACCGTATAGAAGAATGAAGCATCGGTACGCACATTAACACGACACACCTTGAAAACACCGCTAAATGGAGAAGCCCCGCACATCACATACCGTGTGATTCTGTTTACATGCAATGTCCAGAACAGGCAGATCTACAGAGACAGAAAGATGACGGGTGGTGGTCTCAGGTTTAGGGGGAAGGGGAGTGGCAGCTATGGCTTTCTGTCTGGAGGACAAAAAGTATTTTAAAATCAGACTGCAGCGATGGTTCCACACCCTATAAATACAGAAAAATATATGTATACTTTAAATGGGTGAACTGTATATGAATTTTAGCTCAATAAAGCTTTAAAAAAAAAAAAAAAAAACCAGAACACGAGTTTCTTGCCAAGGACTCCTCTTTAAGCTAATCTAAACTTCCCAGGCAGCGGTCCTATCCCTGTGCTTTCTCTCTGAATTTCACAAAACCAAGAGTGTGCTGAGTGCGCCTACAGCTCGAAGGCTGGGGCTGCTCGGTCACATCTGGTGGGACCGCCCTGCCTCACTCCCTCCAGCAGAGACATTTCTTCATTTAAGTAAATGAATTTAATAGAAACCATTCAACTAAGAAGACTCTAATTCTATTTTTCACAAATTAGAGTTACCAGTAAATAAGGCCCAAAACATGCACTGTATTAACAGGAGTTAACATTTAATTCTTAACTCCTGGATGGCATCACTGACTCAAGGGACATGAGTTTCAGCAAACTCCGGGAGATGGTGAAGGACAGGGAAGCCTAGTGTACTGCAGTCCATGAGGTCGCAAAGTCAGACATAACTGAGCGACTGAACAACATTTAATTCTAGAATACTTTCCGCATAAGAACTGATCTTTCACTCAAAGGCAGCTTATTACTACACAGACACTAACTTCAGTGAGTAAACCAGTCAGAACTCTTGATAATTTATTCCTAAAACTGTCAAGAGCTCCCTACTGTGATTAAGAGACTGGATTTAGAGTACAGCCAACCTGATTGGGGAGAAGGCAATGGCACCCCACTCCAGTACTCTTGCCTGGAAAATCCCATGGATGGAGAAGCCTGGTAGGCTGCAGTCCATGGGGTCACTGAGGGTCGGACACGACTGAGCAACTTCACTTTGACTTTTCACTTTCGTGCATTGGAGAAGGAAATGGCAACCTACTCCAGTGTTCTTGCTGGAGACTCCCGGGGACGGGGGAGCCTGGTGGGCTGCCGTCTATGGGGTTGCACAGAGTCAGACACGACTGAAATGACTTAGCAGCAGCAACCTGATTGGGGGCTTTCCTGGTCGCTCAGCTGGTAAAGAATCTGCCTGCAATGATGGAGACCCTGGTTTGATTCGGAGGTTGGGAAAATCCCCTGGAGAAGGGATAGGTTACCACTCCAGTATTCTTAGGCTTCCCTGGGGGCTCAGACAGTAAAGAATCTGCCTACAGTGCAAGAGACCTGGGTTCGATCCCTGGGTTGGGCAGATCCCCTGGAGGAGGGCATGGCAACCCACTCCAGTATTCTTGCCTGCAAAATCTCCATGGACAGAGGAGTGTGGCGGGCTACAGTCCATGGGATCGCAAAGAGTCGGACACAACTGAGCAACTAAGCACAGCACAGCTTGACTGGAATCGCAGCTGTGAGAACTAAGTGTGTGGAGCTACGGGCACATTATTCCATATTTCCAGCCTCCTCTCCTCGAAAATATCGGGCATAGTACTGACTGCATAGAGTCAGTGTGAGAATTACCATCTAACTCTTTGAAAGTGCAAACACTAATGCTCAATACATGATAAGGATAATTACAATGGCTACTATTGATGTTTGGTGAGTTTTATTGCAAACAAGATGGGATTTACTGGCTATTTCATAATCTGCCATAGAACATACTTCTGATTTTCAATTTGGTTATTTTACTAACAACCACTCAGGGCTTTTTTGGCATGAGTTTGAATCAGAATAGGATGTACCCCTGCCTATCAGCTGCTGCAGCTTGCGACATTCAGAAGACCTCAAAGTGTGGTCCCCAGAACTTGTAAGCATTGCACAACCTTAGGCTCCACCAAGAAACTTCAGGAATGAGGAAGAGCATTCTGCATTTCTGTAACTTCTCCGAGGGATTCCGGGCACACAGTCCTAGGACGGTAGAAAGAAATGCAGCCCTGGGCCAATGTCACTGACCTGGAACGGGAGAGCTGTGGGAGCCCCGGCGGAGGCAGCCCCACCCTCACCTTCCCAGGTGCTTCTGGGGGCAATACCAGAGTCCCCCCACCCCTGCACTCTCCCCTCAGCCTGCAGGGGAAGAAAGCAAACAAGGCCAGCAGTATGGAGGCTCACCCAGCCCCACTGGCCTAACCATCACCAAGGTCAGAATTACGAGTGACAACTCAAACCCCCCAGAGAAGGAGCTTCCATACTCACCATTAAAACCCCTTCTCAGTACGTGACCACACAACACTAAGCACGTGAAAGTTCACAGGCGCGTTACAGCCGAAAGGTAAATGACTCTATTTGAGGTCCATCTATATGATGGAGTAGTAACTGACCGTATAGAAGAATGAAGCATCGGTATGCACATAACACGACGCACCTTGAAAACACCGCTAAATGGAGAAGCCCCGCATATCACATACCGCGTGATTCTGTTTACATGCAATGTCCAGAACAGGCAGATCTACAGAGACAGAAAGATGACGGGTGGTGGTCTCGGGTTTAGGGGGAAGGGGAGAGGCAGCTATGGCTTTCTGTCTGGAGGACAAAAAGTATTTTAAAATTAGACTGCAGTGATGGTTCCACACCCTATAAATACAGAAAAATATACTGTATACTTTAAATGGGTGAACTGTATATGAATTTTAGCTCAATAAAGCTTTAAAAAAAAAAAAAAAACCAGAACACGAGTTTCTTGCCAAGGACTCCTCTTTAAGCTAATCTAAACTTCCCAGGCAGCGGTGTCCTGGCTGTAGGGTAGCAGTGTACACCCACCTAAGACCAGGAGTAGGGGGAGGAAGGTGGGCCCCGAGGATGCAAAATATAAAGGAGGCAGTCACCGTCAGGGTCATGTGCGCACAGGGTCCAGACCTGCAGGGCCCTCAAAGCGACTGCCTCCTTAAATTTCACACTCGGAGCACCTGACTGCCTCACCCTAGTCTCGCCCCAATTTTGAGGCTGTTTCAAGTTCAGGTATGTCTACAGATTATATCCCCCTGAGAACAGTTTCATACTACCTACCATTTCCTTGTTTTACAAATGTCAGTGGCTCCCCAGTATCCACAGATTAAAGTTCAAAGATGACAAATCAAGATCTTTGACTCGGGACTCTAATCCTGAAGGCGCACAGGCTCTGAGAGTTAGATGAGCCCTGAGGAGGAAGGAGCTTCCAGGGCGCTGTAAGCAGGATCCACACCCCGGTCTCCCGACTCCAGGACCTTGGGTACCCAAGCCCTTGGCCCTCCGTCCCTTTCCTACCAACAGCAGAGACTGAAATTTTGTCTCTGCATCACCACCAACCCTTAGAGTCAACCTCTGCATAAAGTGTAAGGACTGACTGTTTAAATGCCAATGGTTGACCAGGAAAGGCTCAATCAGGCTAATTTATAACTGATATGAGGCCTCAAAAACAGCAGACTGAGGTCAAGTCTGGCCATTCACTGTGGCTTCCCCACCTATAATGATGTGCCAAAAAGCACAGTTAAAGGAGAAAAATCTAGTAGCTTCTAAAGTGTAAGGACTGACTGTTTAAATGCCAATGGTTGACCAGGAAAAGCTCAATCAGGCTAATATATAACTGATATGAGGCCTCAAAAACAGCAGACTGAGGTCAAGTCTGGCCATTCACTGTGGCTTCCCCACCTATAATGATGTGCCAAAAAGCACAGTTAAAGGAGAAAAATCTAGTAGCTTCGAACTATTGAAATTCATCAACAGTCCATTCCCGGTGTGCAGTATTTTATCTTGAACCTAGTCTGTATTGACCATGGAAAAGCAAAATTATATGGAAAGTAGGTTAAGAACAATCTGAGAAAGTCTTGTGTCTCTGGCAATCAGGGACTATTTTTCTCTTCCTTGTTTTGCCCACTCCCTAAAACCTTGTGGAAAATGAAAGAAAAACATCTCGATTTTTTTATCTTGAACCTAGTCTGTATTGACCATGGAAAAGCAAAATTATATGGAAAGTAGGTTAAGAACAATCTGAGAAAGTCTTGTGTCTCTGGCAATCAGGGACTATTTTTCTCTTCCTTGTTTTGCCCACTCCCTAAAACCTTGTGGAAAATGAAAGAAAAACATCTCGATTTCAGAAGGTACTCTCCTCATTCAAATAAGCTGCAAATCAGCGAGGAAGGTACGGACTATAACAAAAACAAGACCAAAAACAAAAACACAGGGAAAAAAGAAAGCACACTTTCCTGGGACTGGAAACAGAAAGAAGGGCCAGCAAGACACAGGGAGCAACACCGCCACCACGTGGTGACAGGGTCTCAAGCCAGCCTCTTCCGTTCAGGCCAGTCGCTCAGTCGTGTCCGACTCTTTGCGACCCCATGAATCGCAGCACGCCAGGCCTCCCTGTCCATCACCAACTCCCAGAGTTCACTCAGACTCACATCCATCGAGTCAGTGATGCCATCCAGCCATCTCATCCTCTGTCGTCCCCTTCTCCTCCTGCCCCCAATCCCTCCCAGCATCAGAGTCTTTTCCAATGAGTTAGCTCTTCGCATGAGGTGGCCAAAGTACTGGAGTTTCAGCTTTAGCATCATTCCCTCCAAAGAAATCCCAGGGCTGATCTCCTTTAGAATGGACTGGTTGGATCTCTTTGCAGTCATCCTCTTACATTTAACTAAAACAGTGGTTCCACAGTTAGGATGTTTTGGGTGGGTTTACAAAGACAGGAGGATTCAAGCCCAAGGCTCATCCCTAGCCCTTGATATGAGGAGAGCAGAGGGGCAGGTGTGGCCCATATGCTAAGTCTCCCCATGTGACTGATGCACAGTGAATGCCGAGAACTGGGGATCAAAACAAAGGGTCACTGTGACGCTTATGGGTTCCAGTTAAGTCCTACTTGCAGTTATTCTGCTTATACCATCTGTTAAAACTTCCCAATGGCATATAAATTCTTGAAAATTTGCCATGAACAATATAAAGTAAATCATAGTAATACAACAGTTTCTACATTTTTCACAATATAAAACAGTCATAATGAAGATTCTGATTACACTCCTTGGTTTTGCCATTACTATTTACATCTAATATCTAATCCAACTGATTTAACTGTGTCATAAATTAGGCATATTGACACAGCTATATTCACAACACAAAAACCCTTTGAACTTCAGCTTCACTGGATTATTTACTTACATACAATGGGTTTCAAATCAATAAGTCTGATCTATATTACATGAGTTTTCCTTTTCCTTTTTTTAAAATAAGACATGTAAAAATTTGACTGCTTCTATTGTGGGCAAAATTGGTAAATGCACAGTATAACCTGAAATGCTTAAATGAAAGGCATTGAACCAAGACTAAAATTGTTCAGTGGCACACAGAGGTAAGTAAAGGATTTCCCCCCATTCCATAGTTGGGAGTTACCTAAAAAATCATTTCTTAACAACAAAGAATTGTGGCTTTTTTTGTATGAAACACTAGGAGGAAAAACCATGGAGTATTTCTACTACCGAACATCTAGTCAGAAGTTGATTTCCGGCATTTTTTGTAGACCTGACCATTAGGTCAGAGCCCACAGCTAAGGAAACAAGCACCTGCGCAGTCTCTGCGCCCGGCCGCCGCCCAGGAGACAAAACTCGCCTGCAAGTGAAGCAGCAGGGACGAGGCAGACGCCGTATGTTTAGCTTCACTTGGCACGCTGTCCGATTCTTCTTTATCCCTATTACCACATGTTTTGTATCACTCCATTTTCCCACCAGATCAACTCTTTGCATCTCCAGGCAGCACAAATCCTCTCAAAAAATCTAGGTCACTTATGACCTAGATTTATCTGAGGTCCGACACACGTGGGTGACGCCTTGGGTCATCTATAGGAGCAGACACACACGGAGGTCCTGACCAAGGGCTAGACCTTCTCTGGGCTGGATGGACCACAATCGCTTGTTCTAAGCGCCTGCCACTCACAGTGGACCAGTATCATCAGTATCACCAGGGAGCCTGTCAGAAAGTGCCCTCTGGCCCCACCCAGATCCAGGCGCCAGAATCGGCCTTTACTGTGATCACCAGGGGCCTCTGAGCACAGTGGCAGTGTGTGCAGTGCTGTTCGCGGTCACGATCCAGAGGCAGCCACATAACCTACAGGCATGTTCACTCCCGCCTGAGGGATGACAGTATCCCTGCCCCCTGAACCTTCAGAGCAGGCCTCTGCTGGGGACCAATAGTGGTAAGGCTTTGGAAGTGACAAAGGGCCGTTATACAGACATCAGCAACATGGAACCGCTATGTCTGCCCTAAAAGCAGCCTTAAACACATCCAACCTTCAGGGCCCTGCCCTGTAACAGATTTCACTGAACCCCCATACCACCACCCTCAATCATCAAGTTTACAGTTTACCAAGTATGGCCCTTCCACATACCCAGTCTCTCACAAACCTTTCACTCAAAGAACTGGTATCACAAAGAGAGAAGGCTTTTTCCCTAGGGGTCCTGGGGCACCAGCCATGAGTGGCCATAAATTCAGGGCATCAGTGAAGACTCTGCTTTAAATGTAAAACACTACACAGCTTTTAGTATTCCACTTTATGATCTACCTATGTTTGTTTTATCACAAAAAAATCTGCCTCACCAAGTCTTCAAGTACAAACTGGTGACGGTCCTACTTTTACTGCAGTTTCCCTGCGATGCAGTGAAGCTGCTGACATGACCTATCAGCTGAAAAGCAGAGAGCCCCCTTCCACTCCACTGCCTCTGGGGGTCGGAATGGAAATCACCCTGCTGGACTCTACTAAAATAACTTCAAGTGGGAATCCCTACAAGAGACCAACTGGTCTATGTTGAGTTTAAAAAAAAAAAAAAAACCAGCCTGGGATTTAGGAATATTTATGCTGGATCTCAGAGAAGGAAATGGCACCCCACTCCAGTACTCTTGCTTGGAAAATCCCATGGACAGAGGAGCCTGGTAGGCTGCAGTCCGTGGGGTTGCTAAGAGTCAGAAACGATTGAGTACTTCACTTTCACTTTTCACTTTCATGCATAGGAGAAGGAAATGGCAATCCACTCCAGTGTTCTTGCCTGAAGAATCCCAGGGACAGGGGAGCCTGATGGGCTGCCGTCTATGGGGTCGCACAGAGTCGGACACAACTGAAGCGACTTAGCAGCAGCAGCAGCAGCATGCTGGATCTACTAAATATTTCTAAGTAAATTTCTAAATGGAAAATAACTGTCCACCAACTTCAGATAGGTCTCCAAACATAAAGTTCAGATTCCTGCAACTCAATTATTTCATAGGGATTTTGCACAAAGTCATATACCCCTGAGTATGGGGCAAGCTGACTCTCAGGCAGTATTTGCTCAGTCTAATATCCCCGCCTCTGTCCACACTGCCTGGCCCTGTCCTTTCCTCTCTCTTTACAATATATTTAGTTGGAGTCACACTCCCTAGTCACCAACACCTTTCTCTCCAGGTTTTAGCCCATCTATAAAAATCAGGGGGACTTTCCTGGTGGTCCACTGGTTGAGACTCCATGCTTCCAAAGCAGAGGGTTCAATCTCTGGTCAGAACCCATACCTGTTCCAACTTGCCATGGGGTGTGGCCAAAAATTTTTTTTATTTTTTAAATCGGAACCCCCAAATTATAGAAAATTCTATTTATCCTTCACTTATCCTTACTGCTCTGCAAATACCATGGTTTTTAAATTATGAGCTTGCTTTATTAGTATTTTCTAAGTGGGACAAAATAGATAGGACAGTACACATATCCCTGTTTCAACTTTTTTTTTACCTTGAAGAAAGGTTAAACTTGTCTGTTTATCTGAAGTTTGCAGTACCAGAATATAAATGCAAAGTAGTCACAGTCGCTCTGAGCACCAAGAACACTGTTAAAGGCATGTGCCAAGTGCGCCTTACAAGCAGATTTTTGTGTCCCTCATGCCGTGGGTTGCAGACACCTGGGCTGTCGCGGGTCCCCCCTGCAAGGCGGAGCAGACAGACACCCAGAGGCACCCCTGACAGCACGCAGTCTGCCTGGCACGGTCTGGTTGATGCAGTGATCTCTGGGGCCCTCAACTGCCTGTGGATCTGGAGGTCTCATAGCTGGAGGTAAACACACAGAAGGTATGTGAGCCCAAGTGGTCCCAGGCCACAGTGGAAATGCTGCTCTCTGCATCGAAAGGTTGGGAAGCAGACAATGGCAGAGGATAAAGATGCTTGATCTGTCAGAAGAAAATTCAGACAGATATAAAGAGATCAACCTCCCTCCCAGTGCACCCTAGTCCCAGGGCTTACACGTGGGGAGGGAAGATGATTAACTGAAGGCAAGTCTCTATGTCAAAATGCTTTGANAATGCTGCTCTCTGCATCGAAAGGTTGGGAAGCAGACAATGGCAGAGGATAAAGATGCTTGATCTGTCAGAAGAAAATTCAGACAGATATAAAGAGATCAACCTCCCTCCCAGTGCACCCTAGTCCCAGGGCTTACACGTGGGGAGGGAAGATGATTAACTGAAGGCAAGTCTCTATGTCAAAATGCTTTGAAACGTGTTGCTGCCTGGCCAGCAAAGGGACACAGGGGCAGACTGAAAACAAACACCCCATGCAGAGAGAAGCAGGCCCACAGCGCCACACCCAACTTCCAGCCTGGGGTGTGGTTTCACGGGAGCCCTGGGGCACGGGCCCATGGCTCCAGTCCTGCCCACCAGTTCTGTGCTTTGGGTAAGGTGACTTCACCCACTCCAAGCCTCTGCTCCCTCATCTGTGAAACTGGTGTGATAAGAACAATGACCTTCATAAGGTTGACTGGGAATTAAAGGAAACAACTCATGTAGAGCACTGGCCAAAAATAAGGGTGTGATGTGGTAATTATTACAGCAACTCAAGAGTTGTGTTTTTATTTTCTCTTCTCTATTTTATACGCAGAGTTCCTACCATATAATTTAAAAGGCTGCTGCTGCTGCCAAGTTGCTTCAGTTGTGTCTGACTCTGTGCGAACCCAGAGACGGCAGCCCACCAGGCTCCCCCGTCCCTGGGATTCTCCAGGCAAGACAGCATTTCTTAATCCTGTAAGAGCAAAAAGGACATAAGCAGGAAGAAGGAAGGAGTTGAGAAATCACTAAGGACCAAGTATTATGTTTGTAAGAATCTGAGCAAGCTACTTGTCTTTCCTTAGAAGTCATAGATCCTGGGGGCTGGAGGAACCTGATGATAAAGATAATGCTTAAGCAAATAACCAGAGTATGTTTCAAAGTGAGAAAGGCTATGGAAAAAATCACAGTAAGGAGACGACGAACATCTGAAGGGATGGGGGTGCAACTTGAAGCAGAGTGGCTGCTGCGGCCTCAGGGAAAAGATGATGTTCAGCAATAATCTGAAGCAGGTGGGGGGTTCTCTGTCTCTTATACACATCGGGTGGGGGCGCGGGGAGGAAGCAGTCCAGGCAGAGGGAACAGCCCAAGCACAGGCCTCAGGAGGGAGCCCACATGCCGAGCATGAGTGTTCCAAGCAGAAGCCTCTCTCAGAGAGGCCAGGACACTGCGCCGTGCCCGTCACCCAGGGCAGCATCAGGTTCCCTGGGACACCTTCCTGCAGCAGACAGCGGGAAAGCCAACAGCAGCTGCACAGTGTGGGCCCTGACGATCAGTGAGGACGGTGGCGAAGGAGCAGAGGGCAGAGCCTGCGGCGCGCAGTACTGTTCCATCACAGAGAGACCCCGAGGGCAAGCCTCGTTAACTTCACACAGCTTGCCACAACGCACTGGCCACTGGCATGAGCTTCAGGACCACCCCCAAAGGACTGGATGATGCTGTGAAACTTCACAGGTGTGAACTAGATGAACACTGCCTTAGAAATCTTTCTCCATCAAGACCAGCTGGGACTCGGCCCAATTTTGAAGTAACAGTTCACGCCCCAGAGGACAAGATATGGTAAGAGCCAAGAATGTGAGTTATCACCTAAAGCAGAGAGAGGCTACGAAAGCGACCTTGTATACCCGAGAGGAATGCGCTGCATGGGTGGGAGACGGAGGGACGCGGAGCTGGGTTCTGGGTCCCTCGGGGGCCGCCTACGCTCAGGGACAGGACTCTGACTCAAGGGGACTCGGCAGTAACACTCTGCCTAGGCGAAGGACTGAGGGCAGTCGGCCTGGAGAAGAGTTTCAGAGGCAGCAGCGCCCCCATGACGCTCTGTCCCCTGAAGAAAGGAAGGGCAAGCAAGTGCACTCTGTGGGGCTCAGAGACCAGGAGGAGGGAGGGATGGAGCCACAGGGAGTCAGGATGCGGATGCGGCTCCATCTAAGGAAGCTCATTAGAACCACTCCAGAGTGGGCCAGGCTGCTCCACGCAGTTGTCCACGCCCGTAGCACACTCCTGGCCACTGCGCTGAGTGTCTAAAGGCACTGTCAGCACATGTTGCACATCTGAATACACTAAAGACGTCACACACGCTTCGAGCTCCACCAGTCCCCACACACTACCGCCACTGCCCCACGGGGGCCCTGGTGTCAGACAGCGGAACTCCACGTCTGGCGTGATTGCTATTCTGTTGTGATCACAAATCACAACTCAGGGTCCCCTCCTGGGTCTCCTTCCCTCTGGTCCCTTCCTCTCCCCTCTGCCCCCACCTTCCACTCCCCCAAACAAAGGAAGAGCCCTCTGCAGCATGGGGCCTGTTCACAGCAGCCCGGCCAGAAGGCTTGGCCACCGGCTCACCATGATCGCAGACAATCAAAACCCTGATTGCTCAGCCCAGAGCTCCCCCAGAGCTCCAGCGGCAGGAAGATGTGGGTGAGCAGCTCCACAGTGCCCTCCGGTGGAGGGGCCGAGGCCAGAGCAGCTTCCAGTGGGACCACCAGAGTGAGTTCCACACGGGAGTGGTGACTATACCAGACACATTTGCACCACTGACTTTTTCTGACATTATGAATTCTGAACGCTTTTCACACTGTCAGTAAAAACATCACACTCCCTTATTTCAATCAGTGTGGCAATAACCTCTGCGGCAATAACCACAGATCCCATCTCATTGCCTGCATGCTTCTGCCCAGCTGTTTCAGAGTGTCCAAAAGTCATCAAAAAACGCTGTCTCCTGCAAAGACCACCGTAAGAATACAACATGGAGTTAAATGTCCATTTCTAACAATATTTCCAGACTAAACTGATTTAATAGTTTCCTGCTTAACTTTCAAAGGGAGAACTCCGACACAGACAGTGGTGTTCCTCCCATCCCTCTTCCAGGTGCTGGGGTAGCACAGGATCGCACGCGCTCACGCGGCCACAGCACAGTCTGCTCGCCCAGTTTATCTCGGGGTTCTCCAGGGGACCGAGTGTTCACCAGCATTGACTACCCTTCTGACTCAGGTCCCCCCAGACACCGACTGGGAGACAGGAGTGTCCGTCCTGTCCAGAAACTCGGGTTATTTCCAACACCAGAGCAGAGTGGCACCAGCGTGGGGCCTGATGACACCATATTTCCTCAGAAATATGGTGAAAGGTCACCATCCTTCTATCGCCACCCACCCTAGCAGACCCCTCTGCCTTAGAATTTTAACAAAAGAATTTTTTAAAAAAGAGAGAACTAGGTTACACAATCTGGCTGTTGAACATTAGTAGGCAATCTGCAACATGAAAATAAAATCTTTAAAACTTTCTAAAATGATAGATTGAAATAAACTCAATTTACTAAAAAAATTTTTTAATCACACTGCATTAATAAAACCAGTGTTCCCTTACACTGCTCCTGCCAGGAAATATCGGTATAGGAACCTAAACACATCAGTGCTCCAAGCTCAATAATGGTAAGAAAAATGCTACCACTTTACATTTGATATGCCTTTAGGCTTTCAAAGTACTTTCACATTTATAATTTAATGTAATTCCATGAGATAGGAAGAGCCAACACTACTGTAATCATTTTACAATCAAAGACCTAAGTACAAATGAAGTTACATGTTTTACATCACAAAGCTAGCTGAGCCCAAACCCAGTTCTTGTTTAATCTGGCAGAAGATTCAGGATCCAAATTAACACTAAGAACTCTGCGGGGAGTGGTGGGGAGGAAGAGAGAAGAAACAACAATGAGCGGGGAGGGAACAGGGAGAAAGGGTTCCTCTAACAGTCACACCTCCTCCCAAGACAGTTACATGGAACCTAGTCGGAAAACCCTCGGATTAGCCTTGGCTGTGTCCTCAGAGACAAAAAGAAGCATGAGTCTACACTACAGGCAATCTTGCAATCTGAGGAATTCAAGTAATCTTTGGAGAGTGACTGTTTCCCTGTGCTTTTGTAACACTTTCTGATTAGGAATATTAAGGAAAGCAAATATCTATTTTGAAAGTTTATGACCTCACTGGGCAAAGAAAAATCGTAATTTTAGTCAGTGGAACTTCATTTAAACTCCTCTTTCACATTATAACTCAATATGCAAAAGCCTAAAAATAAACTTTAGCACATTCTGTACCACTCGCAATGCAAGTGGAAAAGAACTCGCCTCCCAACACAGGAGATTAAGAGACGCGGGTTGGATTCCTGGGTCAGGAAGATCCCCTGGAGGAGTGTATGGCAACCCACTCCAGTATTCTTGCCTGGAAAATCCTATGGACAGAGGAGCCTGCTAGGCTATGGTCCATAGGGTTGCAAAGAATCGGACACAACTGAAGTGACTTAGCATGAACACGCATACAGGTATACCTTGTTTTACTGTGCTTATTAGCTTTACTGTTCTTCACAGATACTGCATTTTTTTAGAAACTGAATGTTTGTGGCAACCTTGAATTATCAGATGATGGTTAGCATCTTTAGCAATCAAGGCTTTTTAAGCTAAGGTATGTGTGTCTTTTTTAGACATGTTACTGCACATTTAAAAGACTGCACTGTAATGTCTACACTATACTACACTAAACATAACCTTTATGTGCACTGAGAAATCACAAAATCCACGTGATTCGCTTTACTGAGATATTCTTCTCATTGCCTCTCTGAGGTCTGCATGCATTTCTTTGGAGGGTACAAAGATGATGAGAAAGAGTCCTCCCGTGACGCCAGACTGACGCACAGCAATCAACAAGGCACAAAGCAGCACAAGTGTGCCCAGTGGGTGGGGGTGCCTCAGAAACCCGCCACGCTGAGGCAGGGTGTAAACTGACACCGTGATGGCAGAGGGAGAAAACGGCCAAGCCTGGGAATGCATTGGGAAGGGAAGGAAGGATGTGGGGACATCGAGCTGGGCTCCCAACATTCCCCGGGGTGGGGGCGGGGGTAGTCACAAAGGCTCAGAAGAAGCACTGTTTGTAACACAAGGTGTTGTAAGCTGCTTAATGCTCTTACAGGCTTCCTGGAATGTGGGGTCCTCTGAAAACAGTGACAGGCATTGCCATTTGAACTTCCTAACCTGGGAACTTTAAAATCGGTGGATGACTTTAACTTGAAATCTCATTTCATCCCTTCTTTCACCAAACACGAAACTCAAGCCGGAATCCAGGCTCACCTTCGTATCTTCTGGGGGACTCGCAGGCCTTCTGGGGGGTGGCCACCCGAAGGAAGATCTGCTGCCTCCACGAGTGTCTCCGTGTCTTCACGGGGGTCCTGCTGGCATCACTGATGGGGTCGGCTGTGGACTCAAAGTCCCTAAAATTAAAGACAGTTGATTTATGACTGGCGGGGAGATACAAGCAGGTATTTTAGCTTGACTTTTTGCCTTTTTTAACCAAGCACTAAATTATAAATTATCTCTGTACAAGCAAATATAACTAGATAATCACAGGTGTCAATCAAGCTGGTGGTGGGGCAGCAGTCCTGAAGAACTGCTTTCTGAAAGGGTGTTTCTGAACCCCCCTTCCACCTCTCTCCCCACCCTATCCCTCTGGGCTGTCCCAGAGCACCAGCTTTGGATGCCCTGCTCCATGCATCCAGCTTGCACTGGTCACAAAGATAGTTTCAAATATCAAATATAAAATATCACCCAGGTCAGCATTTCCCAAATTGCCTTCACTGCAGCATGAATCCCACCAGATACCAGGGTGTGGAGCAGGATTTCTTACTTCCAGGAATAGACCCAGTGTCACTCCCCTCCTCACTTTCTCCTGCTGCTTCTTTAAGATACCCTCAGGCATCAGAGCTACACAGAAACTCAGGGATGTTCCCGGCCAATCGCTTATGCACAAAAGAGGAGATCAGGAGACAGAGGGTGACGAGCTGGGGAAAGTGGCTCTGGTAGCCGAGCCGGGTTCACCATGGCTGGTTCCTGACCTCCAGCTCATTGATAGTTCCCTGCCTACTGCAGAGCTAAATCTTACAACCCAGTGAACAACAACAACAACAAAATCTCCGGGGGAAGAATGCGTGTCCTGCCATAAAGCTGTCTCTTATACACATCTAGATGTGTATAAGAGACAGCCCCTAGTCTGTGTGTGAGGAGATCTCCTTAGCATAGCCCTATGTCTTCAAGCATTACCTCAAAAAATAAATAAATAAATAATTACACAGAACCAGCAAGGGCAATAATGATGCCGTTACTTGCTAATGATGACTTTTAATACCCGTGTGTTTTAAACAACAAAATAAAGCATATTTTTCAATATACATAAATAACACTCATTAAGTTTTTTCCTATTCATAGAACAACTTGGGGAACCCTTGTAGGTTGCATCTGAATATATTCCCACAACTGAACCATCATCTGAACTTACAGATCAAACATCCTGACCGATTTACTGGCAGCCATATATGCTTAGCCAGAAATACTTCTATCACTTAGAGAAATGGTTAAGACTTTCTCTAATTTTCTGAAAATAACAAAATATAAATAAACTAATTCTAGTCAAAATTGGGTAACAAGTTGACTCCATATTTTTTAAATTACATTCAGTAAGAAAAAAGTGTAAGAAAGAAGATATAATAGATCTAGTGAAAATGATTTTGGAAATGGCAAAAGAACAGCTAAAAAATCCCTGTGTGTCTAACAAGCAACATATACACCCAGACTTGATGTATCTAAACTGAACCCTACCTTTGAGTGTTCATAAAGTCAGAGGTGTTATTTTCATCTACAGGAGCCAGAAATTTTAGAAAATTTGGCACAGAGGAAGAGGAATGAAGTTTTTTCCGCAGGGCATTACGGTAGGAGATGCTGAGAGTATGGTTGAAAAAAGAGTTTAGGATAAACACAAACACACAAACTGTAAAAATAAAACCTTCAAAACAGAAGACACATTTTATACATCTAATGATAAGAAAATTAAAGCAAGTAAGAAGTCAAAAAAAGTTTACAAATGAGATTTAACTTTCATTTTCAGTCAAATAAAATTCTACTATTTTAAATGAAAAGAATCAATGAACTAATTAACAAACATCAGTCCATTCAGTTACACAAGATGAATAAATTCTAATGATCTGCTGTGCAACACTGTGCCTGCAGTTTACAATGCAGTGCCCATATAGTTAGTAATATGTGAATACATAAAAAATCTGTTAAGAGGATAGATCTCATTTTAAGCATTCTGACCACATAAAAACAAAACCACAGCAATAAAATTCAGTCCATCATCCAAAGTGATTCTTTCTTTTCAAAGTAGAAAAATAAGTTTTCTAAATTCATGAGGAAGTTTCTGAAATGGCACAAATTGCAATTTATATAATCAAGCACATTGCCGCTAAACCTGTGTGTGTGTGTGTGTGTACACACACACCAGAGCAGGGAAATGTGAAAAGAAGTATCACATCTTGCCCTCAAGATTGTTTTCATAATAATTTTGAGGGAACTAATCAATGGTAAAATTAAACGGATTCAAATGATAGACTGAAAATAAGAAGAGCACAACCAAGCAAGCGCACACACACACAAGCGGTGGCCCCGGGGTCCTGCGTGGACATGCAGCACACCCTCTCTGCGTGACCATCCTGGGAGGACCCCCGACACTGAACTCCATGCGGGCGGCTCACCTCTTTGGCACGGCACTCCCACTCTGTTCTCCACTCGGGTTATGTTTGAGGTACTTAAAAAAATTAGGCGAGGAGGCAGAGGGGTTAAGACGAGGTGGAGGAGCAGGAGCTGAAGACTGACCTGAGGGACTTTGAGACTCGCCAACAGGTGGACAATTCCCACTAAACAGCAAGTAGAGAGGCAGGGGAGTTAGAGGGAGGGGGCGGGAGCCACACCGGAGAAGCAGAGGACACGCGGACACAGGAAGGGTCACAGTCAGCGGGTGCTCGCCGCTCCAGCACCCTCGTCCCCACTGGGAAAGCAGCTCAGTCAAGAGGGCGCCAGGAAAGGTCCTGCCTGATCTCGTCCCACACTCGGAATAACCCCAAGACATCCGTTTCCTCCACTCCCTTCTTAGGATCTGACAGGGAAAAACATTTAATTAAAAGCCAAGGAAAGCAAAACAAAATCCCGAGTTTTAGAAATACATCTCTTTTCAAAATGAACAATAAGCTGCCTTGAATGTCAAAGTCTAATTTCCTGTGCATAAGGGAGCAGAGAGGTCATGAGGGGTCACGCAGAGCAGGAGAGACATGCTGCAGGGAGACGGGAGGACAGTCCCACATCCTCTCGCCATCCACACCCAACACGACCCCCCAGGAAGCTGCGTTCCGAGGGGAGGAGGGAAACGGACGGTCAGGAACTCTAATTTCCTGCCCCTCTGGCTTGTGTGAAACAGCAGGCTTTAGCAAGAGGACTAGGAACCTCCAGACAGGAAGGTTTCCATCATTGCTGAAATGCCAGAAAAAGAAGGATGGGAGCGCAGTGGAGAGGCAGAACAAAAGAAGTGTGTGCAGAGGGTTTTAAGAAACATGATGAGAACCCATAAAGCCTCAAACTATGCTTGTCGTGGCTCCATGGGTAAAGAATCCGCCTGCGGTGCAGGAGACAGAGGAGATGCAGGTTTGATCCCTGGGTTGGGAAGATCCCCTGGAGGAGAAAATGGCAACCCCCTCCAGTACTCCAGTATTCTGGAAAATTCCATGGGCAGAGAAGCCTGGCGGGCTACAGTCTATGGGGCTGCAAAGAGTTAAACACAACTGATCACACGGCACATTCATCTCTAGAATATCACAGAATTGAGTATTAGCTTCTGAAGCAGGTTGTGCTTTGGGGTCACAGTTATCCAGCCAAAGTCCAAAGAACCACGTAACTATTTTCAATAGCCAACTGAAAACAAAGCTGAAAGACTCTACAGCCTCATCTGAGATTGCTAGCACATGTCATCCTTCACCAGCAACGTATCAGAGCGCCCCCCGACCCCGTGTGGACACGACACGTCCTGGTTTCTGTTGTCACTGGTCAGAGGGAGGCAGTGGCTGTACACAGGTGCGGCCTGTTTCATATTTACAACGTGAGAAGCTTCAGATTTTTGAAGCGATTTTTACAGACACCCGTGTCCATCCATGGGCTCCCACACTTGAGGTCAAATTAGCTGCCACGGGACCCCCGAAGGAAGTGGAACTTGCTGTACTGCTGACCCAGCTCTAGAAGCAGGACATTCCAACGGCTCGCTATGGCCCAAATTATTAAAATCAGTAAGTGTTACTGGGAGAATCCAGAATTCTCACATTGGAGGCGATTTTCGAGACCATCTATTCCAATAGTGTCCTGCAGTGAAGTGAAGTAACTCTGCCAGTCAGGGACAGAGCAGGGACAGAGTCCCCACTTCACTGTGGCCCAGGCCCCCACCTTCAAACAAGTACGCTCCTGCCCACCTGCTCGCTGCTCTCCTCGAGGCCAGCGGCAGAGTTCCCGGTCAGGGCTGCCTCTCAGACCGCGGTGCATCTCAAGGGCCATGTCTGCTCATCTTACCTGCTCCCTCACAGTCACTGCACCTGGACAAGTCAGGGGTATCTCTTACAACTACATCTCTCCCAAGGGAGGAAGGCGAGAGGGACACGTCACTGACTGGAGTTTTCTCTTTTTAAGCCAAGAGTGAAACCGGACTCAGGTTTCTTTTTCACCCAACAGACATGCCTGGGATGCACATACCTGGCAGTAACATATGCCCCAGCTATTCATACAACAAATCTACATTTTCAACAAATCTTACTTTCGTTCATGAGGCGTCTCTGTGCTCACTGAGTGATACCTCACAAGTTTCCTTTGCGAGACCCCTGGAGACCCTCGCACCAGCTGTGGAGGCTCCTGGCATTCCACGGGGACGTGACTCAGGGTGTTGGCACGCCTTCGGAAGCCCTGCTTGGGCGAGAGCAGGGCTGGCTCTTCTGTGGGCTGGCTCTCCGAGTCACTGGACAGGTCGTCCGAGGAGCCGAGGAGCCTGAAGCAGCTCTCGGAGGTGGGTAAGGCCTCCTTTTCATAGCCAGACGGCTCCTGGTAGCAGACAGACAGCAGATCAGACATATCACAGGGCACTGGTGGCATTTACAAATCTCTGATTTCAGTGGCAGGAAAACATTTCAATATGTAAGCACATCTTCTGGTCATAATCCCATCCAGAGGCCACCAAAAAAGGCAATAAAGGCCCATTAAGTGCCTCCTCCTCAGCGGAGACACAAGGCTAGTGTGCAGGACAAACAGGAAACTGCCCAAGCTCAAGTGTGAAGAACGTAAATTACAAGTAACTGCCCTAAGCAAAGCCAAAATAGTTCTCTTTGCAGAAAACAAAACTCTTCCCTACTGCCTGTAACAAGTCTAGTGAGTGCTGTGTAACCTGTCTGCACTGTTTAAACAAATCAACTTCTTTATCTTGGCCAAGGGTGTTCATACATGTGATACCCACATTTTAAAGCTCTCTGAATTTGAGCTAATGTTTGGATTTAACTGGGTAATCTTGAGTGTTTAAAATTACATCCTACATTATTCTTAGATATGGAAAATATCTCTCTAGGCACTTATTGATATGATGCAGAGAAAATCACTTAACTTCTTCCTGCACTTCAATTTCCTCATCTGTGAAAGGGTACAGTGAAAATTTATCTCACTGGGTTTTAGGATTAAGCAAGATAATACAGCCAAAAGTACCTGTCCACTGTAAAATGTTATGTAAATATAAGAGATTATTTTATTAGGCACTCAGTGAACTTCTTGAGTCCTCAAACATTTGTTAGGACTCACAACAATATTTTAATATCATAGGCACTCAGGATGCATACTTCTTCACAGGAATGAACTATCATTACTCACACTTAGCACTGGATGCCCAGGATGTGGCCAAGGCGGTCATGGTGAGGGGGAAGGCGGGATATATTTTTCTCAAATCAAAAAGTACAAAATAAGAAGTATACTGGTTTGTCCTTACTGAAATTGCTAGAAGGGATGAATAAGTCAACATGAAAAGAGCGAATGCATCGAATGGTGGACTGGAGAATCTAAATTCCATCTGTTCACCTGACCTGTAACTGAATGCCTCTTAAATAAGAGGCATTAAGGATTTTAATTTTAAAAAATTAAATTTATGTTTATTAAGGAGAGAGGTTAAAAGCACTTAATATAACAGAAATTAGATTTAAAAAGCTTAATTCCCAATACCTTATGAAATGTTAATCACTCTAACTGTAACGTAAATTTTTCATTCTTTAGGACTCTACAGTTACAAAGATTCTTTAAAGGTTTAAAAATGTGTCTAAGACAATCCACCATGAAAATCTATTCATCTCAATTCTCATTAACATCCCTCCAAATTATGTGAAAGAGTTAACCTTTAGCTTCATCTTACACCTGAAAGGGCCAATGGATGTTCAAAGAACATAGTGACATCAATTTAGCGGTCTGCCACAAACTTTTTAAAACAATAGAAAATACCAGTATGTATCATACACTGTTTACAGTAAATATTGTTTTGTAAAATTTTCATTTTATGTGTGAGCATGTATGTACGTGTCTTTGTGAACCATTTCACAATGTTGTTATGGTCTAAAAACTTGGAAAGCCACATGCCCAAAGGGGAACTCACGGCAGCTTCGATCCCTGGGGTAAGGGGCTGGCCTCCACAACAACTCCTCTTCCCACTCCAGGGCACTCTGCCCTCCCCAGCGTAAAACCCGAAATCCACTTTGCTGGTGGTTAAAAAGGTGAGCTAACCAGGCTTAAATATGCCTGTGTGTTTAGAAGGCAAAAAATGAAAACATCGACATCATAGACGCAGGTTTGTTACCAAAAAGAACTGCTGGCTTGCTTATCACCACAAAGCTGTGCTTGGTGACAGACATGGAAGGGTGAGGCTTATTTATAAAAATCATGATGCTTAATGATAATCACAGAGTCAGCTAAAGGACACAAGAATTTAAGCTGCATACTTCTCAGAATTCACAAACTCATGTTTGAGGTTTTCCCAATTTAAATTATTTTTAATATATTTCATTTAGATTTCATTGGAAAATCTACTAAAGAAAGAAATCCACTGATTGCCTTGTGATTAACTAGATCTCAGTGGCCTGAAATTGTGTGTTTCGCTCTTTGCTATGGAAGAGCCCTCTGCCTTGCTAAGCACAACTTGTGTGTCAGAGCAGACCTGCACAACCAGCCCTCCACCTGCATCATGAAATCTGGAAGCACCAAACGTTTCATGATGGCAGCTGTGAGGCTTTGTTGGCTTCTTCTGATAGGCCCTGTGTAGAGGAGACGAGCAAGACCCATTTGTTGGTTTCTTCAGGGTGTCATATAAGAAGAAACGTGCTTACTTTGCTGGTGTTACTGAACATGCTAGACATGGAGTTGTCCAGATCCAAACTGGCTGAGTGTTCCTGGAGGCCTCTGGCTTTATTACCCTATGGAAAGAAAAGCCGACAAGTTATGACTCCTGAGGCTTTTGCAAAGACATTTGCTAGAAGCAATCTAGTCTATTTAATAAGCTCAGGAAAAGTGCATCTGAGAAATGCTGCTGAGCACACATGTGCATTAACACAATCAACATTTCTTTGTTTTTTTTTAACCAACCTAAACACTCCAAAGCACCCTGAAGATTAGTCATTTGACAGGAATGATGGGCAGGAGAGGAGACAGTGCATCTAGAAGAAAAGCAAGCGCTGAGTGGGCACACTCAACAACTCTCCTCTGAGTCACACAGCATGGTGAACTGCCAGCCTATGACACGCAAACCACAACCTCTCCGTTTGGGAGCTCTCAAAGGCAGGCCCACTCCGACTCCAGTTTTGTAAATGAACCGCTTTTAATGATCTGTAAGGATGCTGTAAAATTCTCAGGAACATCTTTGCACAAAATAAAATTTAACAAAAAAAAGTTTCAATTGGAATGGTTTGTGAAATAAAAGAGAACCATAAGAAAATACTGCAAGTTCCAGAAAGGTGCGAAACTTTTGAGAGAAAAGAGAACTCTGATTTCTTAGAAGTGCCATCAAGGTATTTACACTCATGCTGGCAGCGTGGGGAAGGGTGGCAGTCAGTCATTTGTTAAAGAACTCCCAGATTGGTATATATGTGTTCTTCCTGTAGAGCTCCCAGTCACTAATGTTTTCTGTCAAGTGCCAGATTAG
Organism: Cephalophus harveyi; assembly: GCA_006410635.1. Classification (NCBI taxonomy): domain Eukaryota; kingdom Metazoa; phylum Chordata; class Mammalia; order Artiodactyla; family Bovidae; genus Cephalophus; species Cephalophus harveyi. Next base: position 187,472 of record SJYT01063100.1, on the reverse strand, counting down.
TAACCTCTTAGGCTTTGTGGACCATGTGGTATCCATGGCAATGACTCAACTCTGCAGAAAAGTATCCTGAGACAATAGGTAGCTGTGTTGCAATAAAACTTTATTTACAAAAGCAGGAAGCAGGGGACTTTCTCGTGGTCCAGTGGTTAAGACTCTGCACTTACAAGGTAGTGGGGCTCAGGTTCGATTCCTGGTTGGGGAACTGCTGCTGCTGCTGCTGCTAAGTCGCGTCAGTCGTGTCTGACTCTGTGTGACTCCATAGACGGCAGCCCACCAGGCTTCCCTGTCCCTGGGATTCTCCAGCCAAGAATACTGGAGTGGGTTGCTATTTCCTTCTCCAGTGCATGAAAGTGAAAAGTGAAAGGGAAGTCGCTTGGTCATGTCCGACTCTTCGCAACCCCATGGACTGTAGCCTACCAGGCTCCTCTGTCCATGGGATTTTCCAGGCAAGAGAACTGGAGTGGGGTGCCATTGCCTTCTCCACTGGGGAACTAAGATCCCCCCCAACACACACAAAAAACAACCAGGAGGTGAATGGCATTTTATCCCCAAGGGCCATGGTTTGCAGATCCTGCTATAAACAGTTCAAGAGACATAACAACAGCAGCTAACAAAGACAATTTTTAAACTGTACCTAGTGACAATAGAGAGACCAGAACCCACACCTCAGTGTATCTAATCCATGCTCCTTACAGGGACTGGCCAACAAATAACATTCCTCTGGGAGCCAAAAATTCCACTGAATATAACACAAAAGAGTACAGAATTTTTTTAACCCTAAGTTATAAACTGAATTTCAAGGGTAGATAACATTTTTCTAACACTGAGAAGACATGAATAAGGCTTTACCCTTCTATACTCTATGATGAACACTGAAGGGATGAAAGCAAAGAACTGAATTTCATGCTCTCTCAAAAAGGGATTTAACTGAAATTATGAGGAATTATGTCACTTACCCGAGACAAAATACTTTCTAAAGATTCTGTTAAAGACCTCTTCGCTTTGTTTTTCAGCATATCTAGCCTAAATCGAGTGGCACTTGATGGTAATTCGCTTCCAATATTCTCTGCTGCAATCTGTGAAGTCTAAAAGTGAAACAACAGAAAGTTAAGCCATGTAGGTCTTCCTTCCCTCCTTCTTTCCTTCCTTTTTAAAGGACTGAAAAATTTCTATGATGCATCTTTTTGATCCTAGGTCATATTCTTTCTGTGACTTCATCTGTTCCTTGGTGACATGAAATCTGGGAAATAACTCTGCCTCAAAGAGTTGTGCTACCCACTCCAAACAAAACAGGGAAAAGCACTTAGAAACCAATCAGTTCACAAGGAGTTCAGAGCTCAGGCTCTGCAGGTGGATCAGAGACATGTCATTCACTAGCTACGGCAAGTTACTTGCACTAGCTTGTGCAAGTTACTTTCTCTGAGCCACAATTTCCTCTTCTGTAAATTGAAACCAACCTCAAGATCTAATCATGGAACTTTGTTATAAGATTAAAACAGGTAAAACATGTAAAACAATGGGCACAGCTTCCAGTACAAAGGGGACTATGATTAGCTTTTCAAATTAAAGTAACAGCTTACTTTTGGGGGTGATTCAGAGGGTGAGACAAAATAAATCTAATCAACTGAAGAATCCATCCTGCCTACAATAATCTCTTCATCCCCTCCCACGGAGTTCTTTTTCCTCTCTCCTGTTGTTTCTATCATCTCATTATTCACTGTCCTCTGCAACCCAGTCGCCCCCTTAACTGACCATAACATGAAATAACAACATAAAAGTTTATTAATCACAAAATCAAATTCAGTCTTACTTATCATACCTATGTTTAACAAACAAACAAAACAAATAAATAAAATTCTCTAGATTAAACTGTTTCTTCTATGGATTCTTACCTGAATGCTTCCTGCTAAATGATGATTTTGTTAGAAAAACACACAACCACATCCTCCATTACTCTAAACACCAACTATCCTTTGTTGTTATATATTTCAAGCATACAGAAGCTGTGCAGATTAATACCTTAAATGCCTTCATACCACCCCAGCTTTGGCTAAGGTAACACTTTGCAGGTGTTGAGAAGAACAATAATGAGCACAGGCTCTGGCATTCACTCAAAAAATTATATATCCTGGGTGAGTGTGTTATTAGTCGCAGTTTGGTCCTGTGCAATCATTTACCAAGATTTAGAGCCTATCCAGGCTCAAGTCAGTCTCTAGAGCTAAGAGAATTATACACAAAGAACCCATAGGGGCTTGCAGTTGACTCAACACCAGTTCACTCCTAAGAAGTTGAAGACTTGCTTTCAACCAAAGTTTTCACAAAGGAGAAGCATTTTGAATAATTTTGATACGTAAAGAAAATACTGGCTAAAAGACTGGTAGCATGTAGAAGATCCTTCAGAGACAGAAGAAAAACTACACTGCGGTTTTCTTTTTATAAACCAAGCCCTAAGAATCTCTCTATACTTAATTCCATGCTTCTTCTAGTCTCCTCTATTGTCTAAAAAGGTTCTTTTCTATGTCTGTCACCATAATTCAAATGTAATCTGAAAATACAATCTTTAGAAAATAGTTCACATTTAGAAAATAACACAGTCCTTGTTTATTTTAAACTAAGCATCTAGAAGTTTCTCCTTTGAAGCTGATGCTGGTTTTTGGATAAGCTTCTTGTTTGGGGGTCCAGAGTGACTTGTACTGCAGTCCCCATACTGCCCATGCCAAGACTGAGGGGTGAACTCTAAGCATGAACATTTGGAGCCAAGGTTTAAATTCTGAAGCTAGGATGAAGTTCTCAGCTCAGAACCCACCATCCAGGGGTGTCACAGAGTATCCACCGGCAGCCTTGTTCACAATAACCAGCACCTAAAATTAACTTTGGTGTCCATCAAAAGGAGAAACAAACCATGCTGCTGACGCAATGGAATAAAAAAGAACATACTACTGATTTATGCAACAACAAGGATGAATATCAAAAATATCCTTATTTTTTTTTCCAACTCCACACCCCCAGTATGCTAAGTAAAACAGAAGCTCTGTATCTGAGCAGCATATAAACCAGGCTAATACTGTATGCAATTTATCAGTAGTGCTATCTTACATTCACACTGCGTTTTTAGTACAAAGAATTTCCAGGCACTTTATGTAATTGTGAAAGAAGCTGTACAGCATCACCCTCATTTTATCAGGGAGAAAGGTGAGAGGAGAGGGCCTGGCTCCGTGCAGTGCTAGGAGCTCATTCAGGCAGCAGCATTCACTCGACGCCCTACTCTAGTCCCGTGAGAGCAACCACTCTGTCCCCACCACAATGACACACACAGAAACTTGCCTCACCTTTCCAAAGCACAATCTAAACATTTCCAAATCTTCCCTACATGTGTAACAAGTGAAAATAAACTGCAGAGAGGAAAAGAGGTTTCAAAGCTTCAGAAAATCCTCAAGACTCTGTTCTACAAGTGTCCTGGTGAAATCAGACAAAGAGAAACAATACCATACCTGTTTTATCTCCCCCATATGGATGTGAACTTTTTGCTTCTCTTCATATAAACATCTCAGGAAAGAAATAATCAATTCATTCTCTCGTTGCTCATTTCTTGGTCTCAATTTCTTAAGGTTAAAAAAAAAAAAGAATATTTTACATTAATTTTTAATTGTCACCAAGACTGCTAAACCATTCATTTGAAAATGCTCAGCTTCCACCATCGACTATTGCTTTTACCCAATCATCTCACTAGGGGGCACCAATGATCCTAAAAGTGAAGATAATTTTTAAAAAGAAACAGACAATGAAGCCAGTGAGCCAGATTTGGCTTCTGACCTCTGATGTCCTTATACCTAAAATAAACATGTCACATCAGATAGAGGCATAGTTAAAATATTTAATAAATACTCTTGAAAACATCAGAAAAGGACAAGAGCCATGCATGATGCCTGCACATTTATAAACTCTTACGCTTAGGGAAGCAGAAAGGAAAACAGCAACTGATCCAGGGTCATGGTTCCTTTCACATGTCAAACATGTTCACCAGGAAGCATTTTCTGGGAGTCCCAAAAGGCATACACTTGCACACAAAATTTCATGGCACAGACTCAATTTTTTTTTTCTCGTATTTTAAAAATTCTTTGCACTCCTTTTATTTTTTGGGCAAGGTAGTGGCAAAGCACACTGAACTAGAAATCAGGTCATGTAGGTTCAAGGTGCTGCCCGGAATAGGGATCAAAGGCAACTCATTTAAGCTCAGCCTCTCTGTCTGTTCAAATGAAGATTATGCACGCAATACACTCCAAGGTCTCCTCCAGCTCCCAGACTCTTTGGACTTGAAATACCAGAGTTCATGTTTAGAAGACCATCTAATTTAATGTATTCAATTATTTTCCTTGAATATGAAGCAAACAAAACTGAATTACTCCGGAGATACACAAAGCCTGCAGTTTATAAACTTTAGAAACATACTCTTTTTATATGTATATAATGACAGTTTTCCACTGCCCTGCTTCTTCTCTCTCCCTACCCCAAGCCTCTAGCTTGCCCTTTAAAACCAAGTCTGGGTGTATAATAAACAGATCAACTACGCAAGCATCTGAGGCTGAATCAAGGCTGTTCTGAGCAGCCCAGCTAACTAAAGAACAAGTTTACCCTCTGTGTCATAGACTCGAAAGAGAGCAGAAGTAACGCCTAACCCAGACCTTCTAACATTCCCTCCCTTAAATGCAAAGATCGTTTTAAATAAGCTGTTCCTGCTACTCAAGGAAATGGTAGTAAATGATGAGAAAAATTAACCCTGAAGTAAACTACAGACTTCAGTTACCGTGTCAATACTGGCTCAATTGTAATAAAGGTACCACACTAAGACAAGACATTAATAGGAAAAACCAGCTTGAGGAAGGGGAAAGGGCATGAGAAGTTTTATGGGAACTCTGTATTTCCATCCACTTTTTCTGTAAAACTACTCTAAAAAATAAGTCTTTTAAAAAAAAAAAAAAACTGCAAGAGAGAGAAGCAGACGGGAATTACGAAGCCTCTGAGCAGGTACCCGAGAGCTGACCCATTCTTTCTTTTCCTAATCTTCAGTGAAACTTTTGGGTGCTCTCACAAGAAAATCTGTATTTTCCTTGGAGAAATTCTTCATAATCAATTATTTCCAATATCAAAACAGCCCAAGAATGCAGCAGTAAGAGAGGAGCATTACTAGCACATTCTCTTTTCCTCAATATATACATGAAAGAAACTACTGGAATGGACAGAAAATGAGACTAAATTCAGCACAGTGTACTCCCAAAGCTGCTGGCCAGACACCGCATCACGGAGCTCATTAAACATCACAGGGGAAAGACACTACGGCTGAGAAGATCATGTCTGTGGTGTCACGCAAGGTCAAGAAATAAACGCTTCCTTAAAATGACTGAAACATGGCTATGGGCCACCCTTCCATGGAGTGAGGTCTCTTAAATGCCTCCCAGGGAACTTCACCATTCTCCAAAGGGGAAAATCATCATTTCCTGAAGGTGACTTAATCTCATAAATATTCATGAGTCAGAGAGACAGGTCTAAGGAAACTAATGGGGAATCAAGTTGGATAATATTGCTTTGCAGTCAAAATTAACTTGCTTATTCAAAGTTAACCTATGGAGTCAGGTCAAGAATCAGGATGCCGGTTACCTGGGGTAGGACCAAGGTGGGGTTCTGAGGCTGGAAATACTCTATTTCCTAACCTGTGTGTTGCTGCAAGGTGTATTCATCTTATAAAAATTCACTGAAATACAGTCAAAATTTTATAATAAAGTTGTTAAATATATTTATCATACATAATAACTATAAACCTTTAAAATTGGTATACTATATATTATATATTGTGTATAATATATAATTATATAGCATATATAATTATATATTGTATTTAATAACTATAAACCTTTAAAAACTGAGGTATAACTATATATAACATATAATTATATATTATATATTACTTATATATATAGGCATTATGTATGTAATATCTAGAAACCTTTAAAAATTGTGAATCACTACATCGTATGCCTGAAACTTATGTATTATTATACATCAACTATACCTCAAAGAAAGTTTATTTCATTGACCTACACACCACTGATTTGTATGCTTTTCTATCATTAGCTACTTTTTTTAAGAAAGAACAATACAAAACAATTGCCTGTTAAAAGCAGCAAAGCCAACTTTGTTATGTTTCTTAACCTCCTTTCTATGAGGCGTGGGGCTATAAACCGGTTACAAAAGCATTATGAGAGTCAGTTTCCAACACTGCCTACGAATACCAGCATGCTGAGAAGGTCTGCAGTCTTCTGAGGAGTCTACTTAAAATGCTTAGTTGGACAATGACATCTTTTAAAAAATTATAATGAAATCTTGTACAAAGCATTTTAAAACCATGGATAAATCCAACTAAGTCCCTATATATTCTGTTCAAGAGGGGAAAAAAGCTCCTCTAGCTATTAATCTTTAACTTGTAAAGTCATGTCATGTTATTTAATTCATTATCAACACTTATTGAGTATACATCTACTTGGTTTACCTACTCAGCTGAGTATTAAGTCATTCCTTGAAATACACTCAATCAGATGAAGAGAATTTGACTTCTGAGACATTTTCTTTACTAGCCCTACTCAGCTTGAAAGCAGCTTCTCCCCAGGACAACCGACGTGGACTCAGCACAGCCGGCCAGCAGGGGCCAGCACAAAGACAGAGCCAGATCCCGCCAGCAGGTAGGCTTCACACATGTCCACTTAGACGTGTTTGGAAACTGTAAATTTCAAAAAGGTCATAAATTTTAAAAAGTGGCTCTGCAGTGTCCTGAGTTCTCCTAGAGAAGGGTTAGCACATCCACATGCCCATATGGCACCAAAGCCTCCTGTCAGAGCTCAAAGCCAGCTTGTTGGCAACAATGATAAACCTCAGCATCATTTGCACAGTAATTAATTTATTTTCCTTTATGGTTCCACTTGGGTTGCACCTTTTTCCCCCCATGAAACATTTATTTACAAAAACAATAAATATGTAAGCTTTGTACTCAGTTGCTCAGTCGTGTCCAACTCTTTGCGACCCTGTGGACTACAGCCCACCAGATTCCTCCCCGCCCATAGAGATTCTCCAAGCAAGAATACTGGGGTGGGTTGCCATGCCTTCCTCCACGGGATCTTCTCAACCCAGGGACTGAATCCAGGTCTCCCACCCAGCAGGCAGATTCTTTACCATCTGAGCCACCAGGGAAGCCCAGTGTATGCTTTAAGTACAATTATTTTAATAGTAATTACATTTGTTTTATAAAAACTTGCCCTTGGAGAATTCCTCAGAAACAACTTTTCTCCAGGAAAGACTGAAAGGAAAAATATTAACCATTCTATTTATAAGAGGTCTCATGACACTACAAAGCCACTTTTTCCTTATGATCCATTCCAAATGCATGATTTTCAAATGCGTTAGCAGGCACTACTACCTAAAAAGAAACTAGTAACCTGGTTTATATAATATTTTATAAAAAACAAGAACAGTCATTGAGGAAATAACAAGACTATCAATAAGCCATCCAAAGACGAGATCCATGTTAAGTGTGTATTATTCAAAGAAGACCTACACCTACAAGGGTGAAGGACAAAGTACAAGCTGGTTATGCAAAGCCAATGAACAATAGGACTTCTTTTTGGTCTTTAAACTAAACAAACATTACAGAGCCTGCTACAACAACACATAGGGATCCCAGTATATTAACTGAATGAATTTTCTGAAGCAAACTTCTGTCACTGATGTTCTCTAAAGCCTCTTTGTTGTAATATATTGGAGTGTCTCACATGGATCAAAGAGAACCTCAGAATCACATCCATCAGGAACTTATCACTGCTGCAGAAGAATAGCTGGGGTGTTACCTTCCCTGATTCACCACACTGTTTAGGGGAAAGTTACACAGTGCTGTCTAAACTAAAAAGAAACCAAGGGGACATTAGGGAAGGAAGGAATCTTCTATTGCTTCCTAAAGAGACTTGATGAGACTACAACAAAGTAAGCAAGCATCAGATGAAAAAGGCCCCAGCTCCCATCACAAATGCATTAACAATCAGAAGCAAATTGTCCATCCATTTAAGAATTCTAAGTACCAATCACTTAAGTCTATCTGAGAGTACTGTGTACTCAGAACTCTAAAGATCCTTTAAGAAAAGCAAGTAGTGTCTCGATTCAGAAGAACACAAGAAAATTTAAAAGCAACTAATAACTGTGAAACAACGGAGTTTGAGTGAACTCCGGGAGTTGGTAATCGACAGTGAGGCCTGGCGTGCTGTGATTTGTGGGGGTGCAAAGAATCGGACACGACTGAGTGACTGAACTGAACTGAATAACTGTGAAAATAACATTCTAAGCTATTTATAAAATTCAAACTCTTTCTAATTCTACTGCAGAAGACCAAGGAAAGGAGAACTGAGAACATGTGATTAAAAAGAAAAAGACAATTCTTCAATTTCTCACTCTTAACAGAAAACAGATCCCGGGTCCTGTCTGTAGCCTTTTCCCCAGCGAGGAGGAAGAGAACACTGACAGCCTAGACTCACTGGCCTTCCTGCTTTGTCTGAAGACCCCTCTACGCGCAAAGCCCCTGCCTCCCTCCTCCTCACAAGAGACTTATGCTTTGTTCTGCTGTGATCGCCTCCTGAGAAGCAGCGCCAGGAACCACAGAAAACGTCCTTTTGCAAAAGCAGATGTGACATTTTTGATGAGCTCATCAAAGATTCATAATGAACGGACTACAGGCATGCCAGCACACAGAGTGTGGTCTCCCCGAGATACGTGCATCTAAATGCAAGGATGAGAGTGAGTTTCCAGGGTTAAAGCAGGAAGCCAATGAGCTTGGGTTTTGTCGTATATTTTACGTTTAGATTTGATATACTATATAGTGTAGGCAACGTTTAAGTGTATTTTCAAAACTGAAAAAAAAAAGAGCGAGGAGGGAAACAGGTTCAACTTCATGTACAAAACGTTATATCCTTAAGACTCCGACACTGAGGTCTGAAATCCTGAGTGGAACGGAGCTGGCAGAAGTCTCTGGGGAGAGCAGTGCTCAGGGACCAAAGTCCAGGGTCCTCTGTCTCCCAGGCTGAGGCTCTTTCTACTTTATAATTTCCTTCCTTTCATTCCTTAAGAGAGCGTTCCCCTGGTTTAGTAGTTTTCACATGAAAGTCAAGTTCTGATAGGAGTCTGCAATACTGACCTTGCCCTTGTCCGCAGGCTGTTAAAGCTCAAACCAAGAGGAACTCAGGCCCACTCCCTCAGGGCTCCGGCAGGTCTGCTTCGCTATTTTTTATGATAACATTCCACAGAGAAGCTGCTTCCCCCTCCCCTTTCTGGAAATTAAAAAACAGTACTGTACCTGAACCTCCTCAAAAATAGTTGCTTGCTCCTGATTAGTTAACGTTGTCAGGTGCTTCTGGAGCTCTAGTTTGGTTTTGGAAGAATTCATTCCTATTAAGAAAAAAAAAGAGACCTGAGAACACACTACGTAACAGTTAGGAGGCAGAGTTAACACCTTCCATTCTCACTCCCTCTCTTACATGCTTTCCCTCCCTCTTTAGGCATCGGAGGTTTTATGGAAATTCTAATCAATAACAATGCCAGTGATGAGGACACTGGCAACAAGTAAAAGTTTTTGATTGAGCCCTCATGTGCTAGAAGCGAACTTAAATGTCAGGTTTGTATCATTTCATTTTATACTAGAATCACCTGATGAAGAGGACCATTTTACAGTTAAGAAAACTGAGACCCAGAGAGCTCACAAGACTCCCAAAGTCCAACACACTGGACTCTACCTCAGCCTTGTGTGGTTCAAAATCATTTTTTTTTCTACCACTTGAAAGTGAAGTCGCTCAGTGTCCGACTCTTTGTGACCCCATGAACTGTAGCCCTCCAAGGCTCTTCCATCCATGGGATTCTCCAGGCAAGAATACTGGAGTGGGTTGCCATTTCCTTCTCCAGGGTTGTTAAAACAACGCACACAACAGGAACACTGCCCTCAGAAAATGAGAAAACCTCATGAGTGTTTATATGTAAACTAGACAATCTCCCTTCAGGAAAAACCACTACTACCCCATCTGAAACTGACCAGGATCCCCCTGCAGGTTAGGCTCCTTCACAAAGTGATACGTGTGGCCAACAACGCTCCTTTTACCACCACGTGCTTCTTAATAGTCTTATGACCACAGAATTAACATTACAGAGGATTCTGAGGGAAAGCCATTAAAATAAAGCTACCATTTTAGTGCCCATCAGAATCTGATATTTCAGAAAGTTCCTTCTCCACACATATATGGCTCAGACCCTGCTCTGCCTTTCCCTGGGGGCCAAAGATAAACACACATGATGAGATCTGGATGAAAGGATCTGCCAACCTATCATGGAAAAAAAACTGCAATGACTTTTAGGGCTTCCCTGGTGGCTCAGAGGTTAAACCATCTGCCTGCAATGCGGGAGACCTAGGTCCGATCCCTGGGTCGGGAAGATCCCCTGGAGAAGGAAATGGCAACCCACTCCAGGATTCTTGCCTGGAGAATCCCATGGACGGAGGAGTCTGAAGGGCTACAGCCCATGGGGTCCCAAAGAGTTGGACATGATTGAGCGACTTCACTTTCACTTCACTGTCCCTATCCACTCGCCACCCCATTTCCCCCTGAGGGTGAGCCGCTGGGCCAGGATCTAGGCCAGATTTATCTACGTAATGAGGATGGCCAGACGGGGCATCTCGGAAATGAAGGACAGGGACTTGGAAATCAGGCTTCTGTTTTACAGATGAGCTTGCTGAGGTCCAGAGAAGCCAGGCAACTGACAGGTCAGGAGGCCAATTAGCAGCCAAGCCTGTCCCAGAGCCAGCATTCCCTGCTCTCCCTGCCACAGAGGGCAGGGGCCCCACCCCTCTCAGCAAGCTGTGGCGAGGCCACAGCCCCAGCTCAAAGCTCTGCAGCTTCTAGAAGTCCTTCCAGAGGTACTCCCCCACCACCTTTTTTTTTGGCCAAGAAAACCCTCAAGTGGAAGTGAAGTAGCTCAGTCGTGTCCGACTCTTTGCAACCCCATGGACTGTAGCCTACCAGGTTCCTTCCTCCATGGGATTCTCCAGGCAAGAACAATGGAGTGGGTTGCCATTTCCTTCTCCGGGGGATCTTCCCAACCCAGGGATCGAACCCGGGTCTCTTGCATTGCAGACACTTTAACCTCTGAGCCACCAGGAAAGCCAAGAAAACCCTAAACGGCCACCATAAAAATAAAAGCCAGTATTTTTTTTAACGACTGCTGTGCCACTTTATGGAACACTGCATAATCGCATCTAACCCTCAACATAATCCTGGAAGTGGGCACTATATACAGTAATCCCAAGGTCCATAGGTGAAGAAACTGAGGCACAATCAAGTCAAATATTTTGTCCAGTGTCATCAGCTACGTAAGGGACAGAGTGAGAATCTGACCCACGTTGATCTGCCTCCAGAGACCACTCCAGAACACTCCATTGCCTCCCTTTACCCACACACAGTCAAGTCACCTGACCCCAGTGACTTCAATACCTAAGTGAACTGCCCAGTGAAATAAGTCAAGCAGAAAAAGACAAGAACGGCAGATTTTCACTTATATGTGCAATCTAAAACACAAATATAACAAGACACAAATAGACTTACAAAGAACAAGCTAGTGGCCGTAGGGCAGAGGGGAAGAGGGGAAGGGCAAAGTAAGTGAAGGGGACTAAGGTGTACCAGCGGATTAAACTACCAGTTATAAAATAAATAAGTCACAGGGATGTGATGCATGGCAAAGGGAATGCAGTCAACAATGTTATGATGACACTGTATGGTACAGAAGATATAAAAACACTGGATCACCATGTTGTACACAGACACTAACAATATTGGAAGTCAACTGTTCTTCAGTTTAAAAGAGAGAAGTGATTAAAGGTGCAGAAAGGACAGCTCGATTTTTCATTCAGCTATTCCTCTGGCAAGCTCAGGTCACACCAGCCAGGGAAATAGCAATGCCTTCACTGCGCTAACTACTTACAGGCTGAATCAAAACAGTGTTTACATTTACAAGCAAAATTAGCACTCAGAAGTCATTAAATAAAAATCCTCCCTGCATCTGGATGTCAATGATACCATCCAAGCATCCTCTCGTGGACACACTTGTACTGTTTGATGAAACATTCACACACGGAGAAAAACCTCAAGAAGAGTTAGACTCATTATACATACTTCTAACAAACTCAGGTGAAATCATACAATACAGTCTACTCTTCATATTCAGTAGGTATGCAGAGATCCCTAGACAGTTCTATCCTTGTCTTCAGGAGCTCTCAATTCATTAAGTCCTTTCTGCCTCATCTCAAATCAAAGCTGGTCCTCCAGGCCCCATGCCTGCTCTCCACTGTGCACCCTCTGTGGGGTTCTCAACACTTTCAGCCGCTCCTGGGGGTTTCTGCAGCAAGAAGGCAGCATTCCCCACGTGATGCCAAAGGTTTTACAGGCGAGAAGGGCAGCAAGTCAGTTTGCCTCATGCTGGCCGCCAGAAAAGGCTCTTATTAAAGGGAGCATTGATGAATAGTTTTGCTTTGCCGAAGGCAAATTTACTTGGAGAGCAAAAGGAAACCTCAGTTCAACTTTTTCTTTTTAGTGAAAGTGTAATTTATGCCAAGAATTCCCAAAATTCTCCTCTAAACTTTAAAATAAGCAAAATGCTATATAAATACTAGCAGTTGTAGAGAGTCCAAACACAGAATCTGTACAGCTGCCCCTCTCAATGGCACCCACAAGTACAGTCTATTTATTCTACTTTATGGATTCCAGGCCATATTAACTACATCAGTTGATTAAGAAAACAGTCTTTAAGTCTTTCTTTTTGTGGTCATGTCATTCATTGTTCCTCTCCATCGTTTATGATGCTCTTGGCCAGATCATAACTTCCTATTAGAGCCACTGTTATGGGTACATACAATGAGCTTTAATAAACGATTTCATTCTACTTGGGGATTCCCTGGTAGCTCAGATGGTAAAGAATCTGCCTGCAATGCGGGAGAACCGGGTTGGATCCCTGCGTAGGGATGCAATCTACCAAAATGTAAGAACCTGAAACTAACTGTCCATAAAATAATCGGTATCTTCCTTACTAAGGACGGCTCTAATAATGTGCCATCGATGCTTTAGAAGTGCCTCCCATCATGTAGGCAAAACGTACCCTTGCCAGTCTTCTAATTGTGCTAGTTAATGGATGTTTTTACATTAGCATAGCTTTCTGCTTTGCTTGGATCTTATCCAGTAAAAAGATGAATTAAGTGATAACTCCGAAACTACAGCAGCAAAATCCCTACCATAATTAAACTTTTCAGGTATAGCTCTCTGAAAGTTAAGCCAGACCAAAGAAAGATTTGTCAAGTGGAACTCTGGAACCCTTCCAGCTCCTGCAGGTCAGAATCTGCTTTATCTTCAAGGCTGAAGTCACTGCAGGCTTCTTAACAAGCTCATAGGGGACACTGCCGTCATCGTTTACCTTATCTTGACAACCACCAAGGAAAGAACTAGTGATGCTCTCAGATGGGATCTCTCGTTAAAGCACAACTTTTCTTGTTCCCAGATATATTTTGTATCATGTCAGCAAAGAGGAACAACTAGGAAAACATGGTTGAAAATGTTAATCATTTTGATCCATTTTAAACAGCACTGGAATGCCAGCAAATGAACCTTTGAAGACCTTAAGATGATGTCAATTTGTCTTTAAAAAGGGAAATCAGATACCACTTCACATCCATCAGGATGGTTTTCATCCCCAAGCCCCAGAAAGTAGGTTTGCTTATCCCTCAAATGTGCAGTAATCCCTTTTCCTTCCACAAAGTGGTGAGGATTAAATGGATGATAATACATGTTAAAGAAAACCGTACAATGCCAGGCATATCTTAAGCATGGAAACTGTAACATCTATTGCAGCTTCTCCCCAAGCCAAATTCCTAGAGAAACGGTGAACACTTCCTGTGCTCTTTCTCACTGGCTCCTCAACTGGAACCTGCCCTCTGGCCATTCCTCACCATTAAAACTGCTCTGGAAGAAGCTATCATTGACCTTGTAATGGACTCTTTACTGTCCAACTCTTTGCGACCCCACAGAATGCAGCCCGCCAGGCTCCTCTGTCCATGGCATTTCCCAGGCAAGAATACTAGAGCAGGTTCCCATTTCCTTCTCCAGGGGATCTTCCCCACCCAGAGATCAAACCTGGGTTTCCTGCATTGCAGGAGGGCTACAGTGAGCCACCAGCGAAGTCATGGAATCGGCTCACTCAGTGGTAATTCTTACCTCTCATCTTACTAGACCCCTCCACGGCAGCCAGCTGAACACTCACTCCACCATGATTAACAGCGCAACTGGTCTTGCGCGCTCTGTTCCCCTAACTCCTCACCCTCCTCAGGGCCCCTCGAGGGGAGATGGTAGCGCCTGATATACAGAAGACATCCATCCACGAGCCCTGTAACCAACATCAGCCTCTGTGGGACAGAACCTTCCAACGAATCTGCCCAGGTACCTGAACTCCTGCCCACCCCACCCCACGCCGGCTCACCCTCGATCCGCTCACAGAGCTTGTGCAGGCCCTGCAGGGGGCAGCCCTCACACAGCTGGGCTGGCGCCTTCGCTGTCCGCTGCACAGCGGCCACCGTGAAGGCCTGCTTCAAGGTCATCATGATCTCATCCACCTGATCAAAGAGGAGAGACCACAGAGAGCAGAAAGTCCATTTAAAATGATCTGGCAGAGATTTCGGGACTCTGTGGAAAGACCCAGTACTTAAGATTCTTCTGGACTGTTAGTCACAGGTTAATGGATAATAATCATTAAGAGCCACTAGGATTATACATAGTCTAGAAACACTACAAATGCTCAAAGCGTTTCAAGGAGATAAGGTAAAAACTAGATGCAAATTAAATAGTGAACGAAAACCAACTCTTCTGATCAAAAGTCCAAAATGACTTTTGAAAGATGCTAAAGCAGAGGGTGAAAGTGAGCAGGCCTTTAAGCATGATGAACACTGAAAATGTGCACTCAAGTCAGTCTCAAGTGTATATTAGCTGGTTATTAAATAGTCACAAAAGTATAATTAAAACCAAATAATTTGTCAGTGAGGCCACAGAGTTTTGCTATGTAAAGAAGTCAGTGAGGCTGACACCCCCTGTAGATGAGATTTCAAGGTAAGAAGAGCCCCTTCTCACTTACCAGAGCTTCATTTGTGCACTGAAACACATAACAGACGAAATGAAAGCCTCCACCTCCGGAAGACTCACGGCAGATGAACCCAAAGTGGTCCACATGTCTAATACCCTGTGGAAGGCAGGGACAAGAGCATGAATGGTAAGCTGTACCCAGAGGAGGCACCACTGCCGCACGCGCAGCTCAAGACTCACACAGCACGGTTTTAAAGGACACTGTGAAATACTATTTTCTCAGATGTTTTAAATATCTAAAAACATCTCTCAAATATGAAGTTCTACTAAAATGTTACTCCTCTGACTATCCCCACAGTAAGAGAAGCAGGATCTGAAAACCAGAACTTTTATCCTCATTTTCATAGTGAGAGGAAGTGGAGAAAAGCTGACAGAAAAATGAGAACTTTTCTTAAGTATTAAGGAGTAAGTAGATGAGATTTTTAACAAAGAAACACAACTGTACACACACACAAGCAAACACACGTAGACACAACCATTAAAGGAAAGGTTTTAAAATATTTGTACTCTAAAATAACAAACAAGTAAATCCTGAAGTAAACTGGTAGGAAGAATGAGTCAAAAGTTATACACACAAAGAACAGATATTTCAAGCATAAGATATTAAGGCCAATGCTGTACCACAGTTTCCTAAGAGCTCTTTTTAATAAATATTAATATGTACACTTGTTTTGAAAGTATCAGCTAAGAACCACCTTAATGCAGATAAGACATCATCCATAAATATTAACCTACAGCATCTCCTAAAAGCACCAGCATGCAGAGTGTGGACCGCTTGAAGGGCAGGTGATCATGTAAATTTGTAACATCCTTTAGGAAATAATAAAACTACCATATGAAAAAGCAAATATTTAATATTACCATTTCAATAGAAATACAAGCAAATCAAGATAAAATGTCTATGGAGAATCTCACTTTCAGGTCAAATATTTCCCAATAAACGAGCAATCACTGACACAGCCTGGCATTGCCATCCATGTTCTCCAACGGCAAGTTAAGCATATGCAAGAGGTTACTCCAAAGGAGAATATGATTTGGAAAAAACATTTACTTTGTAAATGGTTCTCTAGTCGATCTTATGCATGAATGTCGTTTTCACCTTTGGGGGAAAAAATTCCCTATTGAATCATTACATAGATCACATTATAAATCAACAATGAGAGTTTCATTATATCTTATTAATTTTGAGAAAATGAAAATGAGAAAATGATTTCAGTCTTTTTAAAACTACCCAAATAGTAACACATTTTTGCTAGGAAGATTCTGAGTAAAGTTGTCATAGCTCATTATAACTGACAGATTCTCCAAATCTCTTTATGAAACACACCCAGGAGATTTTCAGGAGAGAACTCAAGTAGACACTGCACTCTAAGGAAAACATCCTCAAAGGTACTCATTATTTATTATATTTTAAGGAAGAGAAATAATGATCTTGGTATCCCAAAAGTCATGAATTTTTAGAAAGTAAAAATAAGTATTTTTAAAAATACATTAGTGTGCATGAGTATATATATAAATATGCATATAGACACACATACGCGCACATACACCTGGAAATCAAGACTGTGGACAATTACTACCAATGATCGGGACAAAAAGAAAAGGAGACCTACTTTTTCCAGTAAGTTATGGTTGCTAAAAACAAAATTTTTAACTTCAAAGTTGTATTTTGCCTTAATATACAAAAGGAAATGCAAGATCACAAACCCAGCACTTAGAAAGCATACATCTTGTGACATTAGCCACTTCGGTTGAATGACAGACAGTAAAATAATTCATTAAAAAATTCAACTGCAGTTGAGCTGATAACCCATGTCCATTTACCTGAGAGCAAAAGGATATCTCCTTAAAATTTTTCTGCAACGCTATTTTTTTGGTGTCAGGACTGATGAGGTAAACTTCAGATTGACCAATCTTAAAAGACAAAGAAAGAAAGAAACTAGCTTTGCATGAACACTGAATTCAAATTTATTATACAAACTTTCTCATTTCATGACCTAAGAAAATAAAGAATCAATGGCTCAAGTCCTATTGAACAGTGACCATATCATGCAGAAGACCACTTCCAGGTCACACTCTACTCTACAAGCTTTGGGTAAGAGAACCATCAGGGTGTTCACCTTCGTCAGGCAGCAGTCTTGAGGTGAAAGGACCAAAAACCTCAAAGTGAGTCACAAAGCCTCAGGTTCCCACAGCTCCCCTTTGTGAGAAAGAGAGGTTTCTGCATAAGCGACTCTCCAAGGATACAGGAGCTTCTCTTTTAAAATTTCCAGGACACTTTCTAATGATCGGAAAAGTCTTCTTAAATTATTGTTAAAAACCTACCATTTGTTGAGTACCTACTGTGTTAGGTACTCATTCCTGCTTACCTGACTTCCTAAAAAAGTTAACAGTGCGAGCACAAACTAACATTGTCTTACAGACGAGGGTCAGCCTAACAGATCTCCGTTACTGCAGAGGACTGTGTCGCAATAACCACATAGTTTAACTGTGCAGCTTCCCTCCCTCCCCTGCTGCTCCCTGAACCCAGAATGCTCCTCTAGCTGGCCACAATGACACTTCTGCTCAGCGAAAATCACTGCCTTCAGAAAGCCCTGATTCCCCAGAAGCCCTCACAGCCTCCTTTGCAGCATTTATCACAATTTTAGTGAGACAATTACTCATACAATCAGCTGTCAGTCTCTCACTGGAATCTAAATTTCACGTGGGCAGAGATCATGCCTGTCCTGTTCACTGCTATATTTCTAGCATGTTGCAAGGGACCCTGTAGATAGCATTTATGCAATAAGTAATTGAAAATAAATGCACTAAGCAGCTTTCCCAATGATACCAAGACGTTTTGGTGGTTTTTTTTTTTTTTTAAATACAGATCACACATTACAACACCAGTCTGACTGCCAACATAGCACTCTTTTCAGTATATTAGGTCAACCATGAAAAGAGGAAGAAATCGGCCCTCTGACACTCCATCTTGATTTCGAACCTGTATATCTACACAGCCAGCTTCCTCATCACTTGGCCCTGAGTTAGGGGCCAAGTAAGGCATGGAAACGTTACGTTTAAGCACACCTTGCTCTCTCCCTAGACTCTCAGTCAGCCTTAGGCCAAAGAAGAGACAGAGGAGGCTGAGAACAATCTCTTTCCCATATTGCAGAGGCCAGCTCACTAGGAAGCCAGCCGAGTCCCCTCAGCTCAGGCCCAGAGGACTCCTAGGACAGCAACCTTTCCAGAACAGCTGGGATCAGCCCGGAACCCAGGAGCCTCAACTGCCAGGGACAGTCTCCTGCCCATGCCTTTTCTGGCATTTGGCTCACTGTCAGTTTATCAAATCATTTCTAGAAAGGAGTAAGCAGCTGGCTAAACTAATACTGTAGTTTCGGTATCAATTTCAAATATCAGTTATCCCCAATTACCCAGGTAACAGAGTGTAAGTAGTTTTACAAATTTATAAAAATAGTAAAGAAGGGGTATTTTTCAAAGAATTTTGCTGAAATATATTATTCATGTTTAAAAAAAAAAAAACCCTTTTGGAGCCTCTTTTACACACATTGATTGATTGTTCCACATTGAAAAGATGTCTTCACCACCATGTGGAAGGCAGATAAAAATCATGCAGAATGTAAGATAGATTCTGTTTATTATCCCCTGATGATTCCCAAGGCTAATGGGGACTAAATAAGGATTCTATCCTGTCAAAAGAGTTATTCAGAATAAAAATATATGGATTCACACATAAATCCAAAAGCAATTCACAGATAATCTTTGTTCGACTAAGCAGATTTTCTTTTGAACACACAGACCAGACTGGGGATGTGCAGGAGGCTTGATAATATTTTACCGTGAAGAGCATAGTTCGATTTTCCTCAATATCTGTCGGCTGCACAATATTGTGTCCACTAATCAGGTGGTTCTCGATGTCGCTCTCCTCAAAAGAGCTGAAGAAACTACTACTCCGCAGGCCTGCATCCTGAAACTCCTTTCGGAAGGCCAAGGAGCGCAGCCCAGGCTGCGAGAAGGACTTGCGCATCGGCCGCGGGCCCCGCTCCCCATCCCCCGGGGGCTGCGCTGCAGACCGGAACTGATCCGAGGAGAAGCCACCGCTCACGTGACTGAAGCCTTCGATGCACTCATCGATCAGGGCGGGTGGAGCCTTCCTGTGCGCCACGGCCACGCGGCCGCAGAACAGCACCTCGAACTTCTTGGCGAATGTGTCATCGAACTCCGAAGGGCAGCGGAGCTCCTCCTGGCGGGCGATCTTCCCAGCCTGCCGGATGGAACTGATGATCTCAGGCACCTGCGGGAAAGGAAGGAATGTCATTTGGAACCTGCTGTGGTTGGGCTTCCCTGGTAGCTCAGCTGGAAAAGAATCCGCCTGTAATGCAGGAGACCCGGTTCGATCCCTGGGTTGGGAAGATCCCATGGGGGAGGGAATGGCTACCCACTCCAGTATTCTTGCCTGGAGATCCCCATGGACAGAGGAGCCTGGCAGGCTACACACCTACGTGGGGTAGCCAAGAGTCGGACAGGACTGAGTGGCTAAGCCCAGCCCAGCACAGTCGCTGGGACGCACAGGGCTCGCATCCACAGGAGCCACGTCATGCTGCCCACATCCATGCACTGTATATTTCATCACACGGGGCCAAAGGAGAGGCCCACAGAGTTCCGTACCAGGAGAGGGAAAGGCACAACTTCCACAGAGAGGAGAAGGAGAGCAGTATTTATTAAGCATCCATTACATGCTGGGGAGATACTAGGGGATTCATGTGCCTGCAAGCTTAAGTAGTAAGTCCACAGACACAGCAAGTTAAATCCAGGCTGGCCCCTCCTCCTCCAGAGCCAAAGGTCTTTTTTCTCTGAGGAGCTGTCACTCTCCCTTCAAAAGGTCTGTCACCAAAAGAGTATGCAGTTATTCTAGATTTCATGGCAGTACATCTTGGCAGTGCATCAAGTCTTCTAAAATAAATGACAGGATCAGGATAACAAGACTGAAATTACCTTACACAACCTTTCTTCTAATCATAACATCATTATTTTCTCTAATGACAACTGACAATGTATTCCTCAGTTTTATATTCCCTAATAGTTGAACAGTATTGACTACACAGCTAAGAGGTTTTAATCAGGGAATAA
Source organism: Cephalophus harveyi (assembly GCA_006410635.1). Classification (NCBI taxonomy): domain Eukaryota; kingdom Metazoa; phylum Chordata; class Mammalia; order Artiodactyla; family Bovidae; genus Cephalophus; species Cephalophus harveyi. The sequence continues at coordinate 167,094 of SJYT01063100.1, read as the reverse complement.
GCAACCCATGTCAGTATCATTATCAAGGCAACACACTGTGGCTTCCTTCCACTGAACTTCTAAAGCCTTTGGTTCCTAATGCAGTCATGATCAAGAGAATGAACAAAAGAGTCTCATGTACTATTGTCAGCCCAACTGCGATACCCTCTCATCATTAGCTTCTGACGAGATCCTTCAAAGCCACAGAAAGAGACGAGTCCTCCACAGAATGAATAAGCACGTGTCCAATCATCTGGAAGACATACAGCCACAGCACTAACACAAGACAGGCGTGAGTGCATTTTCATAAGGAAGGGCCTAGCTTTTGATATGACCTATTAAATAACACCCAAAGCCGTTTTTTCCTTTTCTCTTTCTAAGAAAACCCAATTGAACACCCAATACCCATAGGCCCATTGTCTTTTTAACATTACAGAAGGAGAAGAAAACCAAACCCTTTTCAATTTAGGTCAAAGATCAATGGATACAGTAAAGGGAGGTGGTTTCAGTAGATCTGAAAAAACTTATAATCTGTGTTCATAACATAATCCCCAAAGACCCAACTAAGAAGACTTTTCTCTGTGATTTCATATCATGCACATCTTAAAGGCAATCTCTGCTGAAAAGATTAAGATATATCCTTTCAAGGTACTTTATCATACAAAAAGTCAAAACATCTTTAGACATATTTTATATTTAAAAAAATTAATTCCTGAAGCAAAGGTCTAAATGACACTGAGGAAGCCAGAATTTCAACGTTAAGCATCCACATGCACTGAGTATTACAGAGCTTGGGCTGTGGCTCATTCCTCTACATACAAATAATCACACATCTTGCAAAGGCCTAAAAGTTATTCATAAATATAAAAGATAGGACAGAAAGAAGTAGAAAGTCTAGATTTCATTCACACGTTTGCCAAACAATCACTACAGGACCTTGGCAAAAACAGCCTCAGTTTTTCTCTCTTGGGGGGAAAAAAAATTCTTAAAAGATTTTTCAGGTAAAAGTTGTTTCTGTGAGCATAAAGAATAATGACTTCTTCAAAAAAGAAAAACAGTTCATGCAAATAAAAGATGCTTTTCTAAGCAAATGGGTAAAATTATTTTATCAGGAGTCATGTGAATCTTCCTAATTACCAACCCCACTCTCTGAACAGGAAATTCAAAGCTTACTCAGTCTTCTGAGGCTTCTTACAATACCTGACATTTCTATATGCTGGGTCTTCCCACTGCATCTGAAGTGAGTAATGGTGTCTTTCATTATGTATCAAAGGGGAGAGAAAATGTGTGAAGTCATATGAATTTATGGTGACTCGGTAATAAAGTACAAACACAAGTAAGACACAAATTAGAGAACTTGCTTTTTCCGTCTCTTCACAATGTCAGAAGAGGCTAAAGAGTACATGGGTCCTAGGCAGAGAGAGTTGTACTGTGGCCCTTTTCCCAGCCACCAATCTTTTTCCTATCCTTTAATCAGAATCTTCAAAAGATAATGCTTTAGTCAAAAATCAGTGCCTCCCTCTCCCTGAGCTGGTAAGCTGTGTGAATATGGGTGTAAAGGAGGTAACTGGGCTTAGAAAAATCTCAGCGATCCTGACAAGAATATAACAATTTCAAAATATTTGAAGGCATACTACCAAACAGTTTCAACAATAAATTGTAAACAGTTTAAAATCCAACATTTTAAAAACATTTCTGTAAATGATTCAGGTATACTAAGAGACTAAATAAAAAATGGGCTCCACTTATGTCTGAAGTGAAGTGAAGTGAAGTGAAAGTCAGTCTCCAATTCTTTGTGACCCCATGGACTATATAGTCCTTGGAATTCTCTAGGCCAGAATACTGAAGTGAGCAGCCTTTCCCTTCTCCATGGGATCTTCCCAAACCAGGGATCAAACCCAGGTGTCCTGCATTGCAGGCAGATTCTTTACCAGCTGAGCCACAAGGAAAGCCCCCATTTATGTCTAATTTTGCAAAACCTTTGATAGTTTAGTTCTCTTTACCAGAACAGACCTGGGTACTGCTTTTTGAAAAATGAACACCTATGACAAACCAACAGCTAACGTCATACGCAACAGTGAAAAGCTGAAAGTATTCACTCTAAGATCAGGAACAAGATAAGGATACCCACTCTCACCACTTTCATTCAACAGAGTTTTAGAAGTCCTAGCCAAAGCAAGCAAAGAAAAAGAAAATAAAAAGGAATCCAAACTGGAAAAGAAGAACACTATCACTGTTTGCAGATGACATAATACTATACATAGAAAATCCTAAAGATGCTACTGGAAAACTACTAGAGCCCATTAATGCTCTAGTAGAAATCCGTAAAGTTTCAGGTTACAAAGTTAATACACAGAAATCTGTTGCATCTCTACACATTAACAACAAAATATCAGAAAAAGAAATTAAAGAAACAATTCCATTTACCACTGAATCAAAAAAAAAAAAACACAATACTGAGAAATAAACATACCTACGGTGGCAAAAACCTGTACTCCATAAACTTTAAGACACTGATGAAACAAACTGAAGACAATGCAGACAGGTGGAAAGATATACTATGTTACTGGACTGGAAGAATCAATATAGTTAAAATGACTATACGACCCAAGGCAATCTACAGATGCAATTCAATCCCTATCAAACTACTAATGACATTTTTCACAGAAGTAGAATAATTATATATATATATAATCATATTAATACAAATACATATATATATAATGGAATACTACTCAGCCATAAAAAAGAATGAAAGTTTACTATTTGCAGTAACATGGATGGACTTGGAGGGCATTATGCTAAGTGAAAGAAAACAGAGAAATCACTTATATGTGTGTGATATCAATTTTATGTGAAGTTTAATAAAATGGGGATTCCCTGGTGACTCAGTTGGTAAAGAATCCTGCAATGCAGGAGACCTGGTTCAATAGGGAAGATCCCCTGGAGGAGGGAATGGCAACTCACTCCAGTGGTCTTGCCTGGAGAATCCCACGGACAGAGGAGTCTGGCAGGCTGTGTCCACGGAGTTGCATGAGTCAGACACGACTGAGCACACACACACAAAATACAGTTCAGTTCAGTCGCTCAGTCGTGTCCAACTCTTTGCGACCTCATGAATTGCAGCACGCCAGGCCTCCCTGTTCATCACCATCCCCCGGAGTTCACTCAGACTCACGTCCATCGAAGTCAGTGATGCCATCCAGCCATTTCATCCTCTGTCGTCCCCTTCTCCTCCTGCCCCCAATCCCTCCCAGCATCAGTCTTTTCCGATGAGTCAACTCTTCGCATGAGGTGGCCAAAGTACTGGAGTTTCAGCTTTAGCATCATTCCCTCTAAGGAAATCCCAGGGCTGATCTCCTTCAGAATGGATTGGTTGGATCTCCTGGCAGTCCAAGGGACTCTCAAGAGTCTTCTCCAACACCACAGTTCAAAAGCATCAATTCTTCGGCGATCAGCCTTCTTCACAGTCCAACTCTCACATCCATACATGACCACAGGAAAAACCATAGCCTTGACTAGACGGACCTTAGTCAGCAAAGTAATGTCTCTGCTTTTGAATATGCTATCTAGGTTGGTCATAACTTTTCTTCCAAGGAGTAAGCATCTTTTAATTTCATGGCTTCAATCACCATCTGCAGTGATTCTGGAGCCCCAAATAATGAAGTCTGACACTGTTTCCACTGTTTCCCCATCTATTTCCCATGAAGTGATGGGACCAGATGCCATGATCTTAGTTTTCTGAATGTTGAGCTTTAAGCATAACACACTAGTAAATATTAAAAAAAAAAAAACAAAAACCAAGTAGATCCACAGATACAGAGAACAAACTAGCGGTTACCAGTGAGGAGTGGGGAAAGGAGTAATAAAGGTGGGAGGGAATGGGCGTAAGATGGACTCAAGACTGTACTGTACAACACAGGGAACAGAGCCAACATTTTGTAATAACTGTAAATGGAAAGTAGTCTTTTAAAATTGCATAATTTTTTTTAAAAATGAAGGCGTCATGTCCACTTATGATGAAATCCTGAATTCTCTATTCTTTATAACTCTGTCCTGGACTCACCTACACTATTGCTTGTAACATAAGGGATGTGGGTCATTTATTCCATTTTATTTCCAAATGTCATCCTAGGTATAACTGGATGCCAAGAGGCAGGGATTCAGAAGTGCGAGATGAACACAAGAGAGCCCTGCCTGAAAAGGGAGTGGGGCCTGGAGGAAGGTTTGGTTAGAATCTTTACAGTAACTGAGATGGGGTCTGCTGGGAACCTGAACTAAGCAGCAAGCACTACAGGAGAAAAAAAGGCTGCAGGAAAGATTCTGGAAGACAGACTCACAAGACCTGGTGACTACCTGGATGGGGGAGTTGGGGGCATGGGAGACTGCACGGGACTCACAGATGCTCTGGCTTAGGCTTCTTCTTTAGGAATACAGAAGCAGCAGGTCTGGGGAGAGATTACAGTGAGCTCCCCTCCTGTCCATGTTGAGTATGACCAGAAGGACTTGAAAGTAAAGACATGTGGTGGGCAGCTGGACAAGCCAGCCTGCAGTCCAAGACAGGAGATCTCAACTGGACACCAACAGCCCATGTATACAGACAGGAGGTGGCTGATGCCCTGGCAAAAGAAAAAGGGAAAGTAAAGGAAGTGAGCTAAGATGGGATGTTAGGATACACCAACATTTCACATATAAAGAAACTGAGGGATCATGGCAGAGAAGCCGGAGGGCAGGCAAGCAGGAAGATGCCAGAGGTGGCGAGGAAAACAAGCACTCCTTCTTGGGGTGTGGGGCGGGGGCGCTGAGTGAGAATAAACAGAGGGCTGAGACGGGTCTGCTGGAGTTGGCAGCTTGTGTAAAACATAAAGCAGGGATACCCACAATGACCCTCCAAAACAAGCAAGCAACGGAAAAATGTCTCAAGGTGAAACTTTTAGTCCATGAGAACGTATACTTCAAGTTACAATATTTACTGCATACACAGACACTTTAAGGGCAAATACGCTGAGGTCAGTAGTGTTTATTCCCACTGATATGATCTGGGTACTTTTAATAAAAATCTTTTTTTAGTCCCAGCAATAATATCTACGTCATTCTGACTGCAGATAAAGTAAATCAAAACTAACGGCAGCAAAAACAAGAATCTGAAAAGCATTTTGCTGAGATAAATTCGTAAGGATTTCAGATTTGGTTTTCTTTCTTTTAACAATGGGCATTGCAATAAAAATGTTTACTGAAATGAATTGCCAATAATGAAGAAACAAATTCTGTTTTAAACATACAAAAAATTTATTGAACTACTCTTCTGTCAACCTATTTGAGTTTATGCTAAAGGTCACTTTTACGTCTGCACTTCTTTCACAGCCAAAATAAGTTTCTTTTGAATTCACATACTAATTCACTAATAAATGCACAGTACAGTATGAAGTTTCTATAGCAGGCTTGTGAATATTGTTTTATAACTAGTCAGAAAATGCTATCTAAGAGAATTAAAATATTCATTTCTGCAAATAAAATCCTTAATTAAACCTTTGGACTGTGAAGAAAGCTGAGCGCTGAAGAATTGATGCTTTTGAACTGTGGTGTTGGAGAAGACTCTTGAGAGTCCCTTGGACTGCAAGGAGATCCACCCAGTCCATTCTGAAGGAGATCAACCCTGGGATTTCTTTGGAAGGAATGATGCTAAAGCTGAAACTCCAGTACTTTGGCCACCTCATGCGAAGAGTTGACTCATTGGAAAAGACTCTGATGCTGGGAGGGATTGGGGGCAGGAGAAGGGGACGACAGAGGATGAGATGGCTGGATGGCATCACGGACTCGATGGACATGAGTCTGAGTGAACTCTGAGAGATGGTGATGGACAGGGAGGCCTGGCGTGCTGCGATTCATGGGGTTGACAAGAGTCGGACACGACTGAGCGACTGAACTGAACTGAAACCTTTGGGTCAAATTCTTTTTTAAAGATTTGAGGATTTTAAAGGATTATAAACACATTGCAAGTGTAATTTTATTCACAAGGACTTAGGAAAGAGCCCTTGAAACATTATTCAGGATGAAAAGCCATTTTACTGAACATTTACACTTGTGATTTTATGCCAACTAGTAATAAATAAAATATTAAAAACCGTGTTTTGCCCACTGGATGAAATGTTCCCTCACTACAAGGAGTTAAAACGAGCACTTTGAATAGAAAACAATCATTTCAGATAATTATTTCCCAGAAGAAACAGACTTGTTTTGTTTTCGTTGGTAATAAGTGGCCATTTTTAATTGTTGGTCATAAACAAGTAAATAGGGAAAGAAAATGAAATTAAACCATGTCTCCATGTACTCTGTCTTATCTGCCTTGAATTTCATACAAAACACTTAAGAAAATATCTTTTTACTAGTGCTTGATACTTCGATTATTTAAAGAGAATAGACTGCTGTCTGATATTCTCGACATGACACATGTCAGTATTCCTATCATTCAACAGTTTGGCCTATCGAGACTAGACTCGAAATAAAGATGTGAATACACCGCATACAGTGAAGAAGACGAGCCTGCTCCTGACCTGGGCAGAGGTTCAAGTGCAGGGAGGGAGAGACTTGTCGGAATGTGTGGCTTCCAATGTACACTGCAGAAGCTTGGTACCCAGGAGAGGCCTGGCGCGGCTCCTCCCAGGGAACCGAGGTCAGATGAATGCGCTACATCTTCCTGACAGAGAGATCAGATGTGCTGTGATCTGGCTGGGGAAGCACCTGGCATCTCAAAAACGCTGATGACCGCTGGCCCCTAACGCAGCCCTCACACCCTGGGTCAGGACTGCCTCATCTGTCTAGTCTCCGGTTAAAACAGAAGTAGTAGCATTCAGCTGCCCTGGTTCTAATATGACAAACTGGATAAACTCTCTTCTTCGTAGCTTTTAAACCTCATGGAATGACCAGTGCAAACACAAAACCCAGCATCATACTATGAAATAAATCGTTTGAAAGGTTCCCTACAACCTTCTGGCTAAACCAGCACTTTTCTACAAACACTTAAAACAATGAGAATAAAATCCAACTTAGGAAGTGATTTAATAGCTGCAGGAGCTAACACAAGAAGGTGGGAGAAGATATCACTGTAAGAGTATGGAATTGCCTTGTAAGTTTTCTAAAACAGTTTTTTAAAGCTAAGACATTTTGAATGGTCAGCATAAACACTGACAGAAGTCACTAAAAGATCAACGTGGGAACATAATGTCCTCAAACTCTAAACCTTTTCATTTAATGCACTGATTTGTAACTCAAATGCACACTAGAGAGGCAGATAAACTTCTGAAACGAGTGACTTTTATCTAGTTTTCATCAGTCTAGATGCACCATCTGTGGAGGTGGGGCCCTGGCACCTGCAGTTTTCAGAAACATCTAAGAGCTCTCAGGGGCAGAATTCCAGATTTACCACCTGTCCTCTGTCATCCGGAGGTAAGGAAGACGTTTCTCACCCTGCCCACTACATCATCACACCCAAAATCCGTGGGATTCTTAAGAACCTAGGCAAACTGTGGACAGCAGTGAAGCAGCCCAACTCACAGATCCAGACCCTGCTTATGCAGAGATGGACAAACTAGTGAAGTCAGAAACACAAAACTCACCCCACAGATATCTGGCAAGCTATGTATAACATTTAAGTGCAACTTTGACTTGCAAATAAATTCACCATATTTCAGAAGTCCCAAACTATTAAATATAGGAGAGCAAGTGCCTTGTAAGAAACACTATATTTTTGACCAAATCTTAGAGACATCAAAATAATGTCTCCAAGATTAAGAAACATTCATAAATATAATGAACCAGCAGTTTATCATAGCAATCATCCCGTATTAGTTCTGCATGTTAGATGATCTTTAAAAAAGGACTCTAGGGAACCTTTTCTACAAAACAGGGGAACTAAAACATGTAAATATGCTACAAGTAACTAGTTTTTAAAAAGTGCTGTTTCCTTCTCCAGGACACACGCCATAATCGGTTTCAATAAATGATGCCCTGCATATAAATAAATGGAGTTAGAACAACACTCTAACACCATGCACAAAAAATAAACTCAAAATGGCTTAAAGACTTAAACATAAAACATGATACCATAAAACTCCTAGAAGACAGCATAGGCAAAAAATTTTCTGATATAAATCATATCAATGTTTTTATTAATTAGGTCAGTTTCCCAAGGCAATAGGAATAGGAAAGTCGCCCAGTCGTGTCCAACTCTTTGCGACCCCATGGACTGTAGCCTACCAGGCTCCTCTGCCCATGGGATTTTCCAGGCAATAGTACTGGAGTGGATTGCCATTTCCTGCTCCAGCGGATCTTCCTGACCCAGGGATCGAACCCAGGTCTCCCGCATTGTAGACAGAAGTTTACCGTCTGAGCCACCGGGAAAAACAAAAATAAACAAATGGGACCTAATCAAACTTACAAGCTTTTGTACAGCAAGTTAAAGTTAAGTCGTTCAGTCGTGTCCGACTCTTTGCGACCCCGTGGATAATGTTTTTATTAATTAGGTCAGTTTCCCAAGGCAATAGGAATAAAAACAAAAATAAACAAATGGGACCTAATCAAACTTACAAGCTTTTGTACAGCAAGTTAAAGTTAAGTCGTTCAGTCATGTCCGACTCTTTGCGACCCCGTGGGCTGTAGCCCACCAAGCTTCCCGCCCATGGGATTCTCCAGGCAAGAATACTGGAGTGGGTTGCCATTTCCTTCTCCAGGGGATCTTCCCGACCCAGGGGTTGAACCCAGGTCTCTCGCATTGCGGGCAGACGCTTTAACCTCTGAGCCACCGAGGTCTACAGCAAAGGAAACCATTAAAAAACACACACACACACACAACCAACGGAATGGGAGAAAATACTTACAAATGATGCAAGAGACAAAGGCTTAATCTCCAAAATATACAAATAGCTCATAACAACTCAACAATAAAAAAACAACTCACTCAAAGAATGGGCAGAAGACCTAAACAGACATTTCTCCAAAGAAGGCATACAGATGGCCAGGAAGCACATGAAAAGATGCTCAACATCAGTAATTATTAGAGAAATGCAAATCAGAACTACAATGAGGTACCACCTCACACCAGTCAGAATGACCATCATTAAAAGTCTACAAATAACAAATGCTGGAGAAGGTGTGGAGAAAAGGGAACCTTCCTACACTGTTGGTGGGAATGTAAATTGGTGTAGTCACTATGGAGAACAGTATGGAGGTTCCTCAAAAAACTAAACATAGAGCTACCATACGATCCAGCAATCCCACTCCTGGGAATATACCTGGACAAAACTCTAATTCAAAAAGATACATGCGCCCCTATGTTCATAGCAGCACTCTCCACAATAGCCGAAACATGGGAACAAGCTAAAGGTCCATCAACAGATGAATGGATACAGAAGATGCGGTACATACATACAAAAAAGAACGAAATAACGCCATCTGCAGAAACAAGGATATAACCAGAAACTACCATACTAAGTGAAATCAGTCAGAAAGGGAAACTACCATACTAAGTGAAATCAGTCAGAAAGGGAAAGACAAATACCATATGATACCACTTACATGCGGAATTTAAAACATGGCACAAATGAACCTATCTGTAAAACAGAAACAGACTCAGACGCAGGGAACAGACTTGTGGCTGCCAAGCGGGGAGGGACAGAGGAGGACTGGGAGTTTGGGGCTGGTAGATGCAAACTGTTACGTTTAGAATGGATAAACAACTAAAATCCTAACGTATAACACAAGGGACTATATTCAATATCCTGTGATAAATCATGATGGAAAAGAACATGAAAAAACAATGTATATATGTATCTAACCGAGTCATTTTGCTATACAACAGAGATTAGCATGACATTGTAAATCAACTCTACTTTAACAGGAAAAAATATGCCCTTTTGAAATTGTCACTGTGAAGAGATCTTCAATAAAGGACTATTTGGTCACATAGAATGCATTTATAAACAAAACAATGAAACCAGCTAGAGCACTGGGCACCAACACTGCTTTGTTTCTACCTAAAATCATTCAGGACCAAACATTAAACTCATTAAAATTGATTTTCAAGCTCATGAGTGCCCATGTGTTATCTTTTCATGTCCAAATCAATAATCTTAGAGGAAAGGAGACTATGGACCTTCTATTAAATGACAGACACATGAGTGCTTTTCACTGTTCTTTATTTCTCAAAAGTCCTTGAAAATCTCAGAGCAGTTAAAACGCTAGTGGCCTGCAGTATGAAAATAAACAAGCTGTTGTCTATGCAAGAACAGGGGCAAATACAAACACCACACTGAGTGAAAGCAACAGGTATAAAAGAATCACATGGTACAATTCCATTTTTGCCAAATTTCAAAAACAGGAAAAACTAAACTATGACAAATAGGAAGCAGAACAGGGATTATCTCTGGAGGAGGGAGAACTTTGAGGGGGCTGTGATGGGGCCTTCTGGGCTATTGTTTATTGATCTGTTTGCCAGCCATATAAGATTATTCAAACTATAAAATCACTGAGTATATGATTTATATATAATTTTATTTGGTACACTTCAGTGAAAATGTCAAAAAGAAGTATTTTTGCAGGCATGATTCAATACAATTGAGAAGGGGACAGTGGCTCAGATGGTAAAGAATCTGACTGCAATGCAGAAGACCCAGGTTCGATCCCTGGGTCAGGAAGATCCCCTGGAGAAGGAAATGGCAACCCAATCAGTATTCCTGCCTGGAGAATTCCATGGACAGAAGAGCCTGTAGAGCTACGGTCCATGGGGTGGCAGAGTCAGATACGACTGAGTGACTAACACTTTCAACAACTAGCCCAATGTTACCCAGCTAATAAGGAGAGCAGCCAGGTGGAATCAACCTGATGCTAGACACATCCTCTTTCTACCACACCAAGCCTTCACTCTCAAGTCACACAGACACCCTAGTCCCTGGGGGGTGGGGGTTCACAAGTTCTTTGGTTTGGGAGTTTTGGGCTTTGTTTTGGTCTTACATGGAATCCATCCCCCTTGTTTCTAATAATAATCAGTACCTCATCCCACTCCCATTCCAGGAGTTTGGTAGGACACACAGGCCCACCTAAACCACAGTTCATGAGTGGACTGGCAACCCAGACCAAGCTGACCAGCACACTATTAATGACTCCACGAGCCCCACCCCCACCATCCCCACCGACCCTGTAACTAGTTCAGGGTTGGGTACTTAACTCCGTTCCAGACTAACGACTGCTAGACTTAGGTGGTTTTTGGAATTGATGGGGGGCAGGGGGCGGGGGGGACCTGCTATTGCTTTAGACAGTGATTCTCAAACATGGGCAATTCTGCCCACTCCTCCTCACCCAGGGGCTATTCAGCAAGGCGTGGGGACGTTTCTGGTTGTTACAAATGGAGGGTGAGCAATACTACTGACCCTGGAGGGTCGAGGCCAGGGATGCTGCTGCACATCCTACAATGCACAGAGAATTATCTGGCCCAAAATGTCAGCAGTGCCAAGATTGCTCAAAAACTGTAGAGAAAGAGCCAAAGTAAAACTCATATCTGAATGACTTGTTTACACATTATTGCTCTACCCACTTATCTCTCTGCTATGAAAGATGAGAAAGGACTCACAAGTAATGCAAAAGAACGAAGAAACTGGACCACAACACATGGGTTATTTGCAAAGTAGCTACACAATGCCTCGTACACAGGTCTAAATGCTTCACTCAAAGATGACTCTGCTTCTCTTGAAAGGTCATCTCCCCCTTGCACCAGGCCGGGAGTGGGACTGCTGCCCACCCTGGGTGACTGGGGCACTGGAGCATCACATGGCCTGCCCTCTCTCCAGAATACACAGCCTCCTTCACTGGCCAGTAAGCACAACCACCTCAATGAAAAACAGAGCAAAGGAATCTCCTGGGCTTCAGCAAGATCTCTAAGGGCAGGACTTAATTTCTCAGGCAAAAGCCTGGTTCCCTCCCCCAAAGGACAAGAATGAGTAAAGGAGAACGCCCTGTGCCCAGTACAGGGCTCTGAACCACAGCAACAAGCAGCAGCTGTCCCCACAGAGGCTGTGTTTGTGTCTCAGAACATGGGCAACCCAGGGTGAGCCTAAGAACAGCATCACGCACGCCATACAAAGGCCAAGGCGGGGCTGCTCCCCACCTGAGCGCAGGTCTCACCCTGTTAATCAAATCAGGGCTGTGATGGGTGACAGCCCAGGCTGTGGATAACCAGCCCTGGAGACCGTCTTACAGTCTCACTCTTTGTGCTTAAGACAAACTGAATAGAGGCAATTTATCAGGATCAAGGCAGCTAAAGGAAAATACAGGCTTTTCTCTCAAATTCTTTCCTTCCCTCTCCATCCCCCCCATTCTAAGAGGAAGATAAACATGTGTTTTTCCCTCTGGGATGCATCCTTCGTATGTACCCTCTGTTCTTGGAGTCCCTGGGGCCTCCACCCCAGGCAGCACCAGCCCAAGCGCCGCTATGACTAAGACACTACAGGCTGACAGCTGCTGGGCAGAAGGGACAGAAAAGAGGGACACCTATCCCCTGCCTCTGACTACCTTCCAGGGCCAAGGTCAGGGCCAGGAGCAAGCCGGCCTGCAGCAGCTTGCCTCAATAGGAAAGGGCCAACCTCCAGAACCAGGAAGCAGCAAGTACTAACTGTCTTCCCACTTTTCAATAATTCAGCCTCCTTCTAAAACACAGCAGCAGAATGTATTCTTTAGTCATCTTTCATTCCCAATAACAAGCTTAATAAATATCCACATAAAAGAAAAATACAGAAAAAGTTAAAATTGCCTATAATCCCAAGCCCAGAAATGTCACAGTCAACATTTTTTTCTTAGCTGTGGTTTCTTGCATACACTAAATGGTCATTTCCTTTACTTAAATAAAATAAAATAAAAAGGAGGGGTGTGGATCATGTGTTCTGCATTTACCATCACGGGCATATGGTCAACCCATTCTAGAACCATCTCCCACCCCATCACAGCACCAATTTCATTCACTGCAAACACTACACAATGGAAATAACAACAACAAAAAATAATAATAATCTCTTCAGGATCCAAGTTCAATTAATCTCACACTAGCTGTCATGAACTCTGCCCCATCAGAAGCTATTCTGGCAAACATGCGGTGAGCATCCCAAACTTTGCATCCACTGCCGAGGCTCCTAGTTGTGTCAAGAGCATGAAGTGTTTGTGTACATATGGGGAGAGGCGGGAAGGTCATCAGGAGAGATGAGAATGAACCCAGTATTGCTTTTTAAGTCAGAGAGAAACATACCATTCAGAGGAAGAAAGAGGAGATAGCATATCTGGGAGCAAAACGGAAACAGAATAACCTTCAAAAAGGTAGACAAGGTCAGCCCTCAGGCCTGCCCCAGCTGAAGCCATGAATCTACCGCAGTGACAGATCCTGCAGGCAATTCTGGAATGGGAATGCCAAAATAAGCTCCAAACTCTTGCCAGTGTGAGCAAGACATCCAACTTCTTAGAACTCAGCATCCTACCTTGCAGGCTGTTTTGAGGAGAAAATTAAACAATGTGAAAGTTGTTAGTGTAGCACCTACCACACGTTAGCTTCCAACAAATGCCATCTGTGACCTTCACATTTGCCAAGTAATGAAAAGGTCAACTCTCAATTAAAGTAACAGCAACTGCAGGCAATGAGCTTGCTATTATTCCAACTGCCTTTCAGTACAGAACTGGTAATAAATGACAAAAATTTATTGTGTATCAGCTAGCCACAGATAATGCCAATCACATTTTTTGGAAATGTGACCGAATTTCCAAACATCCCATAGGCAAGAGAACTCTCCCCCATCACACCTCACTCCCAACTTGCCAGCAATCCCAAATACCTAAGAACAGCAAAGCTCTGATTCAAACGGAGCTGGGGAAGGACATCCCCTTCTCCTTCCTTCTGCCAGCACTGAGGTGTCACAAGGCCCACAGGAACAGAGTGAAAACCACTACCTTACAAAACACATGTCTGAGAGTGGTAGGCAGTTCCGTAGCACATTCAGGACAGCCCTACAAACTTCAGAGCGTAAAACACCGAAATGCTTGAATGACAGATCTAAGAGAGCAGAATTATTGTCTATTTTGCTCACTGTTATAGCCTGAAGTGTCCAGGACAGCGCCTGGCACAGAGCAAGTATTCAGTAAGTTTGCTCAATGTAGGAGTGACTGAAACTGAAAATGAAAATTTAGTGATTTCAAGGTTTTTAAGTGATAAGAAATATCTCAAGTAGACCTTAGAAGAGAAGCCACGATAAACCTGTAGGATCTCCAACACAATGCCTGTGCACAGTATGCATGCAACAGTATTTGCAGAAGGAACGAACGCTGTAAAAATAGCAAAGCAGAAACAGAGACTAAATCCTTTTGGATTAAAAGACTTTTCTAGACAGCTGAGGGCTGCCCCTTTAAGCACCTAAGCTATTTTTATTTTAACCATTTTTGGATAGGAATCATTTACTGTTATTTCTTCAAAGGCGATAGAGAATGTACTTTAACACTTTCTTTTTTGTGGTGAGCATATATTACAACGACTACAAGAGCTACTGAGGCTGTGAAAAGCTCCGTGCTAGCATGGCTTAGGGCAACAGACAAGGCTGTGGGAATGAGAGACGGTATCTCAGCTTTTAATTACATACCCCACCTTCCCACCAGTCCTCCCCAAACAGGTGCTGGCACGCTTTGAAATGCACCCCAGGAACTGAAGCAGAAGCTCCTAAACTCATTGTGCCACAGACACCCTCTGACAAAATCCTACAGACCCTTCTCAGAGTAAGATTTTTAAGTGTCATAAAACAGAACACAAGACAATACAAAAGAATTACACCAAAAGGGAATTATCCAAATTATGTTATAGCATTATGTGCTTCTCACCATACTTAACTAGGTCCAGTGGCAAATCGTATAACTACTGTAATTCAAAGTAATGATGAGCATATTCAGTATTTTTGAAAAATGTGTAACAACTATAATACAATATGAAAATAACTGATTTTATTGGTGTTACTGTCATAGGAGTTGCCAGTGCTAATGGGAGGCGGGAGGGTGAGAACTCATAACTGAAGATGTTAAAGTGCAGTTAGAGATTAGTGGAAACAAAGGTGAATTTTTCTTCTGTCCAAGCTCATGAACTTCCCTCCACCCCCAACTTCCATCCTCCGATTTCAGGATAAGGATCCTTGGACTAAACGAAGCAGGTGGGGTGGGGGATAGGACCAGCTACAGTTAAACGTAAGATCACCACCAGCCATCTCTCTTGGAACCATGTTGTGAATATACTGTATACATGAATAATAAAACAAAGCCTCTGCACCATTCCAGTACAAATGTAAGTCTAGCTGTAAATGGGAAAGCTACACCAGAAGCCATAACCATCCAAGTCTACAAAGGGAAATTACAATGTTACAATGCAGTCAAGAAGGGAAGCAAAATCTAAATGGGTTAAAACTCAAGTGTCCATTAGATAGAGTAATGGAATTAATTTCTACATAATGCAAATGCTTCATCAATATAAAAACATTAAAACTCTTTTCAAATGTTACAAAGACTCAATTTTAGTTTGATGTGATATACTGCCTAGCTAGTCCTTGATTATGACAATTTAGTCTAATATACAAACAGATGAAAATAATTTTTTATGTCAGCTTCAAGTTATCCCTGCCAATGGGAAAATAGAAAAATATGACAAATATCTTTAAATCCTTATTTCAAGAAACTGTCACTTAGACTGCAGCTCACATTTGACACTCCAAGCAAGCGGGGGAGGCTTTACTCTAGAATGTTCTTCCATCAACTCTCTACTAGCATCTGCTGATTCTCCAGGCCCAGTGCAATCACCTCCACTCCCACAGGCCTGGACCGCTGGTATACAGGTCACAGCCCCAACACTTTGGGCTGGGAACAGGATGCTGTTTGGTTCATTTCTGTGGGCCCTGCAGGCCCATATCAGTGTTTGCTAAACACACAGACTTTAAAGTAAGAGGCAAATGAACAGCTTTTTTGTTTCTCCACCTTAAAGTATAAAGTATATAATGTAACCTAATAAACCTCAATTTAAATATATGCGTATTCAGTCACTCAGTCATGTCTATGACCCTAAGGACTGTAGTCCACCACGTTCCTCCATCCATGGGATTCTCCAGGTAGGAATACTGGAGTGAGCTGCCATTACCTCCTCCAGGGGGTCTTCCCAACCCAGAGACTGAACCCATGACTCTTGCATCTCCTGTACTGGCAGGCAAGTTCTTTACCACTGAGTCCCCTGGGATTCCCCCAATTTAAATATATTTACTTGAAAATACACCAAAGTCAGGCAAGAAAACTATAGGTTAAAATGAAAGAAACAAATAACAAAATGACTGTTTTCAAATCTTGCCCAATATCTCGTAGAGAAAGTGTGACGCCAACATTTTATATAATCACACAAACCCTATCGAGGGAAAAGCTGGACTTCTGAGACCTTCACTGGATCGAGTAGTTTAATATCGTACTTACGGAAGCTTCACACAGATTCTCTCACTGAATCTTCACACCAACCCTCTGAGGAAAGCCCCACTATTTCCATTTTACTGAAGCACAGACTCTTCTGGATAAGTGCTGGGCACTGGGGCTGTCAATGAATGTGACCATCTAAGTGGGGCCAGAAATGCAGTACTTTTTAGGAAACCAGGAGCTGGAGGCCACGGGAGTTGCATGGACCTCAGCTCCCTGGGAGGGGAGGGGAGGGGAGGACCAGAGGAGAAGCGCCTCCAAGGAATCGAGGCTGGTGGGGAGAGGCACGGAGGGAGCTCTCCTGCCCAGCTCACACCTGGAGAACGAACAGGTGAGGCTGGGCCAGCAGTTTCCAACAGATCACGGGGCTGCTGTGGACAGAATGGGTTTAACAGACAAAGTAACAGAAGGAGGATGGTGTGCAAAAGGATGCTGAAGTGGAAATGCCTCCGTTACCTGCCCTCACCCCCGCGGGGAGGCTCAGTCCTGGAGGCGAGGGCCTTGTCACCCAGGGCCTGGCTCCGTTCCTCTCATCAGACTGAGTAAATGAGCCCATGGAAAATGTAGCATCTGAGCAGGAAGGAACGTCAGCTGGGGCGGAGGCAATACAAATGGAGAGAAATGAGGTAAAATAAAGCACGCTAGGGAAGGTAAAAAGGGGAGTATCAGTAATTCACTGGGTGTGGGAGTTGACTGGCAGGTGGTAGAACCACCCACAAAAACCAAAAAAAAAAAAACCCAGACATTTGAAAAGAAATTAGAATTCACTATTCACTCATACGACATCTCTTTTCAAAGCGACTTTGCTTCTGAAGGAAAGGTGGAAATTGTGCAGGTACATGTGCTGCAGCCAGAGAACAAGTTGCCTCCTCGTTCACCCAGTCCACTCTGGGCCGAAACTCTGACAGATTTTTTAAGTGTGTATATGTGAAGAGCTGTTATTTCTTCTACTTATTTTCAGCAAAAGAGATGCAATTTTAAACAGTGCTTATCACCAAAAAAGATCTGGAAGGAACTGCCCATGGTTATCTCTGGGTAGCAGAAATAAGGTGGTTTGTTATTTTTGCTTATCACCATGTTATTGTTCTAAATTTACGTACACTGCTTTTGCAACTTCAAAAAAAGGTTAATTTTTAAAAGAGTACATTTTTCTCAGACTTTAAGAAAGTTTAAAGGTTACTGCCTAATTTCATTAGATAAAGCCTTCCAGGGACAAAATTCTTTGGAGGAAAAAAACTCTTCATTTTAAATATGTGATAGTTATTTTCAATGTACAATTTTGGCATACATTTCTGAAGTGCCTCCAAATGCTTCACCACCGAACAAAACTTAAGTCATGAGATACAATCTAAAAACTAAACTTCCACATCCATAGGAACTAAAAACAATATTCAAAAGACTGCCTTTTTATATGCATAGGCAATTATTTAAGATAAAAACTGTGATCATAGTAAGAACTGGCCTGTAGCTGTGCTACTTCTAAGGACTTGCAGTAAAATCAATGTAATTCAAATTATAACGTTAGTGGATACAGTATGGAACCACCTCAACAACATCAATATTAATTTCTTTAAACACAAAATAATTTATAGCATAGGGTTATCCTCTGTACAGTGCCTTTGTTCAACTTACTGAAAGCTAAAAACTCCTGTCTACCCCCTACCTCAGAGACAAAAACCTACAAGACGGCAGACTTTGGTACACACAGATGTGGGCTGGACCTCAGGCTCTGCTTGCCCTGTGGGCTGGATGCCCTGGTGCAGTATGTAACATGCAGACAACACACATACCTGGCGGCCCAATCACAGCTCTGCCACCCGCATCTGTGAGATCCATGGTAGTTTCCAGGAGCATGTCAGAGATTTAAACTTACTAATGCACGATCGCCAGACTCAATCGCCAGAAGGGGTTCTGGTATGACTTATAAATACTAATTATAAGTCATATTATTTATAGTTCTTAAATTCTGTACCACACTAGCTCTCGCAGCATTAATGGCATTCTTGAACAAAACCTATCACATATGTTCAAGAATTTTGAACTTCATTCAGATGAATGGTAGAAACAGGACTTTTCTCACATGTCATCTCAGTCCTTTTCTTGAAATTGACTATACTCACCAAGGGGCCATCCCTTTAACTTTGATCAACAGGCACATTAGAACTTTGGCCAGTAAAGGATATTAGTTAGAACTGACCTTATTATATATTTCCCATCTAACATATTTTATATTTTATGTTTACCAAGTGTAACAATAACAATACTATTTGCTGGTCCTTGATTTTTCCCAGAAGTTATGTTAGACAACTTCAGTAAATGTTTTAAAAACTCAGACTATATCCTAGCACAGGATAGCTCAAAGGTAGAGTTAAAGAGGTAACACTGAAAGACTGGAATTGACATATATGCACTATTACACATAAAATAGATAACTAAACTAATAAGGACCTACTGTTAGTCAAAGGTATGGTTTTTCCAGTAGGGATATATGAATGTGAGAGCTGGACCATAAAAAAGGCTGAGCACTGAAGAACTGACACTTTGGAACTGTGGTGCTAAAGAAGACTTTTGAAAGTTCCCTGGACAGCAAGGAGATCAAACCAGTCAGTCCTAAAGGAAATCAACCCTGATTTTCATTGGAAGGACTGATACTGAAGCTCCACCAACAGTTTTTGGCCACCTGATGCAAAGAGCAGACTCACTGGAAAATATCCTAAAGCTGGGAAAGTTTGAATGCAAAAGGATTTGAAAGAGGTGGCAGAGGATGAGACGGTTAGATACCATCACCGGCTCAATAAACATGAATTTGATCAAACTCTGGGAGATACTGGAGGACAGAGGAGCCTGGAGTACTACAGTCCATGCATGGCATTGCACCAAGTCGGACAAGATTGAGCAACTGAACAACAACAAAAGACCCACTGTATAGCACAGGGAACTCTACTCAATACTCTGCAACGGCCTGCATGGGAAAAGAATCTAAACGAGAGTGGATATATGCATATGCATAACTGATTCACTTTGTAGGACACCTGAAACTAACACAACATTGTAAATCAACTATACTCAAATTAAAAAAAAAATTTTTTAAGCAGAATTAAGTGGCAAATACTTTCTTCCTCAATTTAGAGTTGAAGGAAATCAACTCCAAACATGAACACAAGACAAAAATGAACCTGTGCCAAGCTGCATGTAGAATGAAGTTCTTCAAGTGTCAATTCCTAACCAGCCCCAGCCCTCAGCTAACGTTTCTCCTCCTTCCTAACCCACTGACCCTTCTGGTTTGTGAGAAAGAAAATCTGATCTTGTCCAAGAAACCAACTGTCCCTCCACTGGCAGTTTCCTCAAGACCAGCTACTCATGTGTCACACTGAACGGAATAAACTGCAGTTCTCTTTAAATCACTTCTAGTTCCAAAATCCTACTATACAAACAAATTGGCTAATCGAATGAAAAAAATTTTTTTTAATCCCAATATCAGGAATGTGGTGATATGTATAAAATATTTACATAAGTTGAAAAGAACCCTCAACTGGTTAGGTACCCACGGGGTAGATACAGCATGCCAAAAGTTCATGTGAAAAAGATTTGAAGATTTCAGTTGACTCTAAGCCCAGGATAAGCCAACAGAACAGCCTGGATACCAGAAGAAGGAAAAAAGAACAAAAAACTCATAACAATAGGAGAAATGTTATCCTGACATTAAAGGGGCCACCGCCCCACCATCCTTCCAGCTCATCAGGCCACACAGCAAGTTTCAGTTTCAGAAGACCTTAAAAGCAGAGGCAGTAAGAATGGCAAGGTGCCTGCAAATCCATGAATAGAGCCTGGGAGACCAAGCCATGAGCTTGCAGCTCAGGCAGAAAAACAGAATACATGCCACTGCCTTAGCAAGTAGGTCGAAAGGAAAAAACATGGGCTTCAAGGTGAGACACAGTGAGAGAGAGTTCTGCTCAAGTGTAGAAGGGCAGGGGCATCTTGGGATGCTGAGCCTCCTGGAAGGGATGGGAGCACGGCTTCAGGGTTCAGAGCCTAGGGGCCCCTTATAGACAGGCACCAGGACCATCTATTCCAGGCACCCCCAAAGCAGCACTTCCCCCTGCTAGAATCGGACAGAGTAGTTCCTCCTCCCCGCCAGCACCCCACCAGGCTCCTCTACTGACTGCAGCTTCACGAGCCCAGATATTTTACAATCAGGAACATTCCTAGAGAACCAGCACTGAAACCAAGGCTGACAAGAGATAAAGGCGCAGATGTGCCAGCCAAGAGCTGCTGCTGGGCATGTGTTCAAGGCTTTGTTGTTTCTCTCGTGCCAAGGGGACAGCTAATATGTGCTGAGAAGCTTCCCAGCCTGACCTACTGTAGATTGACTCCATGATAAAGGAACAATCACTCCACCTACTAAGCAGGAACTACGGTCTCTGAATCCAAAAGACATTTTCAAATGTGGGGTTTCATCTTGGTTTACAAAGAGGAGAAAAACAAGCCCCATGGGGAGGGAGAAGGTGAAGCAATTTTGTTAACATAACCCCCTCCTTTAGACTGCTGCTGCTAAGTCACTTCAGTCGTGTGTGACCCCATAGACGGCAGTCCACCAGGCTCCCCCGTCCCTGGGATTCTCCAGGCAAGAACACTGGAGTGGGTTGCCATTTCCTTCTCCAATGCATGAAAGTGAAAAGTGAAAGGGAAGTAACTCAGTCGTGTCTGACTCTTAGCGACCCCATGGACTGCAGCCCACCAGGCTCCTCTGTCCATGAGATTTGCCAGGCAAGAGTACTAGTACAGTCTAAAGACTGGAACAGTAGAAGACACCTCCATTTCAGGCATCTCGGAGAAAACGATTATGTTCTGCTTTTCTCTCTACTCTCTCTCCAGGAACCTCACCCACTCCCCCAGGTGAAAAAAGATCATTCAGCATACATCTTAACCCTGAACTCTTTCCTAAACTTGACTCAACTTTTTTTTTTTTGGTGAAACAAGTTTGACTCAAATTTCTAATCACCTGAGAATCGCCCAGACTTTGGGCACGCTGACCTTAAAACATCCAAATCAAGCTCATTCTCTGCCCTAAAATAGGTCTCTCTCATTTCCTTGTTTCTCAACTGCTTTCCGGGCAACTGGTTTGAAAACCTGGAAATGCCCTCTACTCTTCTCTCTTCTCCATTTTTCAGTAAGCCATCAGGATACAGTCTCTCTCACTAGGAGCCAAAACCTAGCTTTGGCTTAAAAAAACCTCAAGCACTGGTCTAGGCCTATACTTAACTCAGACCACAGCAAGACCCTCATCCTTCCCCCCAGCCCCGCCTCTGGCTTCTAGCAGTACTCCCCTCCCACACTCTCCACTGGCAGCCTCCTCTTTCACTCAACCAACTGTCCAGGGCTTCTCTCCAACATCTACCATAACACTGACCCCCCAGCCTGCCCCGCAGAGCCTCCACACCAGGGCATGAACGCCCAACAGGCCAAGCTCGGTGGGCAGGGAGGGTCAGAGCTCCACTCACACATGTCCCTGGCCTCTGCTCATTCGCAAGTCCGCCTCCATGCCTTTGCTCGCTCGAGCTGCTTCTTCATCCAAGCACTCCGGCTCACCCCTGGATGGGACTCTCAGACCACTCATTTCAATCTGTTCATTTTCTCAGGAAACGAAGCCCCAGGGGCCTGGAATGACAGGCATCTGGTCACAGGCTGAGCTAGACAAAGCTGACCTCTCCCTTCAGGGTTTTTTCCCTAGACCACACCAGGTCCCCATGATTTGTTTTTTAAAAAAAGACGCAATAAATACTTTGGCTTGAAATGTATTCATTAGACTAAACTTCTAAGCCCACCAAATTAGACAAAAAAAAAGGCACAGTGCCCGTATTTCCAGTAACTTGGGGATTTTTCCAAGCACTCCGGCTCACCCCTGGATGGGACTCTCAGACCACTCATTTCAATCTGTTCATTTTCTCAGGAAACGAAGCCCCAGGGGCCTGGAATGACAGGCATCTGGTCACAGGCTGAGCTAGACAAAGCTGACCTCTCCCTTCAGGGCTTTTTCCCTAGACCACACCAGGTCCCCATGATTTGTTTTTTAAAAAAAGACGCAATAAATACTTTGGCTTGAAATGTATTCATTAGACTAAACTTCTAAGCCCACCAAATTAGACAAAAAAAAAGGCACAGTGCCCGTATTTCCAGTAACTTGGGGATTTCCCTTCAAAGACTCACAAGCCCCACTGGCTGCACTTTCCAGTTGAACCACTAAGACTGTGTGGATGTGAAGGCTCTGGCACCCAGCCTGGGGTCTGCCCCAAGGACCTGAGAGCAGACTCACCTTGCTCCTACAGACAGGAGCCAGTGGTACTCTACAGTCTCTGTTTATTCAATCAGGGTTCAAGCCAAAAAAATTGTTAGATCTACAGAGTCCTGAAAACCTGCTGAGAGAGGTGCTCCAGGACACTGCAGGCTTTCATAACACCTACATCCAAACCACATCTCTGGCTCCTTTTGAGAGGGACAATATTTAAGATGTGTACAACCGGTTCTGACTATGCCTGCTGATTAAAGTCAACAGTGAGACTGTCAAGTAGGATTTACTGCATTTTGAAAGTAATGATCTCCGTGGACCAGAAGGTTTCTCATGTGTTGAGAGCCCCACCCCCAGAGCTCACTTGATTGTGAGACTTCTGTGCACGGACCACTGCACACACCCACCCGCCCTCCCCTCTGAAAGCCAGGAATTACATCTTTCTTATCCTGACATCTGTGTCCCAAGTGCCAGGTTCAGAGAAGACACACCATCAGTGTGTGCTGGCTGACACTGAACTTGAAAAAGAAGCTGGATTTCTTGGCCAAGAATGTCTGGAAATACCACAGGACTCCCCGAATAGTGTGGTAATTGCAAAATAATTAATACAGAATTATATGCTATAGTGGTCTAGCACAGTGACCTCTTGCTCTGGGGGAAAAAAACCCAGAGATTACATCTCAAGTAGTCCAAGCACTATAGAACTGGTAAAATCACACCCTGGAATGATGCTCTTTCAGTTACTAAAACTGGGTGGTACGCCGTCACTGCGACTCCAGTGTACTTGACATTTTCATGTACTCCCTTCATTCCTTTTCAAATGCAGGAACAGTACTATGGCTATTTTTAGAACTATTAAGAGGGTTCTGACCATACCAAAAGCACTAGCAAACTTCATGCTCATTACACGATTCATTTAGTAATAATCAAAACACAAAGAGCCATGAACTCATTACTCATAAGAAGGTTTTTGGTTTGTGCTTCTGAAGTCACATTATACAATCAAAGCTCTAATATTTCAAATCTGGAAACTTACATGTGTAAGAAAGCAAAAAACCTAACACAGTAGAGACCATCATAATAGACTTGTGTAAAAAGTCTCTAAGCAAATATTGTCTCAAAGATCTTAGGATTTATTTTCACCTAATGACTGATTTCCTCTGGGTCCACCCCATGAAAAGAACATCCGCAAAATACCATTTGGCTGATTCTTATCTGCCTACAATTATGAACTCTGCTAAACAAATAAATTTCCTTCCCATTTTTAAAGTTTTTCCAAAATTGGAGAATCGACATCTTTGAGGGGCACACTATTTTCTGAACTTGAAACAGCACTGGCAGTGAAGGAATTCTTCACAATATTTTGAGACAAGAAAAGGACTTCAGAAAGGGTGGCACAGCTGCTCCCTATCTCTATTTTAGGGAAGGGGAAGTCAAGGCACAATTGTCCCCCTGGGTCAGGCACAGAGGTGGCTGGTGGCAGAGGCCAGTCTAATTGTCTCTGCCCTGTTATTCCCTTATTGGAGCTAAATGACTTGTGACCTAAAAAGCATTATGATCTTGTTCTGCACAAGTGAATCAGGACTTATGTTTAATTCATGCAGAATGTGATAAAACAACAAAAGAAAAAAAAAAAAACCCTTGATACCAAGGTGAGTACCCAGTGATGCAAAGAGCTCTGGATTGAGTCAGAACACCTTGATTTAATCTCAGCTGTCACTTCAGGGAAACCACCTCATCTCTGGAGGACCCAATGTTTTCATCTTTCAGAAAAGGGAACGGTAATAAGAAACTATGAAGGTCATCTCCATCTCTAAATGCGATGAAGATGATGGTGATGGGTCACACTCATTAAGTGCTTGATCTGAGTCAGACATTGTTATAAGTATCTTATGTGGGTAAATCCTCAACAGCCTCGAGGATGGCTCTTAGCCCCATTTTGAAGATGAACACATTTGTGCTTTAAGAGAACTGATGTGTCCAAGGTGGCACCTCCACTAGGAACAGATGGAGAGGAGATCCATCCAGGCCAGTGGGTCCAGAGGCCCTCTCTTCCTTATCAGAGGTAGACAGTCTAAGATGACCGCCCTGACATGCAGTAACAAGAGATATTTCAAACTGAGATCATCGAGATCGTTCAACACGATGTCCTATGAGACCAAAGGTCAAGGCCCAGGGAAGTACAACTTTGATGTATGAGTCAAATTCAGTGGAAACATATGACTCCATCCACCCCACTGCCTGCACAAGCCCACTCTCAAGAGTGCTCAACAGTTTACATTCACTCACCTCATCTCATGTGACACCCAAGCAGAACTGCACGGCTGGCAGCAGAGCAGAGGTTACCATTCCCATGGCACTGAGCCAAGGCTAAATAGCAACACCAGCAAACCTGGGCCTCCAAGCCACACCTTCAGCTTCCTGTCTGGTGTCCTGTCATTGGCTGGAGGAGATGCCACTACGGCAGGAAGCTCTGGAATAATTCTTAACATAAAGAGCACTTTCCAGCAATCTCAATAGCTATGACAAGCTGCCTAACTTCTCTGGATTCGGTTTCTTCATACACTTTTCCCAACAAGGAGGGAGGAAGGGATAATACCACTACTTCCAGGATTCCCTGGAAGCTGACTACTCCCAACACAATAGCTAGCACATATTAACTGCTCAGAAATGTAATCATCTCTTCCTTCCTATGGCTGCATTAATGTTATAAATCTACTCTGTAAGCGACGCTTCTCTAAGAAAACTCACTCTCTCTTACTGGAGGAGAAGTGCTACATCATACACACCTGCCTCGTCTACCCCAGGACACCCTCTTGGTAATGGGAGCCCAGGACTGGGAGATGTCACCTCACTGGACTTTGGCAACTTCCACTCTCTTCAAATAATCAGAACCTGGTTTCTTCCTGTACAAAGTTCACACAACTGGTCAAGCCTCCCAGGCTCTTGAACATCTACGACAATGACACTCTTTCATATGTTGGAGAATCTCCATCCACCTCAACAGACTACTCAATTTATGTTTCTTTTCTTTGCCTATTTCCTTGCAGGCCCCTTGATCTACTCTGAAATGCACATGTGTACACTCAGGTAGCTAACTAAAATATTCTCAACGACAATCTACTGATAGACACGCATACTTTTGATTTTAGTAAAATAATTTAGAGAGAAAGTACAAACAAATCAGCAGAACATTAACAAAGTGTGAAAAAACCCAGGGATCCGGGACCTTGAGTTTAAGTTCTACCATAACAAGATATGCGATCTTGTTCAAATAGTCACTTTGTTCAAATGAAGCCCTGGGTCTCAGTTTCCTCATGGAGAAAAGAGAAAATGGAACTACATTCCAGTATAACCAGAATGACCACCATACCACAATTATCAACAGGTGTGTCCATGTGCTAGGGTGTGCTGGGATGAAAGAAGAGAGTCACTCTCAATTCTAAATCTTCTGGTATCTGGGTAATTTACTTAATGGGACGTGTCTTCCTTATGGTTAAAAAAAAAAAAAATCACTGGTCTCAAAAGCAAAGCGAACAGAGTTAGAGAGCAGCCCTGAAAAATACTAAAATATGCTGGAAAACTATCAAGAGTATATCCTAACTTTTTTCATAATCCATCACATCAATGACCTACAATTCAATCATGTTTCTTTAAAGACTTAGTTCAGATATCCTCTCCTCTAAAGTCTCCCTGACTCCCTGTGCGTACCTGTATTATCACACTAAATTCAACTGTCTTCACAGGCGTCCTCTCCCTGCTAAACTACAAGCTGCTCAAAGGCTAAGCCTGTGTCCTACCCTCCTCTGGATCCACGGCACCTACCACCACGCATTCACGAAAACCATGAACTTAAACTACAAACTCAACCACATTTTAAATAGTTTACATTTGCAGACAGTCTTCATAATTTCTTATGCAAAATTTGACATTCCATTTTAAAATAGGCCCTATAAAAAAGAGATAAATACAGATAAATACAAAACACATTATTAATTTTACAGATGAAAAAGGCTCAGCCCAGCTCAAAGTGAACAAGGCCTGTGAGTCTAATTCCATCGCAACATGTAACAGACAAAAAATACTCTGCAGAAGTACCAAAGTGCACAATAATGAAGGAAATTTTTTTTGATCACATTTTTCTTATAAATCTAACAAAGCAGTGTAGACTGCTAATTCATCAATCTTACAAAAGCAAATACAGAGGTAACAGAAATAATAACAGAAAGGTACTTAAGTCTAGAGACACAAATAAAACCGAATAAATTTTTTTGCTTTTCTATAACTTTTATAAATGTTCCTGAATAGCAATGTATATTATGAAATAAAATTCAAAAAGACTATTATTTCTACTCCTTAAAAGTTATCAAAAGAAAGGAAGGGTTCCACATCATATATCAATGGGAAACGCAAATTAAAGCAACAAAGAGATACTATTACACATCTATTCAAATGGCCACAATCTGGAACACTGGCAATACCAAATATTGACAAGGATGTGGAGTAAAAGGAACTCTCACTCACTGCTGGTAGGAATGCAAAATGGTATGGCCACTCTGGAGAACAGTTTGACAGCTTCTTAGAAAACTAAACTTACTCTCACCATATGATCCCACACTCCTTCTCCCTGATGTTTACCCAAAAAAAGCTGAAAGCGTATGTCCATACAAAACTGACACAAAGACGTTTATAGCAGCTTATTCATAACTGCCAAAACTTGGAAGCAACTGAGAGGTCCTTCTGTAGACGAATAAACTGGTACAGCCAAACAATGAGATACTATTCAGTACTAAGAAATGAATGATCAAGCCATGAAAGACACTGAAGAAACTTACACGTACATTACTAAGCGAAGGACGCCAATCTAAAAAGAATGCATACTTTTATGATTCCAATTATACAACATTTTGGAAAAGGCAAAACTATAAAGATCGGCAGTTGCCAGAGGCTGGAAGGAAGAAGGGATGAAAAGCATTGCACAGAGAATTTTTAGGGCAGTGAAACTATTCATTGTGATATTACAGATACATGCGATTACACACTTATCCAAACGCATGGAATGTACAACCCTAATAATGAACCACAGTGTAAACTATGGACTTTGGGTGATAATGATATATCAATGCAAGTTCATCAATTGTGACAAATGTACCACACTGATTAGGGATACTGATAACAGGGGAGGCTGTTGCATGTGTGGGAACTGTATCTTCTGCTCAATATTGCCATGAACTTAAAATTGCTCAAAAAATAAAACAAAGCAGGAGATTTGAATCTACTTTTCAATAACAATTTGGTGCCTAGTTTATTATATTATCCTAATGGTATTTGGGGCAAAGTTAAATATACTGAAAAAGAGGAAAGGTCATCAAAGTATTTTTTAAATTTAATAAACTGAACAGGGATTTCCCCAGAGGTCCAAAGGTTAGGAGGCCACACTCTCACTGATGACAGGGTGGGTTCAATGCCTGGTCAGGGAGCTAAGATTCCGCAAGCTGTGGGGTGCTGCCAAAAATGAAAAAGGTTAATAAACTGAAGAGTTCATATGTAAAATGTTCAAAAGTTTTAAAAGGTGCAAGAGTATGCAATGCAAATTTTTCCTTCCACTCTTGTTCTCCAGACACCCAATTTCAAAGTTGTTGAGTTTAAGTCTTATTTCATAGGACACTATTTTCACTATTGTCCTCTCATATACAAGTGACTATTCTGAAGTCACAGTATTTGTTTCAAAAAATACGAGCAACTCCTATGTCTAATAGTAGGTATAAAAGGAAATATTTAAATTGAGAACCTTGCTACTCAAAATGTGGTCCCCAGATGGGCAGTATCAGCATCATCACCTGTGAGAAGCTTGTTGGAAATGCAGAATCTTGAGTTCCATCCCAGACCTGCTAAAGCAGAACTATTTAATACATTTCAACAAGGTGCCCAACTGATTTGTACACGCTGGTATACATGACAACATCATCTCTGTTTTCACAGAGTGTACAGGCTAAGAAGATAAAATATTTAAATAACTGCAATGCAAGATACACAGACTAGACTACACAGCTACAAGAGTCTAGGGACATGGTGGATTCATGTCAATGTATGGCAAAACCAATACGGTATTGTAAAGTAAAATAAAGTAAAAATAAAAAAAAAAAAAAAGAGTCTAGGGACAGATCAGTTTTGGTCTCTAATGGTTCCCACTATCGCAGGTAAAATGCCAACTCCTCTGAAAGGGTCTGTATGCCACGCACATCCTGGGCCCTGCACATCTGTTCAGCTCACTCTCTGCTACTCCCTATAGCAGATTTCCTGCCAGCCTGACCAACAGCCTGTCACTGAGGCTCCTCCAACGTGCCTGCAGGCCTCTGAGCATGCTACCCCAACCACTTCGCACCCCTGAGCTTCCTGGCTACCTCCCCCTTGGCCACCTTCGGGAGGGGGCAGGGGCCCCTCCCTGCTCTCCCATGGCACAGCCCAGCTGGCTGATGTCTACCCTCCCCTGCCAGAGGAGCTCCTGTAGTTATTTTCTACCCAGTTCAGTATGCTCATCCAATGAATGAATGAATGAGTAATCAGAGATGCTTCAGGGAAGGCGTGACCATGAGAAGGACTCAGATGGTCAGAAATGGAAGATCAGAGCGGAGGCACATTTAAGGCTAAGATTGGATTAGGGAATCTATCTAGGAGAACAAACTATAATTTACTTTCTTTCTCATTATGAGATCTGCTCCAGGCAGTGTTTCGCTGTGGACTAGATGGGGTTTCTATCCCTGCTTTTCTCCCTTCTCTCTTGTAAAATCAACCTGTGCCCAAATTATTGTCATTCTCAGTAATCAGAGCTCCCCAAGCACAGAGAGAGGCTGCAGCCACTACTGCTCAGAGTGGGGGCTATACCAGTTCTGCTTAGCAGAGGCAGCAAATTTTTCAAATTCAAGGAGTGGTTTGGCTATGGCAAGTTCTTCCCTCTTCATTAAACTCAGACATGCACTAATTAAAAGTAATTTAAATCTACAGACACAAAAATATGGTAATACACATTTTAAAATCTCAACCTAGGACACAATCTCAGCAACAAACCAACATCAGGCTGACTTTAAGCAAGACAGCAACACTGCCACCTATATACTAGCTATAGGCAGAGTCACACCTTACAGGAAGGCCGCTGTGTGCCAGTTAACAGAAGAGCAAGTCCAACTGGTCAGAGGCACCCAAGGTGGGCTGATCCAGTCTGCAGGAAACCTCAAAGGTAAGTAAATAAGCCCAATGCCAGGACTCAACTGTGCCTGCAAGCTGTGCTTAGCAGCAGCTGTGCAAAGAACAAATTGTGCTTGTATTCAATACAGAAGAAGCAATTTGCTACTCAGTCATTTGCACCAATCTCAGACACTGGGTCACAGTCATTCCAGAAGATGGAGAATAATTACATATCCAAGGCATCACTACCACCTCCTGAACCACATCAGCCTCCTAAGTGGTCCTCTTGGCTTCCCAAAGCAGACATCACTCCCAGCTTTCACACCCACAGCACTCAGAAGCATACCCTGCACAGCACCCTGGAACCCTCTACAGTCTGGCCCACATCAGCCCTTCCTAACTCAGGACCCAGCTCTCTTATGCATCACCTGCCTTCCTCCTGCTGCTCTACCAGGCCACCTACAGGCCTTGTTCCCTGCTAGCCCCTCTTCCTGGTACTTCTTTAGGGACCTATTACCACTCAGGTGAAATGCCACCTCAGCCCCAGGCACTCCCCATCAAACCATCTTGTTAACTTTCCTCCCTAACACCACCATCTGCAATTATTACAGTTATTTATTTGCTTCCTTCTCTGCTGTCTCTCCTGTCTAGAATTTGAGTCATGAAAACAGGGGCCTGGTGTGCCTGTTCACTGTTCAATCTCAGGTCCTCAATCAACACCTGGAACATAGTAGGTGCTTAATAACTAGATCCGTGTTGAATACATCTGTTAACTTGTTGAATGAATAATGGCTATAAACTCAGGTTCTAAGCAAGGTCAAAATATGAAAAACCTGGTTTTACATAAATATATATTAGTGATTGAGTATGAATTTACAAAAGGACTCCATTTTTAAATATTACAAAGCATCAGTGTGTACACTATTTAAAAGATAAACTTTTAGTGCAAAATGAGCTAACTCCTCCAGGGCATGATTAGTGAGTGCCTGGTAAACAGATGGCACCCACTAAGTATCTGCTGAATATATACAGAAGCATTGGAGAATAGCTTAATACAAGGCATAAGCTACGTGAAACTCGACTTGGATTTGAAAACACAGCAAATTTGGCTATATTTAGCTCCCATTTTCTATTTTATCTGACAAATTGACTTGTACATTTTAAATCCACTAATTTGAGATACTAGCAGTAATCTTAGCCATCATTTTTATAGGCAGTAAAGATCCAAGGAAGTTCAGAAAATTATCTGGCAGTTCTGTTGCTGTTAATCTTCACCAACAGGTAAGTGGACACATAGAAATACTCAATAGATTACTCAGAACAGCCAGGGATGTCTGTGGATTTAATATAAAAATCACAAAGCTTGAGAAATTTGTTTTTATTTAACAGTGTAATCTACATAAAAACTCCGATATCCCTGATGAAAGACTAATCAAGAAATAATACCTCAAAAAAACAAAATAAAGAAATCACACCTCCATAAACCTGGCTCCATTTTCAATTTAATGCACACCTGCCTTAATGCTC
Source organism: Cephalophus harveyi (assembly GCA_006410635.1). NCBI lineage: Eukaryota > Metazoa > Chordata > Mammalia > Artiodactyla > Bovidae > Cephalophus > Cephalophus harveyi. Next base: position 135,602 of record SJYT01063100.1, on the reverse strand, counting down.
CAGGACAGGTCTAATATTAAAAAGGTACACTAATTTTTCTTTTAACAGATAATCTCTTTGAAATAAAATTCTTCCCTATTTTGGCTTTATTCTTACATCATAAAATGACTCACTCTACATGTTCAGTATTCACACACTATTAATGCATCACCAAAGAAAACTAAATTCAAGTTCAGGTCACCACCTGCATCAAGTAACAGACATCTACTCCCAAGTAACAGACATCTATTCCCCTGCTAACAGATGTTGGGCTGCAAATTACAAAGGTCAAATTAGGAATTTTTAATAGACGTGCAAGCGTTTGTGTGAGGTGTGTGCTCATGTGCATTTGTGTGTTCTTGAAGGGTCATTCTAAAATCTAATATAAATGCACTTTGGGAGTGTGCACATTCTGCACTGTATCTGTGCCTCGTTTCTACTTTTAAAACATTTCCTAGTATATAATGCCAAGTGTGTTAATGACTTGTCTCTTAACTGAACACCAAATAGGTTCCATAGAAAGCCATTCTTATAATTATAACCCTAAGAAATGAACTTTCAAACAGTAACTTCATATTCTAAAAGTGCTCATAGAATAACACAGTCTACAAAAATCAGTTATAAGATGCAATTTACAATAGCACAAGACCTAGAAAAAATGAAATACAAAAGAATAGCATTTCTTAAAATTATGCTGACAAGTGATAGATAACTTTGCTCCAAAAACATTTCATAGTTGTTTGCTATTGTTCTGTAGTTTAAGCAATTTTGGAATAACATGATTCAGAATTTAGATCAAGTTGGTCACATGCTGTTCATTTTTTACATGAACTTTTCAAAAGTACTGCCAGTTGTGGAAAGCTGACAATCCTTACAAAATCCTTTTTTTTTTTTTTTTTTTAAATAAGCCTTTGGTTTGCTGTTTTTATCATCACCTGTGTAGGCCAATATAAACAAAAGTTCACCACACTCCTATAGTGTAAAGCATCTTATATTATATGTTTTAGAAAAGTACATAAAACAGTATTAGCAGTAAAGTTTTTTTAAATTTACCTCTTGATTTTGGAATAAAACAAGTCTTTTTTTTTTTCCTTACTCCTTTTGGCCTTACAGTGTAACAGTATAGTAATATTGGGTTGGCCAAAAAGTTTGTTTGGGTTTTTCCATGCGATGTCACCAAAAAACGAACTTTTTGCCCAACCCAATATAGAAGCAGATTCAAATCCTCAACCTAGAATGAGTAACAGAATACTCAGGCAACAACCCTGAATTACTTTTTAAATCATATGACATTTTTAAACTTTAGCATTATTTGGAAAAGCCAACAAGCTATCACTTCAAGCCAGAAAATCTGGGCATTATTAATTTGTCTTCAGTACAAAACTACTTCACAACGACTCAAAACACCTTTGAAAGTCACTTCACTTTTACTACTAGCTGTGTTTCAGCAACTGAAGATTCTGGTGGGCAAGAGGAGACAGTAGGATATAATGCCTGTCTAATAACTACTGTTACCTGGTTTCTGCGTCTCTATTTTATCACTTAAATGACAGGCAAAGCCGATCGACCTCATATAAAGGTATTTGTAAAAATGTACTTTAACACTCTAAAAGCACTGCATCATAACTAGACATACCACCACCTATTATTTGTAAAGGGTCACAGAACGGCTAACGGGTTCTCTCAGTGAGTTTAATTTAATTGCTCAACTAGCCTGCCATACACCAAGAGCGAGCCCTGCGAAGGGACTGGCAGAGAGGGCAGCCCGCTGGACTCGAGAAAGGTGCTCCATTAGCCCGCCGGCCTAGAGGCTTCAAGAGTTACATCGTTTAAAACACACACCACCTGGTACTCCGGGAGGATATTATTCTATCACTGCCTTCTCAAACTGGTGGGAACTCTAGAAATCCACTCCTCTTCGTTTCTGCAATAGCGGAATTGGCCTGGACTTGTAACGCTTAGAGATTCTGAAGGCGCCAATGTTCTGAAAATAAAACTTCAAAGAAATAAAAAGAACTTAGATTTAAAATTCAGACCCCCCCGCAAACCTGCCCTTGAAAACCAGGGAGTTAAGAACAGAAGACAGACATCCTCTAAGCGCAGCGAGTTCAGCCTCCGGGCATCCTCCGTGCACGGTCCCGACAACCAAGCACAAACCTGTCTGTATCGGGGAGGCTGACACGCGAGGTCCCGCCGCCTGGACACGCCTCGCGGGGAATCCGGGGCGCGCTGGGGGCCGCAGAAGCCCACCCGCCCGGTATCGAGCCTCACTCTCCCCACCTGTGAAATGGGCGTGAGGCCCCTCGCTCTTTCTCCCCACAGGGAAGAAAGTCTAATGAATGAGAACCACCTGGTGAGCGACCCGGACCGCGCTGGCCGCTCTCCGGACGCGGTCCCCGAGCAAGGGGCGCCCCTCGCCGCGGCCGATCCCACCCCCACCACGCCGCAGACCCCCAGCGGCCCGGACGCCCAGCAGCCCGACGGTTACCAAGGTTTCCCGAGCCACGCCCGCCGGGACGCCAGCTCCCGGGCGGTCCGCTACCGTAACGGGCGCCGGCCCGACACCGCCTACCTTGGCCACCCAGCTGAACAATGGTGACATCGCGGGCCGGGCGGCGGCTCGTCGCCCGCAGCTCCCGCTCACTCCCTCCGCCGGCCCGAGCGGCGGCGGGCAGCCAGGCGCGGGCTCGGGGCGCGGCGGGGCCGGGGCATGGCTCCCCCCGCGGCGGCGGCGGCGGTGGCGGCGGCGGACTCCTCCCCGCTCGTCTCTGCCCGGAGAGGTCGCGCCCGCGGGGCTGCCCGGCCGAGGAAGGGGAAGTGGGTGGGGAGAGCGGGGGAGGGGAGCGGAGGGGAGGGAGCGCGGCCGACCCCGCCCCCGCCCCGCCCACCCCCACGCTCGCCTCGCGGCGGGAAGTTGGGACCCGCGGGGGTCGCCCTCCTCGGGGACGCCCCCGGCTGCGCGGGTATCGGGGGACGAGTCGTAAACCCTGAGGGTTAGCGACGCGGCTTTCTAGGCCTTCGGGGTCCGTTTGGCCCAAGTTTGAAAAAACTAGCAATTCCTCTCCCAGAGGTTTGATGAAAGCCCCTGAGCCGGAGCCGACACAAAACCCGCCCAACTTTCTAGGGGTTACCCCACCCCCATGGCTTTGCTTCCTAAACGCTCCCGATTGCTGGTAACAAAAGGCCTAGTGTTTCCCTAACTCCTAATACCTTTATATAATCAAAGGTGGTTTTCTTGTAGTCAGAAAACTCAGCTGTTGAGACTAGAGAAGGGGCGGTGGAGAAAGAACCTTCAGTTCCTGCCAGCCTGGAGATTTCAGCAACGTGAGAAATGTTGGTCTCACCAGTTTTCTTCTCTCCAAGGCAAGATGATAAGCCGTGTAGTCACTTTATTGCTACAAAGGTTAAGCTTAGTTTCAAACTCAGATACCCAAGAGTTGCACTTTAAAAAAAAAAAGAAAAAAGGCTAAAGGTCACATGAATAGTCAATGTGTAAATATCAATATATGTGTCATATGGAGCTACTCACTGAATGCCTCAGACCACATAGCCACCCTAGAACCAGAATTCTGATTCTTTCCTTTTGTTATATTAATTGTGCCCTATCTTCATGGGGGGCTTCCCGGGTGGCTCAGTTGTAAAGAATCTGCCTGCCAATGCAGGAGACTGGGGTTTAATCCCAGGGTCAGGAAGATGGAGAAAGAAATGGCAACCCACTCCAGTATTCTTGCCTGGGAAATCCTGTGGACAGAGGAGCCTGGCGGGCTACAGTCCCTGGGATAGCAAAAGAGTTGAACATAAGTGGAGACTAAACAACAATCTTCATGGGACATTTTTATGGCGTTTCCCAAATGCCTGTCATCTTGAGTTAGATGGGTTATATTCACTATCTATCGCTACATGACAAATTACCCCAAAACTTAGAAACTGACAACAGCAGTTTCTGTGGGTCAAAAATTCAGCAGCATCAGCTGGGCACCTCTGGCTCCAGGTCTGTAGCTGGGTCTGCAGGCATCTCAAGACTGAGCTGGAACTGAAGCATCCACTTACAAGCTCACACACAGTTGTTCCCAAGATTCAGTTCGTTGCAGGCTCTTGGGCTCAGGGTCTCAGTTTCTTGCTGCAGCATGTGGTTCTCCCCATAAAACTGCTCACAGAATGACAGCTTGTGCCCCCCAGGATCCAAAAAAGAGCAGGTGTCCAAGAAGGAAGTCAGTAGTTTTGTAAACCACAGAAGTGACATCCCCAAACTTCTGCAGCATTCAGCCTAATCTACACTCACGGCAAGGGTGAAAGTGAAGTCGCTCAGTCGTGTCCGACTGTTTGTGACCCCATGGACACCAGGCTCCTCCGTCCATGGGATTTTATGGGCAAGAGTACTGGAGTGGGTTGCCATTTCTTTCTCCAGGGAACTTCCCGACCCAGGGATCGAACCCAGGTCTCCCACATTGTAGACAGACACTTTACCGTCTGAGCCACCAGGGAAGTAATACCAAGAAGACCACACAAGAGGAAAGGGTGTCTTTTTTTTTTTTTCTTCTCCCAGGTGGGGTGCATGGGAACAAGATAAATGATAAAGTCATGGTGAATGTCAAGAGTGACATCATTCTAACAAAGCCTACCTGGGTACTTGAAAAGAGCCTTCAGAGTATCTTTGTTGCTTAGTCGCTAAGTCTTGTACGACTCTTTTGCAACCCCATGGACTGTAGCCCACCAGGCTCCTCTGTCCATGGGATTTTCCAAGTAAGCATATTTGAGTGGGTTGTCATTTCTTTCTCCAGGGGATCTTCCCAACCCAGGAATGGAATCAGAGTTTCCTGCATCTGGCAGGAATTCCTGTATTGGAATACAGGAATACATTCCTGTGTTGGCAGGTAGATTCTTTATCACTTGCTGCTGCTGCTAAGTCGCTTCAGTCGTGTCCAACTCTGTGCGACCCCATAGATGGCAGCCCACCAGGTTCCCCCATCCCTGGGATTCTCCAGGCAAGAACACTGGAGTGGGTTGCCATTTCCTTCAACAATGCATGAAAGTGAAAAGTGAAAGTGAAGTCGCTCAGTTGTGTCGGACTCTTAGCGACCCCATGAACTGCAGCCTACCAGGCTCCTCCGCCCATGGGATTTTCCAGGCAAGAGTACTGGAGTGGGTTGCCATTGCCTTCACCATTGGAACATCTTTAGTTCAGCTCAGTTGCTCAGTCGTGTCCGACTCTTTGCGACCCCATGAATCGCAGCATGCCAGGCCTCCCTGTCCACCACCAACTCCCGGAGTTTACTCAAACTCATGTTCATCGAGTGGGTGAGTTAGGGAAGTGCTATTCTTTCATTCATTTCAGCAGTAACGTTCCTTAGAGGTGGAAAGGGGCAGTGCATTTGCAACCATCTAACTAAATCTTTCCATGTTATCACATTACTTCCCCCAAGCAAGCAGAAGAGATAGAGCCTGAGAGCTCCATTTAAGTGAGAGCCTTTATGGTCCCTACAGCCTTGCTACTCAAAGTGTGGTCCATGGATCAGCTGCCTCAGCATCACCTGGCAATTTGTTAGAAATGCAGATACTTGGGGAGAAGGCAATGGCACCCCACTCCAGTACTCTTGCCTGGAAAATCCATGGACGGAGGAGCCTGGTAGGCAGCAGTCCATGGGGTCGCTAAGAGTCGGACACGACTGAGCGACTTCACTTTCACTTTTCTCTTTCATGCATTGGAGAAGGAAATGGCAACCCACTCCAGTATTCTTGCCTGGAGAACCCCAGGGACGGGAGAGCCTGGTGGGCTGCCGTCTATGGGGTCACACAGAGTCGGACACGACTGGAGTGACTTAGCAGCAGCAGCAGCAGCAGATACTTGGATCCTGCCCTAATCCCATCCTACAGAGTCACAAGCTTCATCTTACCATGACTCCAAGAGGCTAGGATACACATAAAGTTTGAAACGCACTAGAATATGAGACATACTGGCCTTAAAATAATGTAACTGACAAACTAAAACTGTCCCTCATCTGTATGATGGTGTGAAGAGACCAGCTAAAACTGTCCCTCATCTGTATGATGGTGTGAACTAGTTCAGCAGAGAGACCTAGTGAGCTAAGGGGAAGCAACATCATTTTGGTGGGAGTGGATGAAAAGCTGAGGACCAGCAGGACAAGCTGGATGGATGACAAATGTCACCCTACATCATCACTCCAATCCCCAGCCTGAGCTCTATGAAAATGACTAGGACTGAGAAGCAACTCAGGGGGACTCCTGAGTGTACTCAGAGGGGAACCCGAAATGTACTAAGGAAACCTGAATTACCTCCAACTGACTGAGATAAACTTTCTGCTTGGGGAAACTGTTAACATCAGAAAAGCTAACAGATCTCACATTCAAAATGATTTTCCTTAAAATATTACGTTTCCTCCCATATGAAAAATGTATCCTCCTCTAAGAAATTGTATATTCCACCAGGGAAGGACTGAACACAGAGGGGGCATGGATAATTTTTAATAGCTCCCTGGTGATGCCCTTTCAGCCAGAATTGAGAATACTTACAGATGCTTACAGACAGAATAATCATTGCTCAAATATGCTGATGGTTCCCTAGAGTTACCTGTGCTGCCAAGGCGGTTGGGTGAGGAATGAGGGCAGATGATTTGGCTGTCTGTGGCAGGGTTGAATTCTCAAAGACCTTAAGGGGCAGGCAGGTCATATTAATGTATGAAGAGGGCCAAGTGTGAGACAATAAGGAACAAATGAGCTGTGGCAATGTGGAGAATGAGTACTCAATTATTAAAGCTCCCCACCCAGCCAAGCAAAATGTGTAACCAGAATGAATTCAGCAGGAGAGGTGTTATTGGTGTTGACCTCTGGATTTATTTAAAACTTGGAGGAGTGTGATGTGTGTGTGTGTGTGTGTGTGATTCTGTTTATTAGCCAGGATTGAGAACCACTTCCATAATTCTCAATTCTGGCTCCTTTATTTAAAAAAATAAGTTCTGTGCTCTGTGGAGAGCAACAGGCTATCCAAATAAGACTGAAGAGATCTAAACAAGTAGGATCTACAGAAAACCCAGGACCAATTTCTAGGGAGGTTTAAAAGGAAGCTTATGGCTTCCCTGATGGCGCATTAAAGAATCTGCCAGCAATTAGGGAGACCTGGGTTTGATCCCCAGGTTGGGAAGATCCCCTGGAAAAGGGAATGGCTATTCATTCCAGGATTTTTGCCTGGAGAATTCCATGGACAGAGAAGCCTGACAGGCCACAGTCCATGGGGTTACAAAGAGTCGGACACAACTGAGTGACGAACACTTTCACTTGAATGTCTCACCATCTCAGTTTTCCCGAGACATTAAAGGAGGGCTAAAAAGAGAAAACTCAGAAACTGGAAGAGTTGCTCATTGACTAAATTTGATCATAATTTCCCAAATAAGCCTGACACTGCTGCCCTTTTGCCATGTTCCTCCTTTGAAAAGGAGCAAAGGGCAAGGACAGCAAAACCCCCTGAGAGTCCAGGAGGAGATGCTGTTAGTCTCCTCTCCCACAGCTGAAATGTGGAGGGCACAGAAGTCGGAAACTTGCAGGAGCATGACCTCACTCTGCAGCTTGTTCCTCCCCACCACAAGACTGGTTAAAAACAGAGTCATTGTCATACCAACTCCGGGAGGAAACTCAATTTGGTTTCAAGAGAATGAGAACCACTTTGCACTTGGTAACGAGGATGCTGACAGCAGTTACAGTGTGTTTGGTTTGATTGTTTCTCCCACAACACCATGCTATTCTGGGACACCAGCTGAGTGTCCTACAATTCAACTCAATTTTGACATTATCTACTCCCACCCTGACTTCAGACACCAATTGCAAGTCCAGGTTGTCACCTGTGCTTCTGACCAACTAGTTACAGACTGGAGGTTCCCGCAACCCCCTCCTTGGGTTCAATTAATTTGCTAAGTGGTTCACAGAACTCAGGGAAACATCTGACTTAACTAGAGCATCAATTTATATAAAAGGATGTAACTCAGGAACAGCCAAAAGAAAGAGAAACACAGGGCAAGTTATGGGGAAATGGGGTGAACCTTCCATGCTCTTTCTAGGCACACTGCTCTCATCAAATCTGTTACCTGTTAATCTACGTGGAAGTTCTTCAAATTCCATCCTTCTGAGGTTTATGGAGGCTTCATACACAGGCATGATTGACCTCTTCACTGGCTTTTGGCCATTGTAATCATTCTCCCCCTCCTCTCTCTTCCACAGACTTCAGGGGGTGGGACCTTCTAATCACAAGGTTGGTTCCCCTAGCAACCAGCCTCCATCCCAAGGGGATCTAGGGACTTTCCAAAAGTCACCTTATTAACATAACAAAAGACACCTTTATCACTGTCTAAACAGGAAATTCCAAGGGTTTTAGTGGTTCTGTGTCTGGAAAGGTGGACAAAGACCAAAAGTAAATTGCTTATTATAAATCACAATTTCACAGCAACTGATCAAGAATTTATTCAGTTTGTGAATATTCATTAGCCCCTATGGAGTAAATCAACACATGTCCTAACAAGGAATAGCAAAAATGATCAAACCCGAAGCATGCCCTGAATTAGGCATAGGAAGTAGCAGGAGAGAGTGAACAATGTCAAGGGAAGGGCCCAAGTGAAGCTCCGTGGAGTTCCAAAGGAATGAAAAATAACTTCTGGCCACAAAGGAAGGGCCAGCATCCTGACAGAAGACATCAGGACTTCTACGGATGATGATGGAGTGGGTTTTCCACTGGCATGAAGGACTGATGTTCATCTCTGGAAATCAAGCCATCCCAGGACAGATAGGATAGAAGTCAAAGCTCACACTGCAGAAAGAGCATTTTAGTAAATGGCAGCTTGGAGGTGTGCAGTCATGCCTCTCTGGCATAAAAGTTTGTTTCCAGAAAAAATATTTTAAAGGATACTAGCAAATCCAGAAATGTCATGAAAATAGTGCCTCCGTATGAACTGAAAACATACGTCCATTATTTCTGGGTATGTCTGTGGCATTCGCGTAAAGAAGGTCACCCTCACCAGTGTTCGGTGGACATTATCCCCTCCATTGAGGAGCTGAATAGAACAAAAAGGTAGAGGAAGGAGGAATGCACTCGCTCTCTCCCTCTCTCTCCCTCTTTATTTCTGGGTATGTCTGTGGCATTCGCGTAAAGAAGGTCACCCTCACCAGTGTTCGGTGGACATTATCCCCTCCATTGAGGAGCTGAATAGAACAAAAAGGTAGAGGAAGGAGGAATGCACTCGCTCTCTCCCTCTCTCTCCCTCTCTCCCTCTCTCTCCCTCTCTCCCTCTCTCCCTCTCTCCCTCTCTCCCTCTCTCCCTCTCTCTCTCTCTCTCTGCTTGAGCTGAAACTTCCATCTCCTCCTGCCCTCAGACCTCAGTGCTTCTGGTCCTCAGGCCTTCAGACTCAGACCAGGATGTACTTACACCATCAGCCCTCCCAACTCTCAGGCCTTCAGACTTGTACTGAAATACACCACTGGTTTTCCTGGTTCTCCAGCTTGCAGCCAGCAGATCATGGGCTTCTCAGGCTCCATAACCACGTGAGCCAATTCCTATAATAAATCTCCCCTTATATATCTCTCTAATATATCCCATTGGTTCTGTTTCTCCAGAGAAGGCTAATACAGTGTGACTGCTATAAATACAGAAATAGAACAGAAGTAATGGGCTGGAGATCTCAAGTTCATGGCTGGGTTTATAAACAGTTCAGAGTAAAGAAGAGATTGATTGTGTGTTAGCCAAAACTAACTCTGGGACAGGTAGGCCCCCCAACATCTCTCAATATATTTTTTCTTCTCCTTTTCTATGGGTTGCTATGTCTAGCAGTCGGAGAAGGCAATGGCACCCCACTCCAGTACTCTTGCCTGGAAAATCCCATGGATGGAGGAGCCTGGTAGGCTGCAGTCCATGGGGTCGCTAAGAGTCCTACACGACTGAGCGACTTCACTTTCACGCATTGGAGAAGGAAATGGCAACCCACTCCAGTGTTCTTGCCTGGAGAATCCCAGGGACGGGGGAGCCTGGTGGGTTGCCGTCTATAGGGTCGCACAGAGTCGGACACGACTGAAGCGACTTAGCAGCAGCAGCATGTCTAGCAGTATGACTGTGCTCCACTTGTTACTTTCACTCTATTAAACGTACTGTGAATCGTCCAAGTTTTACTGGTAAATTCCCGTCATTCTGGGCAGAGACTTGGTGTGCACAAGCATTACTAGCCTGTCATACTTTCAGAAAGTTCAGATATTCCTTCCTAAGAAATGGATTCTGCTCACTCACACAGCTCACCCAGCATTTCTCTTCCCCAAACATCCTGTGTGTCATTATCTATTGACAGCTCTTGCTTTCTCTCAAGCACAAACATGTACTCACATTTTAAATGATTCAACATAGAGTCTTTGGGTGGCAAGACTGAGTATCTGAAGACCAGCCTCAGAGCAAAGGATGCTCAATAAACTGGTGAATGAATGAAAGAAAGTACAGAGTGGAAGAATAAATCTTGTGAAGACATTTAGATTTAGACAATAAAGTCAGGGGAAAGGCTGAAGAACACTCTACTTTGACAGAGCTGTGTCAGTGTTTAAATTAAGGTCTCTAGTGTTATGTTTTGATTTTGTGCATGAAGTTGTAGTTTCTTATTAGCCAGAATAACAGCAAACAAATTTAAAAGAACATTTTTTAATTTCTTAAGCTCCAGTCGCCTTCACTACATTGCAAAATTAAAAGCTGGCTGAGAATTCCCTGGTTGTCCAGTGGTTAGGGCTTTCCTGGTGGCTTATATGGTAAATAATGTGCCCGAAATGCAGGAGAACAGGGTTTGATCCCTGGGTTGGGAAGATCCCCTGGAGAGGGAATTGGCAACCCACTCCAGTATTCTTGCCTGGGAAATCCCTTGGACAGAGGAGCCTAGTGGGCTATAGTTCATGGGGTTACAAAGAGTTGAGCACAATTGAACAACTAACACTTTCTTTTTCTTTCCAGTGGTTAGGATTCTGTGCTTTCACTGCCAGAGGCTTGGGTTCGATCCCTGGCCAGGGAATGCATGCTATGCCAGAAAGTCAAAAAAGAAAAAGAAGCTGGCTCAAGCCCAGCTAGAAATTCTAAGTCTTGCAGTATAAAAAGGGAGCCACTGAGCTTGTAACTCTAGAGCTGTATGGTGAACCAGACAGTAACAAATCCCCCAAGAATGAAGCTCACATCAGTGAACTTTTTCAAGATGCCTTTTTTTCTCTCAGTACTCAGCAGTCTTATTAAAACAGAAACTTACTTTATGACACAAAGTTCTCTCTTCAGTAGAAAGAACAATCAATATGTCATTGTGACATTTCACAACTAGCTAAATTAATATATTTTGCTATTTAAATATCGGTTCCCATCTCAATATTTTCCTTAATATATGCAGTAACTGTGTTCACTTTTTAGCTGGTAAGGCATTCCAAAAATAGAAACAGTGTTTTTCTATTTTTAGCTCTGTAAAGTTTAAGCAAATAATCTTTACAAAGTACTACACACACATGTTTCAAATTCATGGAAAAACCCAGTGGCAATGAGCTCATAAAAGAAAACAGTGAAAAGCTGGAGTCAAAAGATTTTTGATATCCTCACCCTGTGTTACAACTCAACATAGATGCTCAGCTTCCAACCCAGACATTTTACTTACAATTTCTAATAGGAACATGAAAAACACTACTTAGTACAGCACTACTTTCACTGAAAAATAACTTTTTTTTCTACACTAAAAGTTATGTTTCTCCTTAAAAAGTAGACTAAAAACCATCAATTCCTACTTCCTGGTCAAATATATTAGTGAATAAAAAGCACACCCATACTTCCTTCCCCACTTTTCTCATACTGAATCATAATTTCCTTTTCCTCCCAAAAAGGCAGTTTAATCTATCCTTGATTAGAGTGACTTCCCACTTGTAAAATGATGTGTTTGTTCACTTTCATCCATTTAAATGTGTCATGTTTCAGTCAAGCAATCGAACTCCTTAATATTTGCCCAACTAAGCTGAAAACTTATGCTCACACAAAAGCCTGCACACCAATGTTTATAGCAGCTTTATTTCATAATTACCAAAACTTGGAATAAACCAATATGTCCTTTAGTAGGTGAATGAATAAATAAACTGTGGAACATATTGACAATGAAATATGATTCAGTGTTAAAAAATAAATGAGTGATCAAGCCATGAAAAGACATGGAGGAACCTTAAATATACATTACTAAGTGAAAGAAGTCAATCTGAAAAGGCTACATATTGTATGATTCCAACTATATGTGACACTCTAAGAAAAGCAAAACTGTAGAGGCAGTAAAAAGATCAGTGGTTACCAGGAGATGAGGATAGGAGAGAAGGGGTGAGTAACCTGTGCACAGATGATTTTTAGGCAGTGATAATACTTTGTATGATACTATAACGATGAATGGCTCAGCAATAAAGAATCCACCTTCAATGGTTCAATCTCTGGGTTGGGAAGATCCCCTGGAGAGGGAAATGGCAACCCACTCCCGTATTCTTGCCTGGGAAATCCCATGAACAGAGGACTGCCTGGCGGGCTAGAGTCCCTGGGGTCGAAAAGAGTGAGACATGACTTAGCAACTAAACACAACACAACAACATAATGATGAGTACAAGTCTTTATATATTTGACCAAACCCATAGAATGTACAACACTGAGAGTGAATCCTAATGTGAATTCTGGACGTCAGGGGACAGTGGTGTGTCAGTGAGGTTTGCCAATTGTTATAACTGTTTCACTCTGGTGAGGGATGCTGACAGTGGTGGGGCGGGGGGGGGGGGGGGATGATTGTGTGGGGGCAGGGGCCATATGAGAAATACCACCTGCTCAATTTTGCTGTGAACTTAAAACCAATAAAGAATCTGCTGGCAATGCAGGAGACCCAGGTTCAATCCCTGGGTTGGAAAGATCCCTTGGAGAAGGAAATGGCTACCCACTCCAGTATTCTTGCCTGGAGAATCCCATGGACAGAGGAGCCTGGCAGGTTACAGGCCATAGTGTCGCAAAGAGTTGGACATGACGGGGTGACTAGCGCTTTGCCACTTTGCCACTACAACTATTCTTTAAAAACTTTTGAAAAAAATCAAGTTTTAAACATCACTGAAACTTTCTGTCAATGTTCTCAGTGTTTTGTGTGCATGCTTCCATATTGTGGAACAGAACTGCACATCTTGAAAGAGGTAAAATGCCTCTTCGTGTCAGAGCCCTATGCCTGGTGCACAGGCACGCACCTCCACATGGTCATGCAAAAAAAAAGTCATATCTGTTTCCTCACCAGGGCTTGAGATTCTGATAAAGATTCCACCAAGCTATGTATACCAATCCTAGCTCTGCTCAGCAGAGTTTTCAGGTGCACAGGACAAATGTGCTTTCAGAAGCTAAGATCCACGTGCTGCATTCTTAGGTCCACACCCCTTCAAAAACTCTAAAGATAAAAGGTCTCTCTGGGCTCACTGCTTAGCAAAAGAATGCATAGGTTGTAAAATAAACCAGCACCTGCATCCTGGTCTCTATACACAGCTGGAGAAGGTACCTTACTTACGTTGACTTTGATAGGAGATGCAAAGGCTGAGAAGATACAAGAAGAAGTGGCTTCTCTTTTTTATTTGTGTTGGAAGCACCTTCCGTTTCTCAAATGCTTATCAGTGGACCTAAAATATGGTTCCCCTCATCTGGAGTTTTTCAGACACAGTACAGGTTATGCTCTGGGGGAAGTGAAGATGGATTCAACCTTCAGATGAGGGTCAGGATTCATCTTAAATGGTCAGATTGAATTGCACGCAGCCCTTGGAGCCTTTCTCTCTGTGCAGGCAGTGTGGTTTTGGAGACGGCCCAACAGGAGGAACGGGGTGTTGGTGTCCAGGTGTGCACAGCTAGCTTCTACCTGCTCACGACTGGCTGTGTGACCTCAGGCAGCTCACATTGCATTTCTGGACCTGTTTGCACCTTGTAAATTTTTAAAATATAATTTTAGTATATGTGCTGCCAAAGTGGGCACTTCTTAAATATAATTTTAAATTTTATCTTTTATTTTATTTTATTCATGCCACTTGGCATGTAGGATCCTAGTTTCCTGACCAGGGACTGAACCCACACCCCTTGCCTTGGGAGCGTGAAGTCCCCACCTTGTAAATTTTTGGAAATTGGGTTCCTTCTAAACTTCCCTTAGGAATGCAATGGAATATATTCTAATTTAAATGCCCTTGGTGGGTCTGCGACTGGCACCCTTAGCTCAGGGTCAAGGTAGAACTGAAACATACCTGCTTCCCAATCTCAAGGTCATAATTGGAAATTGCCAACTTGGAACGTTTCCAAAACCTACAGTTAGTTTCTTACTTCAGGGGAGAAGATGACAAGACAGAATGCCTACAACACAATGGCAAGGGTCACCTGCTTCCTGTCTGAGGTACCCTTCTCCAAGGTCAAGGGTCAGGAAGGAACAACACCCACTGAGCCCTATTACATGCCAAGTGTTTTCATATATTCTCATGAATCCTCACAACTCCAAAGCCATGGGGGCTGGACCTCCCAGAGCCTGGGGTGGGGGCGGGGGGGTCAGACCTCTCCCTGCAGAACTGTAGGGGCAGGACTTCTGCCCCGCTGTGTCCAGAAGGTGAGACCTCTGTCCCAGTGGGACTGGAGGGCAGAGAATCAAGCCAAAGGGGATTATTCTAAAGCCTTAAGGCTTTAGATCTCATGGAGTTTGCCTGGTAGCTTGGACTTACTTGGGCCCTATCAACCCCTTTCTTCTCTCTGATTTCTCTCTTTTAGAATAGAGTTGTCTATCCTATGCCTGTCCCACCACTGTTCTTTGGAAACACATAACTTTTTTGATTTCACAGGTTCATGGCTGGAGAGCAATTTGTCTCAGGATGAGTCATACCTCGAATCTCATCCATGTCTGATCTGGATGATATTCAGATGACGCTTTGGACTTTTGAGTTGACAGTAGGATATAATAAATGAATTTATTACAAAAGACATGAATTTGGGGGGATCAGGGACAGAATGCTATGGAATGAATGTTTACATACTCCCCAGATTGCTATGTTAAAACCAAATTCCCCAGGGTCTCTGGGGGTGATTAGGCCATGAAGGTGAAGCCCTCATGAATGGGATTAATGCCCTTATAAAAGGGACCCCAAAGTGATCTTTCTTCCCTTCCACCTCATGAGGTTACAGCAAAAAGACTGTCGTCTATGAACCAGGAAGCCGGCTCTTGCAAGACACCAGATCTTCAGCTAGGATGTCTCGGCCTCTAGACCTGTGAGAAATAAACTGCTGCTGTTCATAAGCAGCTCAGTCTGTATTTTTATTACAACAGCTCGAATGGACTAAGACTAACAATAGTGATAGAACGTGTGTATGGAGTGCCTACCGTCTACCAGGCACTGCTAACACCAGCAAACGTTTGACGTGCGTTCATTAAGGGTCAGGCATCGTTCTAAGCATCTACAGCGCACGAGGCTGGGGCCAGGATTACTCTGCTTCCGAAGGGAAACTGAACGGGTAGAACCAGGATACAGGCTGAGCACTATGCCAACCTAACCACTTTACTACCCTAATTATTATCTCAAAACTCTGATGCAGGCTGTTACTTATTGTTTTGCAAATAAGGAAGTAGAAGTTGAGCAAGGTAAAAATCAATCCTTCACCCAAGGTCTTACTTGGTTAGAGCTGAGGCTCTCTTTGCAATGTCAAGAAAGCAAATGGCCCTGAGTGTTATCAACACAGGACTCTGTGCTCTAAGATTTCAGGGATCTAGTCTGGCCAAGAAAAGTTCTGGGGAGAGTTACCAGCTTGCAGCCACCAACAGGCTCTGTCAAGGACAGAAGTTTTGGAGCCAGGGGCTGAGCCAGTGCCAACTAGGCTAGGTGGAGGTGGCCTTGAAATGGCAGCAAATTTTAATGAATCAACAAATGAATGAGAGAGGAAGGGAGGGAAAAGAGGCTAGTTCTCTTTGAGTCTGAGGGAGAAGGGCCCTTTCCAAAGGTACTGTGGGGCCAGGGTTTAGTAAGAAGAAAGAGAGGCTACAGTGAGCTGCCCCACAAGGCCACCTGACCTGAACCCAGGGCAAACCAGGGACTGGGCGGCTGCGTGTGGGGGAGGTGGGAGCAGCGGTCCTTCCTGTGAAAAGCTGGCCTGACTGATGGGCTGGGGAACCCCACCTCCCAGTGCCCAGGAAATTCAGCTGGATGCAGTGTGGCCCCTGCACTGCTTAATGAGAACCTGATTCTTGGATTGGGTATATCAGTGGGTCCAGAAAAAGGTTTCCTTACATGAAAAACATCACCCTGCCCTTCCCCTCCATGGGCCCACAGCTGGCCAAATCCGAGAAAGCAGCACAGAGCCCCTCGACATCAACAAATTCTGCTTTATAGTTTCAGTCCAACAAACAGTGATTTCAGGTATCTGACTATGGCCCTCCATGTGCACAGCAAGGGAACTTAAGCCACTGAAATATCCATGAATTCACACAGTCACTTGATAAATACTACGCCACACATTCACACAACCGTCCCTAGGGATGCCACAGTAAAGAAGCTGCCTGTGCCCAGAGGAATGTCATAGGGTCCAGCAGGCCCACAGAAGCAGCAAGCAGGACACGGCAAGACCAAGTGAGGAGTGCTGCTAGGAGGAAAAGGGACGGTGCTAAGAGAGCATACAGAGAAGCTGTAACCCAACCTGGGGAAGGGGGCACCCTCTAAGACAGCCTGCAGCCTCAAGGGAGGCTGAGGAGTTTAGGGACACACACCAAAGGCCAAGTGAAAACTAGCCACTTGGGGGTAAAAGGGGAGGAAGACGATCCCTAAACTGCTAAACTGCAAAGGAGTAGACTGTGATACTGGACTTTTTATTACATACAGCATTCTTATTTTCTAAGGTGTGTTTTCTTAAAATTATAAAATGCATCAAAACATTAAATAAAATAATATGACAGATACTTAGGAAGATACTACTAGTTTTAACAATTTTAAATATTTTGTATATATGTGTGTGTGTGTGTGTGTGTGTGTGTATATAGGGCTTCTCAGGTGGCTTAGTGGTAAAGAATCCACCTGCAAAGCCACAGACTTGGGTTTGATCCCTGGGTTGGGAAGATCCCTTGGAGAAGGAAATGACAACCCATCCCAGTATTCTTGCCTGGAGAATCCCATGAACAGAGGAACGTGGTGGACTACAGTCATGGGGTTGCAGAGTTGGACTCAATGACTAAACAGCAGCAGCAGCAAAAATAGATATATTTTTTTAAAGAAGTAAAATGTTACTTATAGAGCTCTTGTCCTCCATCCCCAGAGGTAACTACCATCCTGCACTGGGTGTAACTTTCCCTCTGTTTTCATTTATTAACCCCATAGGTATCAATCCATAAACAACAGAAAGTAGCATTTTGTGATTTTTGAAGTTTTTCCTACATGGTATCATAGTATATACATTCTTTTAGGAATTGCTTATTTATATTCAACATTGTGTTATTTTAATTGCTGAATAATATTCAATTGTATTAAGTTGCATGATTATTACACAATTATCTCTTCCCTTTTTGATGGACATTTAAAGTTTTACCTCACCTCCCACCTTTTTTTTTTTTCTTGCCATAACAGTAAACACCCTTGTACTTGTCTCCTTGTGCACATTCCATGATGTATGCCTAGAAATGGTTAAGGGTATTCTCATCTCCAGTGCTACTGCACACGGCCGTATTCTGCTGCAGAACCACTGTGCCAATTTACATTCCCACTTAAATACTTAGGTTCTGTTTCCTCACGTCTTTACCAATCCTGATGTTAACAAGCTCTTAAATTTTGCTAATCTAATGAGTGCGATATGTTATTTTCTCATTTTAATCTGCCTTTCCCCAGTTACTAGTGAGTAGTCCACCTTTTTATATGTCAAATGGCTATTCAGGTTTTCTCTGCTGACTGCCTCTTCACATTGTCAGGCCATTTTCTACTGGGTTGTCTTTTTTAAAAGACTGGTTTGTAGAAATGCATTAGATAGTCTGGATATTAATTCTTACCAATTGTTGTTTGACTTGACAATTACTCAGAAACAATACTATTGAGAGAATCAGTTAAAAGATAAGTGTAGTCTCTTAAATATGGGTACTTTCAACCAAACGATTTTTACTGACGTTAGCAGAGGACCTGGCTTGTATTTTCTTAATGGTTTCATATCTCATGGCCTAGGGCAGCATATGCAAAAAGATGTGTAAAAAGAAGAGTTCACGTTCACTGCTGAAGAGGTACCTACATTAAATGATTGACTACTGTCCTGGAAATGTTAAAGACCCTCAGAGAAGCCGCAAGCCCTATGATGACCACAGATACACTTTAAATCAAAAACCAGATTATCATTTGATTTAGGGTGATTTTCAAAACGTTTTCATTTTTATTCAAATTTTGTTCAATTTGTTTTCTTGATTTCAATTTAGAATTTGACTTTTTATAATATAACAATCCTGAAAAAGTCAGTAATAACATAACCAAGAATTATCACAACTATTAACATCCTCATAACTAAATGCAAAGACTGGAAAGTTATCATCCTCTTAAATCTCTTTATTTACAGGTGATGAAACTGAAGTTTGAGAGGCTAAGAAAGTTACTCATTCATTCATTCAACAAATATTATTAAGCTTCTACTCTAATAAATATCATTTAGGTGCTTACTATGTATTAAGCTAAGAATTTCATCTAAATTTAGATAGTAAACATTTAAACAGAATTGAGACATAATTAGTGTCTCTGATGATGACTTTAAGAGGTAAAATTTTGGAAGTTAAATAGCTTGCATAGTCTGTGGTCCATCAGTGGAGGAGGCAAGATTAAGACCCCGGGATTCTGATACCAGCAAGGCTTCCAATCTTGTCATAGGATATGCCTATGGTGCTTGCTCTGAGCTTGAAACACAGAGATATGTATCCTACAGGAAAACAGGGCCCTGGCATTCACACAATATCATATCCTCTTTCACAGATGAAATTCAGATCTTCTGGTGAAGAGAGCAATGGATAGGGGAAGGGCAGGAGCCTATGCCCTCACTTAATAGAAACCCATCCTTGTGTCTTGGGTCAGTGGCCATTGACCCAAGACAAAGATTACTAATGTAGAGAACCCACCGTGGAATCAGCTCTGGGAGAAGAGTAAGTACTTAGTCTTCTTGGTGAGCCAATCAGACAAGAGCCCCTATGAGGGGCTCACAGTCTAGTAGAGGAGACAAGCAATAAGCATATCAGGAAACCAGTGAAATAAATAATTACAAAATGTGGTTAAGGGCCATGAAGGAAGGGAACAAGGTAATATGAGAGAAAGGCTTGTGGAAAAGGGACTTATTTTAGAATGTGTATTCAATAGGCTTCTATTAACACTAAAACCTAGATAGCATATTCAAAAGCAGAGACATTACTTTGCCGACTAAGGTCCTAGGTCTAGTCAAGGCTATAGTTTTTCCAGTAGTCATGTGTGGATGTGAGAGTTGGACTGTGAAGAAGGCTGAGCGCCGATGAATTGATGCTTTTGAACTGTGGTGTTGGAGAAGACTCTTGAGAGTCCCTTGGACTGCGAGGAGATCCAACCAGTCCATTCTGAAGGAGATCAACCCTGGGATTTCTTTGGAGGGAATGATGCTAAAGCTGAAACTCCAGTACTTTGGCCACCTCATGCGAAGAGTTGACTCATTGGAAAAGACTCTGATGCTGGGAGGGATTGGGGGCAGGAGGAGAAGGGGATGACAGAGGATGAGATGGCTGGATGGCATCACGGACTCGATGGACGTGAGTCTGAGTGAACTCCGGGAGTTGATGATGGACAGGGAGGCCTGGCGTGCCGCGATTCATGGGGTCGCAAAGAGTCAGACACAACTGAGCGACTGAACTGAACTGAACACTAAAACGGAGACCCATGTGAGTTAGCCATAGCACGAGTTGGGAGAGAAGCACGTGCAAAGGCTCTGTGAAAGGAAGGCAAAAAGTATCTCTGTGAGTACCACAGGGAGAGTCAGGTAGCAAACGGCTTGAGATAAAAGCAAGGGGCAGATCACTCAAGGCCCTGAAGGCTATGGTAAGGAGCTGGAATTTACTCTAAATATAATGGGGAACTATTGGTGGGTTAAGTAGTAGAATTACATGATTAAATCCTTTCCTCAGTCACTCTGATCATTAAATGGAGAATGGAATACTGGGGTCAGAGACAGGAACAAGAGGCCAGTTCTCTAGTTAGGAGGCCATCATGATGGCGGCTTGGATTAGGATGGTGTCAGTCAAAGTTGACAGAAGCAGGTGAATTCAAGACATATTTTGGAAACAGAACCAACAGGGCTTACAAATGGATGGACGGTAGGGTATGAGTGAGAGACAGGAATCAAGGATGACCTTTAGATTGAAAAAAACTGAATAAGGAACTGCTTACAATTACTTCTCCAATATTTTATGATCTGTCTTGAATTTTTTAGCTTCACAGACCTCGAAGGAGAAATGTGAGGGGGACAGAAGGTCACAACACAGTGATTCTTCTACAAGGAACGGTATGGCAGTCTGGGACTGAGACCCTGTATCTCTTCTGGAGGTCAACTTTGTGCATCCTTTGGTTGGGAAGGCATCTGGACCCTTGGCCTCTGGCTGCCTCAAGTGGTCCTTCAGCAACCATATCCAGTTAGCTGTTTGTGAAATGAGATATTCAGAGACATAACTACCACCTGCTTTTCAGCAGCAGCAACAAAACTACTAACACACACAATAAATACTGATCTAGAAAGCTCACTAAATTCTGGAATTCAGCAACCATGGAGTAACTCTGTAGGCTTCTCAAGTGATGTAGACTGACATCAGACACATACCAGAATTTTGTATAGAATCCCAGGCTGTTTATAAAGCTCCTCTAACTTCAAACACATTAGAAGCAACATGAGAATTCATGCATATTATTTAACCACAGAGATAATTTAAGATAATCAATGTTAGTTCAAGTTGCAAATGTGTTTCCTTTTTTTTTCAGCATTCCACTTCACTCTCCATCTTCTCTCAATTATTGCCTTTGGTTTCTAGGACCTCCTTAAGGCTTCTGTCTGATTCTTGCAAGACTGGAAAGAGCTGACTGTGGGAAGCTCTTGACTTGACCCTGACCGTTTCACCTTTATCCTCTGATGTTGCCTGTCTCCTGATTTCTCTGCAGGAGCAGACCTTGTTCATACATCATCCAAAGTAGGAGCCTGGGTCTGGAAGCAGGGTAGAAACTGGGGACAGCTCCAGGAAAATAAGAAGGAACATGGCCCACTTTATATTTACGTAGAATGTTCATTAAAGCAGAAATTGTTGTGGTAATAACTAACTCATGTAGCTGGAGCATGACCTGGGATCCGCAGGACCGCCTGCAAAGTGGGCAGGCCCAGGTCAGACAAAGCTGCAGGAGGTCTCAGCACAGCTTACTGTGAGCCTGGGGACTCGGGTAAGTTTATTTAACATCCAAGCCCTATTTCCCAATCATAAAATGGAGGTAACACCCATCCTGCAGGCATTTGAAGTGATCAAAAATACTTAGGTAAAGTACAGGGCAACCAATCAATAAACAGCAGCATTTATAGCATTTCCTAATTTATAATGAACTTTTGCATACATGGTTTCACTTCTTACTAACCTGACTAAATCCAAGTCTTCCATTTTTGGCTAAAGCAAAACCCCAATGTTCTTCTAACTGCGAAGGGCCAAATATTTTCACCCTGACTTCCCTCTTGTGCCAACTTTGATTATTGGGAGCAGAAATTTAACACTTAGTGTTAGAATCATAGAGCCTTGTCTAGGCTCAGCAGTGACATCATAGGTGGTAAAGTCTGGGCACAGGATATAGGGGTGTGGTGATGGCCACACCCATTTGCCAACCCTCCTCCAACCCAGTCCAGCCTCTTGATTCACAGCAGCAAAGGGTCACTTCTGTTTCTAAGGCTTAGAGATAAGTTGAAGGCAGCTTTGGTGGGAATTCTTTTAGTTCAGTGATAAACATGCTTGTTCTCCAGTGCATTTCAGGAATCTCTGACCCATCACCACATGTGTGTCTGTATTTGAGTCTATAGTCAAATATATACCTATTTCAAATGCAAAAGGCATTGAAAGATATTAATAGAACTCTTACTTCTAACCCAAGACAACCTGCTAGGAGCTGACAGAGTCATGATCTGGACCTGGTGTATTGAGTGACTGATTCAACAGCAACATGGAGCATGTGAACTCAAGTACCATTAGAGGTCAGGCAGTGTGTGTATAAATGTGAAACGCCAGGTGGAAGGCAACAGGGAGTAGGAAGGCTAGCGAACAGAGTGTACATGCCAATCTGAAGGCATTCAAATGGAATTGCTTTGCTTCAAACGCTATGGTTGACAGATTTAAAGTCTACAGGCTGCCTATTTGCCACCTTGCACCACTGTACCATTAATAGAACCTTTGCTAATTGCTTTCATTCAAAATGTTTTGACATCCTTTTTTCTTTTTTTTATGATTTATAGTATCAGCTCCTTTTTATGTTTACAAGATTTGTTTCTAAGATATTTTATGTAAATTTCTTATGTCTAAATACAGCTTCATGCAAATAGAGTTTACGACCAAACAGTTAATATAGCTACCCATTCGTTTTTCTTCTCGGCTGTGCTGGGTCTCAGTTGTGGTATGTGGGATGTTTAGTTGTCACACAAGTGCTTAGTTGGGGCATGCAGGATCTCATTCCCTGACGGGATTGAACCCAGGCCTCATACATTAGGAGAAGAATCTTAATCACTGCACTTACCAGGGAAGTCCCTACATATTCAGTTTTTTAAAAAATAAATAGCCTTAAAACAGTTCTCTAAATCTGGGCAAAAATAAAGTAAAACTTTGTTGTTGTCATTTAGTCATTAAGCTGTGTCTGATTGTGTTTTGACCCCATGAACTGTAGCCCACCAGGCTCCTCGGTCCATGGGATTTCCCAAGCTAAAATACTGGTGTGGGTTGCCATTTTCTTCTCCAGGGGATCTTCCAGATCCAGGGATCGAATCCATGTCTCCTGCACTGGCAGGTGGGTTTTTTTTACCAGACCCATCTGAAAGAAGGGACAGACTGGTGGTGTCTGGAGGTGGTGAAAGCAAATCTAATCCAGGAAAGCTCTCTGGAGGAGGCAGTATTTGAGCTTGGAGAGATGGAAGGAATACTTTTCTTGAGCAAAGGAAAAAAGAAAAAAAAAACTTCTTCAGGTAAAACAAAGGTGAGCAAAAAGAGGAAAGCTGGGCTCTTCCAGAAAAATAAACAGTCCTATTTTGATGGAGAATAGAACACAAAATCTTGGCATTAGAGAGTAAAGTCCAAAAAATCATCTGAGACCAGATGAGCAAGGCCTCTGACTCCCAAACTAAGGAATTTGGCATT
The DNA here is from genome assembly GCA_006410635.1 of Cephalophus harveyi. NCBI lineage: Eukaryota > Metazoa > Chordata > Mammalia > Artiodactyla > Bovidae > Cephalophus > Cephalophus harveyi. Next base: position 112,211 of record SJYT01063100.1, on the reverse strand, counting down.
TATTGGCTGGGGAGTGGGAGGTGGACAGGCCAGAAGGCTTCAGAGATGAAATGGCCTGATCAGAGAATGGGTTTTCTAGAAGATAAATCTGCCTCTGTGATTTTACAGACCCTTTCTTAAGCATGATTTTTTCACTAGACACTTCAATCTGAAAAAAAAAAAATCACTCTTCTCAGCATGTTTTTAAAAGTAAACCTGGTCACCATAAATGTATAGGAGAAAAGGAGACATAGAAACTAGCAGCAAATCCAGCAAACATGGCCATCTGTTTCTGGGACTCTTAGTAGAGATCAGCAAAAATAGCTTTTTAAAAAACACGGAACTATGGCTGAAATAATATTTTCCAGCGTAGGTTTCCACTAGTGACTACTTACAATTTTATTTGTCTGGCATTTTCCATAAAATATACCATCACTAGCACATCATGAAAAGCTATCATCTGTTTCATTATAAATGCAAAGAATGAAAAAGGAAGGGTAAGAGGAAGGGAGGAGAGGAGTAAAATGATACATGGCTTGTCAGGAAATGTAAATCAAATGTCAAAATCGACATTTTCAAAGTAATGATGAAGAAAAAGAAAAACATCAAACAATCTGTTCAGAACTTTTATGAAAAAGTGGTGTAGGGTAAAAATACAACAGGGTTTGGAGTTGGAAAAGCTCTTCTGGAATCTCTACTTTCTCCTTTTATTACTACCTTCTCGTGATGAGATAAATTTCCTCCTTTCTAAAATGGTGATATAATTTATTACTTTAATGGTTGTGAGGGATAAAAATGTCACACAGTGTCATGGATCATATGTATTTGCCTTTTTCTCTCCTTTGGAAAGCAAGGGATGTGCCTGTTGTATGATGGGGCTATGGCTATGGGGACTGCACAAAGGCAACAGCTGCTTGAGTTCTCCCAGCCTCCAAAGGGAGTCTAAACATCCATTTGGTCAGCTTGGGCCTGCATGCAAGGGAGAGAGGCAGTGATGCCAATAACACCAAGGACCAGGTCACAATAATCACTTTGGCTTCACTGTGGCAGGCATCGAGTGACCTCTCTGGGGGGAATTCATGACTGTACTTCCCCTTTCTCTAGATTAGCATTAATTAATATTAAATAAATATTAAAATTAGTTGACCCCCTTGAGAACACCATATGAAGCCAAGGGGGAAAGGCACAGAAGGGAGGTACAGGGGAAAAAAAAAATTGGAGATTTCAAATGTATTAAAGCACAGTGAGAATAATCTGCTGGAAACACATTCATTTACAAATATTTATTGAGCACCTATTTGGGCAAGATGCTGTGTAGGCTGTGAGGATATATCTATTAACAAAACAAACAAACAAAAAAATCCCTGCCCTCACAAAACTTACATCCTAGTGAAGAAAGAGACAATGAACAAAACAATAAATGCACAGGAGATTAAAAGCTTACTAGAAGCACATGCTGTAAATTTTAATCTACACACATGAATAGAAAAAGAGAAGGTAGAAACTTTGAGGCAGAATCCTCCTATGTTAACACTGGGGATTCTTCGAATTCTGGCCACACACGACAAACAAAGGGCAAGGATTTTTGTGGAAAAGAGTGATAGTGGAAATTACACGCTGCAGACTAATACAGATTTACCATTCTGAAAGAGAGAAAGAAAAGAAGTGTGTATGTGCATTGGAACCTCTGGGTATTCTGAATTACCTTAAGGAGAAAATTGGGGAAGGGTGCACATGTTCCAGCAGCAAGATGGAGAGGGCAATTTCTTTTTTACTTTTTACAATTTCTTAAATTTATCAGGTTACAAATGATTCTTAAATTCCTTGGGCTTTACAGTATTTTTCAAAGAAATACAAAAATAGTTAAAGAGGGATGAATGAGTTCTCTATGTACTAACACAAAAATCAGTTTGCGATCCATAAAGTGGAAAATCGAAGTTACAGAGCTTTGTAACTTGTGATCACATGTATGCAATAATAGTTTTTTTATAATGGCAACTCACGTTAGACAGCTTAGTTATCCCGCTAAAATCTCAGTGACTCACCTCCGAGCCCTTTTTTACCGTCCACATACAGCATCACTAAGTAATGGCTTCTGTCTTGGAGTGGCCTTTCTAATGTATCCCTTCTTTTCATCTGCTTGTCGCTGTCCTAGGTCAGCTGTCATCATCTCTCACTTGAACAACTGCATAAATCTCCTTACTGGTCTCAGTACATGCATCACAGACTAGATTTGCTTCTCAAAACATCAACCTCCCTTGATTCTCCAGTAACCACTGTGGATCAAGTCCAGTCTTGGCATGGCTTCCAACACTCTTCCAAATCTGGCCTATCCTACCAGCAGTAGGCAATGATTCCTGTCTAATAATGGTTCCCTCCACTCCTCTTTACTAGCAGAATCCTAATTTTGTGCAATTAATGAACAGAGACTCGATCTCAGGCTTAGCCCCAAGGGATATGCTATGGGTTGACACATAGCAGGCAATCCAGTTTTTTTTTTAACTAAATGAATGAATGGTATAAATAAGTCATGTTTATACCATTCCTCTTCTCAAATGATTAGTCTACAAGTCAACATGTAACCCAGTTCTGGCCAATGAGATACTACAAGTATGTCCCATCCTTCCTGTCTGGAACTTACTTGTGCAAAGAGCTACAGCAGCCATCTTGGAACCATGAGGTCACAGAGAAGAAGGCTAAAAAAAATTGACATGCTAAATCTGGCAGAATGTAATGAGATGAAAGCTTATGTTATTGATGATATAGATCCAGTGACTCTGGAATTGCTTACCTCCAAATCCTAAGATAAAAGCCTGTGTTATTGATGATCCAGAGTGGTAGATCCAACCACTCTGAAACTGCTTACCTCCAAATTCTTATTAAAGGATAGATCAAAATATCTTTATTGCCTAAACTGGACTTTAATATGCCTATGAATCACTTGGAAATATCATTAAAATGAAAATTCTGAATCAGTAGATTTGAGGTGGGGCCTGAGACTCTACTTTAATAACAGACTCCCAGATGACGCTGCTTTCCAAGGATCCCATTAAGAGAAATGAGGATGTAAACTGCTACAAACTGGACACTCCATTACTTTTAGCTGGCAAGTATGGGTTGAAAGGTATGAATGCTAAATTTCAGCTAAATTACTTTTACCTGAACTTATCCTTACTGCCTACTGTCCCTCCCCACATACCAAGCTAACTACACTAATCATCCAAACTTCTCAACACATACGAAAGCCTCCTGGGCCTGCCTCATGCTCATCCTTTACTTGAAGGAGCTTCTGTAGATTTTACCACTATTCCACACATCAGCCTGGGTCACTTTTTTCACTCATTAATTTTATTTGCACTTACTCCCATATATGTTTCTCTAGGGTCTTTTATTCAAGTCATTATTAAACAATTACAGGGACTTGTTAAATAGACAAGATGATTTTGAAAGACTTGAAATTTAATTGCAAAACTGTTGAATTCCCTAGCAGATTTTATATATTATATTATGGTTGTGCTCCATTTCAGTAGCATGGAAATTAAAAACCACATAAACAGCGTTCTATTGCCAGTAATGACATGCATGTGTCTCTCCTTGATTAACGTTTAATTGCACATGGCACTTCGACAAATTTTTTATATTCTGATATTAATATGCATCAGCTTGAAACTGAGCTCATAAGAATTTTTCATGCTCACTCTCAGATTACAAACACCATCTCTCTCTTATCTCTCCAAGAAATTCCTACCTGATTCTATTTCATTAATTATCAATATGCTTTTCATAGCACCATGTATTTTTTTTTAAATATTACTCTGAAATTTAACATTCATACCTTTCAGCCCATACTTGCCAGAAGAGGCCTCCAGTGACTCAATTAGAATGCAAGTTATGTCGAGTGTCGGGATGGGAGAAGGCTGAAGGAGATGAGTACCACAGCTGTCACAGACGGTGCATCAATCAGCACATGACGGCTGCACCCCATCAATCAGACGTGCTGATATGCTTTGATTTCCACTGCAAATGAGCATAATTTATCTGCCGCCCCAATCAACCCAACACCATCACAAAATCTGTGCAAACAAGGACATCAGGGATAACTGAAAAAGCAGGACTCCAGAGATGGAGGTTTTTACTCAAATTCTGCCAATGACTCTGCACAAGATTATCACCTTGCCCTTGCCCCTCAATACCCCACTTCCCCCACCAAATCAGCAGAACTTAAAGTCACACACTGTAAAAGTGAAAATCCAGTACTACTTTATGGGGACTTTCCTGGGGGTTCAGTGGCTAAGACTCTGCACTCCTAATGCAGGGGGTCTGGATTTGATCCCTGGTCAGGGCACTAGATCCCACATACCATAACTAAGCGCTCAAATGCAGCAACTAAACCTCCTGCATACCACAGTGAAGATCAAAGATCCTGTATGCCACAACTAAGACCTAGAACACCCAAATAAAATTTTTAAAATAAATATTAATAAATAAATAAAACTACCCTATGACATCCGCAACTGATTCAGCAAAGACCAAAACAAAAATCTCAAAGGACAGTGTGAGGATACTGGTATGAATAGATAAATAATCTCAGGGCCCCTGGTATGAGCTGGAAGCCACCAGTCTACAAGTAACCGCAGGCTCTGTGACAGTCTCAGCCTTGCCAACACTGCTAGCTCATTGTTGTTTTCCAGGTAAGTCTTTCCCACCCCTCACCTTCTTCAAATTCTACTACATTAATGGTGAACAGTTATAATCCAATGAAAGGATTATTCCTAGTCTGAGGACTCTTAGGTATAATATGTAGATTTGTGTCCCGGCAGAGCAGGGTGGCATGGTAAAGTACATATCCATTATCATCTGAATCTGAACTTCATGTTAATATTCTGAAAGCTAAAACTCATAACTTACTGCCTTGCTTATCCAGGCAAAGACTGTGACCTCTTTCTAGATCTTCAGTACTTACTGCTCTTGGACAAATACTATAACCACTTTACAGATCCTAAGTGCTTTACTGAGCAGATACACTGAGCTCTTTAAAATATTTACTTCGAACATCCCTTTCAAATACCCTTTTTGAAGTCTGTTAATTTATAACCATAAGGTCCACTTTTCCCTCTTCCTAAGTGTCATTATATCTTCCCACTTTTCCTAAGTGTCATTATATCTTGTCTTCTCTAGCTGAGGGTCATGAGGCCCTTCCCCGACTGCTGACCAAATCATTTGAATGTTTTGACATAGGAACGTTATCTGTGAAACCAATGCAATTTACCAAATATTTCCACATCTGCTGCTGCTGCTAAGTCACTTCAGTCGTGTCCGACTCTGTGTGACCCCATAGACGGTAGCCCACCAGGCTCCCCCGTCCCTGGGATTCTCCAGGCAAGAACACTGGAGTGGGTTGCCATTTCCTTCTCCAATGCATGAAAGTGAGAAGTGAAAGTGAAGTCGCTCAGTCGTGTCCGACTCAGCGACCCCATGGACTGCAGCCCACCAGGCTCCTCCGTCCATGGGATTTTCCAGGCAAGAGTACTGGAGTGGGGTGCCATTGCCTTCTCCGATATTTCCACTAACCCCGTTAAATTCTTGTGCCCCTTTGCAACCCATTCCTCCTTCTGCTCTATCCCCAAGCAACCACTGAACCACATATTTGTTTTCTTCACTAAAGATTAGTTTGCATTTTGGGGGTTTTATATAAATGGAATGATAGGGCATATATTCTTTTTATCAGTGAGGGGAGAGCTTGTCTTATTCAGTAAATGATTTTGAGGTTTTCCACACTGCTCTGTGCATGCTTTTTATTGTGAGTAGCATTTTACTTGCCACCTGTTGACGGACATCCGGGTTGTTTTCAGTTTGTAGGCTGTTTTCCATTTTTGGCTATCACACATAACTCTGCTAGGGGCATTGGTACACAAGGCTTTGTGGAGACATGTATTTTTGTTTTCATGTAGATTCCTATTACTGTACTGAAATTTTGCAAAAACCCAGTAGCACACCTGGCTTGTGGTTCGTGGGCTGAGAAGACAACTAGTTTTGGCAACACCACAACTTCCACTCCACACACCCTCTCCAGACAGCACTGGCCCCCTGCTCCCTCCACGGCTCCCACTGCAGCCACCGAAACTCGACTTCCTCTTTCTGTGCCCAATGCCTCTAATTTTTTTCCTTGACCCTTCAATGCCCTAGTCACGGTCTAGCCTCTCCCTGGCGAAATGACAGACCTGTTTCCTTCCTATTCAGACAAAACAAAGGTATTGTTTTAACAGATTCATATATGGCCTTTTCCAACGTTTCTAATCTATTCAGATTGTCTGAATAACAGTCCAGACACCAAAGCAAGCGCCAGTTAAATTCAAAGTAAGATATCAAAGTGTATTGCTTTCACCTATTTTTACGTTACCACTTTAACTGGCACCTTCTTTTAGAGAGCCAATGTTTCTTGGCATAAACAAAATATTATGGCTTTCCGTCATATTTGTTCCTGCAGCCTACCAGGCTCCTCCATCCATAGGATTTTCCAGGCAAGAGTACTGGAGTGGGGTGCCATTGCCTTCTCCAAAAAGAGTGAATAACATTATTCTATTAAAATATATGAATATTTTTCTGATTCTGGAATTTCTCAAAGAATCCAAATTCTAATTCTGAGAGGCTAAAATTTTTCTCATATGATTCAAAACAGACTGTGGCTTTAGTTTCAGAACTTAGCACAGCACTTTATCACAGTCCCTGGCACAGTGAAGGAGCCTTGTAAATATTTGTTGAATTCAAATGAACTAATGAATCTGACTTTAAAATCAATATGCAAGAAGAGCTGGGGATGTTTTTCTTATCTGCCCATCTTTTCATTTTTAGAAAGATTTCAATAAGAAGTAACTGACACTGGATTTATAAGCATTGAATGGGAAAATGTATTTTAAAATATCTTATAAATAATAATGCAATATACAAATATACCACATTAATGTCTCCTTACTAAAAAAAAAGAGAAAGACACTGAGTTTATAGACACTGGACTATGTAGTCATTCAAACTTCAATAATGTATATGGGTATTCAATGGCACTCGAATTTTGTATTCTGAGAATCATAACAGTTTTGAGATTATAAAAATCTCTGATTATTTGAATGTACATCTCTAAAAATAAGACTGAAGAAATAAAATACTGATATAGCATACTCAATTCTGTCTAAACTGAAGGACTAATACTGAAGCTGACACTCCAATACTTTGGCCACCTGATGCAAAGAGCTGACTTATTAGAAAAGACCCTGATGCTGGGAAAGACTGAAGGAAGGAGGAGAAGGAGACGACAGAAGATGAGATGGTTGGATGGCATCACAAGTTGATTGACATGAGTTTGAGCAAGCTACAGGAGATGGTGAAGGACAGGGAAGCCTGGCGTGCTGCAGTCCATTGGGTAGCAAAGAGTCAGACACTACAGAACGACTGAACAACAACACCTAAACCCAGAAGTTTAAGATATGAAATGCAGTTCAAAACAATAATAACCACAGTAAAAACAACAAGCAAATACACACAAACATACTAACATACAGACACCACCACCACTACCACTCCATCAAGTAATTACTTAGGGATAAATTTGATCCAAACTTGAAAGTCAACTCAGAAGACTTTTTTTTTTTTTT
>SJYT01063100.1:0-104525 GCA_006410635.1 Cephalophus harveyi | reverse complement strand
CTTGGACTACAAGGAGATCCAACCAGTCCATCCTGAAGGAAATCAGTTTTGAATATTTATTGGAAGGACTGATGCTGAAGCTGAAACTCCAATACTTTGGCCACCTGATGTGAAGATCTGACTCATTTGATCCCTGGACCAGGAACTGGGATCCCACATGCTGCACTGTGTGGCCAAATATATATATACGTTTAAAGAACAATTTAGTTGAATCAAAAGCTCTGTTTAACACTTCATGAAGTGGACAGCTTCCTTGTGGATAACTGCAAAATAGGGCAAAAGGCAAGAAACTATTTTTAGGATAAAGAACAAGGAAGAGAAAAATAGAAAATATCTGATTAGCTGGGATCTCAAGGTGCAGTTTGTTGGGGTGAGAAGACTCAGAGTTGGCTTTGGCAATTGGCTGACTGTGTATACTGCATTTCTGATCAAGTGGTTCATTTATAGGGATGTGAGAGCTTTTCCCTGATGTTCAAGCTGGCTTTAGAAAAGGCAGGGGAACCAGAGATCAAATTGCCAACATCCGCTGGATCATGGAAAAAGCAAGAGAGTTCCAGAAAAACATCTACTTCTGCNTTCACAGTCCAACTCTCACATCCATACATGACCACAGGAAAAACCATAGCCTTGACTAGACGGACCTTAGTCGGCAAAGTAATGTCTCTGCTTTTGAAAATGCTATCTAGGTTGGACATAACTTTTCTTCCAAGGAGTAAGCGTCTTCTAATTTCATGGCTGCAGTCACCATCTGCAGTGATTTTGGAGCCCCCAAAAATAAAGTCTGACACTGTTTCCACTGTTTCCCCATCTATTGAGAAATCTGTATGCAGGTCAGGAAGCAACAGTTAGAACTGGACATGGAACAACAGACTGGTTCCAAAGAGGAAAAGGAGTACATCAAGGCTGTATATTGTCACCCTGCTTATTTAACTTATATGCAGAGTACATCATGAGAAACGCTGGACTGGAAGAAACACAAGCTGGAATCAAGATTGCCGGGAGAAATATCAATAACTTCAGATATGCAGATGATACCACTCTTATGGCAGAAAGTAAAGAGGAGCTAAAAAGCCTCTTGATGAAAGTGAAAGAGGAGAGGAAAAAAGTTGGCTTAAAGCTCAACATTCAGAAAACGAAGATCATAGCTTCACGTTAGACACGTTGAAAAATTATAATTTTAATGAAGGCCTGTCTTTGTTGTCAACACTCAAAATGTCCACGTTTCCAAATGAATCACAGCTGACTTTTATTTTGGCTGTAATTCCAAGATGAAATTGTCTCACTGAATCCACATTTAAAAATTTCAGCCCATATTTGTTCACTAGATTCTATCCAAAAGACCTAAAATGTATCCCATTTCACAACTGTGAAACAGACCTGCTACCAGTTTAGGTATCAATATAGCACCTAAGTTTAGACTTACATAAAGGCTTTGCATGGGAATCCTGGATGTCACATTATAATCTTTTGGTATCTGTTCCCTTTTGTGTAGAAACACTGTGGACTGCATGGTAAGAAAGAAGCATAAGGCAGGGTTCAAAAATTATATACGTAACATCTTTTGTAACAGTAAACCTATGACAACACAGAGCAAAGCAGGCTGGACCAGGGTGCTGGCTTTTGCTCCTAGGTTCTTCAGACACTGAATACCAGCCCAAGGTTTACTTTGGGACCAAACTTGATGACCAATTTGGGTCAGCCATGCAACAACCTGAGATATATTTATTAAGATGCACTTAAGTATTTTATTTCATTTACAATTTTAACATATTTTTTCAAGTAAGATTTTTAAGATTTTTCTGACAAGTAAGATTTTTAAAAACCAGTCTGACTTTGTTAAAATTCAAATCACTTATTTGAGCCCCAATTCTCTGTCTTTGTGTGTAACTGTCTGACATATAAAAGTCTTAGTTTTGCCCTGCCAACCCCTTCCTGGAGTTATGGACCGGTCAACCACCAACCCAACAAGGAAAATTAACAGCTACATGCCCAGAATAACTTCCCTAGAGGTCAGTTGAGAATGGGTTGGTTCTAGAACTTTGCTTCTTTAAAATCAGCAAAATACTATTTCAGATAACTTGGGTTTGGGTTTTTTTAGAGAAAATTTAATTTTTATGCATTTTCTTTTTTCCAACTATATTGAATATAACTTACATATAACAGTGTATGTTTAAGGTATACAAATGATTTCAATATAGATAGATAAATGATTACTACAATAAGTTTAGTTAAAAACCATCAAAATTTTTGTTTCTTAAGAACAGAACACTCTACAAGTGACATCCTGAACAGGAGGATGTTCCTTTGGCCCTCAAATTAGAGACAGGCTGGGACCTGGGACCCTATGCTTCAATGCTGCAGTACTTGCACCTGGACACATCTCCCCACCAGCAACAAAATACAAAGAAACTGTATGGAACTAAAAATAACTGCAGTCATGGGCTATTAGGGCAAATTCTGGACAAAAGATACAAAGAGACCAAAAAGCCTAACAGCCACTTCTGAAGAGGTTGGAGCAAAGCAGGGTATTTACTCTGCATGTCCCCTGCACATTACACCACCTAAGAGGTGGACAAAACACCCAAGGCGGCCCTCCAGCCCGACCCCTGGACACACCCTACCCTCTGCCCATATAAGGAACCACCAGCTTGCTCCCCACAGTAAGAAAACACGCAAGGGAACCTATTGTTTCTTCTCCTTCCCTCTGAAGCTGGGGCCCCAATAAACCTTGGCTGAATTTCTTGTCTGGCCTCTGATCAATTTCTATTGATTAAGGAGGCCAAGAACCCTGGGTGAGTAACAAAACTTGGTCAAAAGCAGGAGTACCTTCTCTCCAACAAAGCCCAATTTTGCTTACCCACCAAAATGACACACACCATTACATCCCTGATTCCTCCCAAGCAAGAAATACTCCCAGTAATAACTAACTAAGCACAATCAAAGCAAAGGACTTACCCTTCGTTAGGCAGGTAGCCCCTCTCCAGGAATATGAACCCACAGCAATACCATGTGACCCAGACTAAAAGTCCAAGTAAAAAATATCTGACTATAAGCTTTACCTGTAAATTCTAAGCAACCAGTAATAATGATGAAGTCCAACCCCGTACAGTTTAAGAAACAATTCTGATCCAAGAAGTCTTCTTGAAGAAGAACCTATTTCCAACTGATAAGTGTGGTTATATCTTGGTGTAGAATGGGGATTGGGAAGTAAAGGGACTTAACACTTTATACTTTACCCATATCTGAATTAATTGAAATTTTATAAGTAGCATTATGATAATTAAATGTTTTAAATGAAAAAATACTTTCCTTGTTCTGAATTTTTTTCTCCAGCCCTCCCATATTGGACATAAAGCATTTTTAGGTTGCCTAGCATCAAATGACTGACTGTCTTATTTAGGGAGAAATTCTCAAATAGGTGGCAGCATGGCCCCCTCTGCTGACGGGGGACAAATATTCACACTCTCTCCCTTTGTGGCAATCAACGCTGGCTCTGCCAGACAACCACGTGTTCATTCCTGTCTGTGATCTGAACCTCGAAGGGGTAAATTCAGGTCATACGGTCAGTGAGATTGGACTCACAAGGAGGGCAGTGTCACTGGAGTCGAGTGGGGCCACAGCTCACAGCCAGTGGCGGGAGTGTGGAGGGCATCTGGTAGCAGGGGTGTCAGAGTGGTGTCCTTAGCAAGCATTCCTGTGCTACAACCTCGGCCATGGTTCCACCTGCCTGGCTCCCCTTGGTTGCTGCTCATTTGTGAGGCTGGATTATCTTGGTCTTTACGTTGATTCTGAGAACTACCCTATATCTTTTCAATAAATTCTTTTTCTGCTTATGTCAGCCAGGGTTGATTCCTGGAGCCAAGAATTGTGACCCAGAATTTGTCCATTCATTCAGCCAATAAAGTATTTTATTTTTCCTTTTTTTTTTTGGTCATGCCACACAGCTTGTGAGATCTTAGTTGCCAGACCAGGGACCAAACCCATGCCCCCAGGGAAGTGCTCCAACAAAGTATTTAACTGCCTAATATGTGCCCAATACTGTTCTAGGCACAGGGATTCTGCTGTGAACAAAATTAAAATCCATTCACTTGAGGAGGTTATAGCCGAGAGGATCTCATTTCTTCCTGGCCCTGACCTTCCTTTGCCTTTCTCTGGAAGCCTGTTTTAATTTGATACTACCCCTCTAGCCCTAAGCCAAGCCAAGCTGGTTTTTCTCAGTTTCCCTTGACATTAAGAAGCAAGGACGTTTTCATGTCCTCCTGGCCTTGCTCTTGAGTTCAGGCCAGAACTATGGTTTTGACACCACGCACAGTCATTCATGGTCATTTCATAAGCATCTGCCAGCACCTAGACTATTTGAGACACTCTGCTAGGAGTTGAGTCACAATGTTGAAGCAGTCACTGCCCTCAGAAATATTACAGTGAGGCAGCAAAGACAGACAACAGACATGTAAGGAAGCTATAAAGGGTGATGTGCGCCAGGGAAAAGAAAGCATGCTGTCCCAGAATATACGACAGGAACACCTTACCTGCTTTAGGAGGCAGCCAGGGAAGGCTTCCTGGGGGAAGTGAGTTTTAAGCTGAGACATGAGAGATGATTTAAAGTCAGACAGCTGAAGAGGATAGAGAGCAGAACAGTCAGAAGGAACAACAGGGACTTCCCTGGGCTAAGACCCCACCCTCCCAATGCAGGGCGCAAGGGTTCAATTCCTGGTCAGGGAGCTAGATCCCACATGCTGCAAGTAAGACCTGATGTGGCCAAATAAATAAATAATTCTTAAAGAGAAGGAACAACACACGCAATATACCAGAAGCGAGAGAGGGCACAGCACGTAGAGAAAGTGGAAGGAGTTCAGTATGGTGGTGACAAGAAACATAGGCACTTGTGAGGGTGGGACAGTGGTTATGGTGAGGCTGGAGAGGCAGATAAAGAGCCTTATTGGCACTCCATAGCTTTATTCCCAGAACAATCAGAAGCCATCTGCTGAGGACCTCAAGCAGAGGTGGCAACAGAAGGGTGTGTTTTTGGTTCTGCAAATTAGAAAGATCACCGCATGTCAGGTGGAATGAACTGGGGAGGGGAAATACAGAGACATCAGGATTATTTTAGAGCTCACCAAGAGTTCAGAATAGAAAGACTATACTCCAGGTGGCACAGTGGTAAAGAATCCACCTGCCAATGAAGGAGATGCAGGAGATGCCAGTTCGGTCCGTGGGTTGGGAAGATCCCCTGGAGAAGGAAATGGCAACCCATTCCAGTATCACTGCCTGGAAAATTCCATGGACAGAGGAGCCTGGTGGGCTATAGTCCATGGGGTCTCAAAGAGTCAGACGTGAATGAACGACTGAGCACGCATGTAAGAACTAGTAGAGGCAGAGAGATGAAAAGAAGCAGCAGTAGTCAAGGGACATGTATCGGGTACCATCAAAAAGACTTTCTGAGTGGTGGGTGGGTATCAGGTGAATACGGAGAGAGAGAAGTCACAGATGACCCCCAGGTGTTTGATTTGCATAACCGGGTGGACAGGAGGCCTTCAACCAAAAACAAGCAAAATGCTGAAGAGGAAATGACTTTAGTTTGCTTGTTCATGTTCAGTTTAAAGTGACCAGGGAGAACTGCCTGATTGGCAGCCACAGATGAAGGCCTAGATTTCTGTGCAGAGATATGAGATAGAGGCCGGGAGCTAGGATCACATGGGCAATGACTAAGGTCTGGGAGTAGTGAGATGCCCCTGTGGTTGATATAGTCATGGGGTGGGCTGTGTTATTCTTATAAACATTCATCGCCCCTTCCTGGGGGGAGATTCAACTTTGCTACCTTGCTGTTGCCACATGACTTGTTTTGACCAATGATATGCAAGTGGAAATGACATGGATCACCTCCTTCTGTACAGAAAGCTGACCTTTAAGGTCAGCGCAGCATTCTCCCTGGGGCTTACCAAGTGGCGCTAGTGGTAAAGAACCCGCCTGCCAATGCAGGAGACACAGGAGACCTGACTTCTATACCTGGGTCCGGAACATTCCCTGGAGGACGGCATGGCAACCCACTCCAGTATTCTTGCCTGGAAAATCCCATGGACGGAAGAGCCTTGTGGGCTGCAGTCCATAGTGTCACACAGAGTCAGATGCGACTGAAGCGAAGGGTTCTCCATAGTTTCTTTGCTATCTGCTATGATGAGCAGCAACATTTCAGAGAGAGGCTGCATGGTCAGCCGGGACCTCAGAATAAAGATTTCGAGTAACCAAGTGATGGGCAATTCATAATGAACACATAGCTAGAACAAGAAATGTGTTGTTATAAGGCACAGAGATTTGTTTGTTACTGCAGCAAAACCAAACCTACTCTGACTGATACAGGTGGAAAGAGAAGCAGGTCTATGGCAGAAACCTGCAGAAAAGAGCATTTATCAGCCGATAAAGTGGAGCCTACAGAGAAAGCCCACTCCTGCCCTAGCTTTTGACTCACAGAAACCTCTGCAAATTAACTCTTGCATTCACCTCTGGCTTACCTTGCTTTTGGTCTTTGGCCTGGGGGTCATCTGGGCAGCCTGATGTACATTTGCTCCTGAAACAGGCCCAGGGACACCTTGCACTGTGGTGTCCATGCCTCTTCTGACTCATCCTGAGCTTCTGGGCTTGATTCCTGGATGTGTCTCCAGACCAACAACTGTCCTGCCAGTTGATCTTTCCAGGTTCCAATCCGTCTGATTCTTCTAGCCTTCTCACTCACACTGCCTGCCCCCTCCACCCCCCGACTCCACCACCCAGCACAAACTGACATGGTAAGTGTCTTCATTTACACTGAACACATGCAACACAGGGGACTTCTGCTCCTCTCTGACCTGGGACAGGCTCTTCCACGGGCCACCCTGCTCTCCCACCTTCTAGGCTCCTTTTACCACGGATCAGGATTGAGAGTGCCACCATCTATTTAGAAGCCTTTTTTCCAAATGAATATGCCACTTACGTGGCTTTGGTCCAGTCCTCAAACCAGAGGTAACCAGTCTGCCAGGACAATTATGATCAGCATTTAGGTCAAAATAAACATTTCTACCTTTTCTTAAGTTTACCCATTGTTCAACGTTTTGTACATTTTGTTCACAACATTAGCTACTAACATTTATTGAAAGTTTATTAGGAGACTTCCCTGGTGGCCCCAGTACTCTTGTCTGGAAAATCCCATGGATAGAAGAGCCTGGCAGGCTATAGTCCATAGGGTCGCAAAGAGTCGGACAAGACTGTGCACGAACACTGGCACTGCGTACAGGCCCAGGGGTAAAGAATCCATCTTGCAAAGCAGGGGACGCAGGTTTGATCCCTGGTCAGGGAACTATGATCCCACAGGCTGGAAAGTAACTAAGCCCACACACCACAACTGCTGAGTCCACAAGCCACAACTCGAGAGTCCCTGTGCCACATTGAAAAGGTCCCGCGTGACAGCTCATTAGATCGCAGGCAATGTGCTGAATATTTAACGTACCGTTTATTTTGCTTCTCACAGTCAGTATAAGAATAGTGTTATTTTTTCTATTTTACAAGTGGTAAAACAGATTTTAAAAGTTCACATATTTGCCTGAGAAAACACAGCCAATACCAGTAGGGTTGAAAGTTTGCCTAACTCCTGAGTCTTTGTTTTCTACTCTTCTGCTATATGTGTGTGTGTTGAGATATATATGTATGTGTGTGCATATACTGGTGTGTGTGTGTATGTGTATATATATATGTGTGTGTGTATGTATATATGTGTATGTATATATGTGTAGGTGTATATATATACATCTATGGTGGTGATGGTTTAGTCACTAAGTCGTGTCCTACTCTACTCTTGCAACCTCATGGACTGTCACCCACCAGGCTCCTCTGTCCAAGGGATTCCCCAGGCAGGAATACTGAAGTGGGTCACTATTTCCTTCTCCAGGGGATCTTCCCAATCCAGGGACTGAACTGAGGGCTGTTGCACTGCAGACTGATTCTTTATCAACTCAGTCACCAAGGAAGCCTACATATATATAATGTGTATGTATATGTACACATATATACCTATGTGAGTCTACTGGCATATATGTGTATGTTTATTATAAATGTATAGATAAATATGTGAAAGGATGTGCATATATATGTAGGTGTGTATATATGTTTATGTGTGTTCATGTACATATATGTGTGTATATATATCTGTAGGTATAAAAATCTTCCAAGCTCAGGTTAGAAAGTATGGAAGATAATATATTGTGTTTTAACCACCTGTTATCACACCTAGTACAATACAATATTTCAACAGAAGTTTTAAAGAGGTGGTGAAGTCGCTCAGTCGTGTCCGACTCTTTGCGACCCCGTGGACTGTAACCTCCTAGGCTTCTCCGCCCATGGGATTCTCCAGGCAAGAATACTGGAGTGGATTGCCATTTCCTTCTCCAGGGGATCTTCCCGACCCAGGGATCGAACCCAGGTCTCCCGCATCAGAGGCAGACGCTTTAACCTCTGAGCCACCAGGGAAGCCCCAAAAAACTCTTAAATTTATTATGTTTGAAGTTTCTTAAAACAAGGGTACTATGTATGATCCTCTTTTCAAATTATATTTTACACTAAAGTCATTTAGAAATTGCTTTGTGAGAGCAGGAAGCCAGGAGGACTGAGTTCCAGTCCTGGCTCTGCCGCTGTCTGGCAGCACATAGCTTCTCTGAGTTAAAGTTTCCTATCTATAGACTTCCCTGTCAGCCCAGTGGTTAAGATTCTGTGGTCCCAATGCGGGGGGGGGACGGGTTCAATCCCTGATCAGGGTAGTAATATCTCATACACTGCATGGCAAAAAAAAAAAAAAGTACTAAATGTGCCTAAAAACAAAATCAAATGACAAAGTTCCCTATCTACAAAATGAAGGCGTTTGACTTGATGCCTTATCAGGGTTGTTCCTGCTCAGAAGACTTAAAATGTCAAATCAAATCACTTTTAAAAGAATAGCTTTATATTTAAAGTAGATTTGATGTTCTAGTGCCTTTTTTCCATCCTAAAAGCCTTGTAAAATTATTTTCCCCAAGTATCAATGAGAACAATAAAAGTTGATTTCATATGACCTCCAGTGTAATGAATGTACTAAAGCAGTACGATTATGAAATATCACTGGTAATTCTTAGTGTCCCACATCAATTAAAAGCTCAGAAATGGAAAAGACTGCATATTCTCTCTACGTTTAGTGGGCTAGATAATGCACCATGAAAGGAATCAATTATAGAGACCCGAAAGAAGCTATTTCTGTAAAGGGCAAACTCGACACATCCTTCAGAAATGCCTGGGAGTTAGGTTCCAGAGACCTCACCAAAGATTTAACTGTTTATTCTGGCAAAACCCCACAGTTGCAATCTTTAGCTGCCACTGGGGAGAAAACAATGACAGAGGAGCTGAAGACTTTCTCAGATGATTCCACAGTTGTCAGTCAAAATCCTATCAACTGAAGTCAATGGAGAAACAAAAAGAAACAGAGAGCTTTTAGATTTAATTTATTATTTCAAAACTGATTTCTCTATCCTGGTCAGTTCCTATCATCAGGGCAAAGTGAATTAGATTCAAGGCACAGGACAGAGTTAACAGTATTTTACATTAAAGGATAAGTCTCAAAAACATTGGGTGTGAATGAGTTAGAACAGAAAATAATGAGTGGAGAGAGAAAGGTTGGGGGTATTGGGGACAACAGGACTTCATTCTCTGGAATCTGTGTGCCAACTGAAAACAAAATACCTATGTACCTACAGTGGTGCATCGTGAGCCTGCTCATTCGCTCAGTTGTGTCTGACTCTTTGCAACCTCATGGACTGTAGCTCACCAGAAGCCTCTGTCCGTGGAATTTTCCAGGCGAGGACATTGGAGTGGGTTCTCAGTTCCTTCTCCAGGGGATTTTTCTGACCCAGGAATCAAACCTGCGCCTCCTGCATCTCCTGCATTGCAGGCGGATTCCTTACCACTGAGGCACCTAGGAAGCCCTGCCTGTGGTGGAGAATGGCCTAAAGTAGGCATGGAAGAAATGGAAACGGCCATCGTTACTCTTACACTCTTACACATTTGTGATAGAATGCGCTATCACAAAGTCTCCAAGCGCATTCTTTCTCCATATGAAAGGAAGAGCACTCAGAGCATAAGTCAGCATGATTTTCTCTCCCTTTGTTGGAGGAAGTTTCATTTTGTGTGAATGTGCCTAATTTCTTATCTTTTCATCACTTATACAGGCAAACTTCAGAGATACTGCAGATTCAATTAGATACCACCACAAAAAACAAACATCACAATAAGGCAGGTCACACGATTTTTTCGACTACCCAGTGCATATAAAGGTATATGAGGAAAAAAGTTATATGATATATTGATAGTCTATTAAGTGTGCAATAGCATTACATCTAAAAAATGTATATTCCCTAATATTTCTGGTCACACCCTGCGACATATGAGATCTTAGTTCCCCAACCAGGGGTTGAAGCTGCACCCTTGGCTGGACTGCTGACCACTGGACTGCCAGGGAATTCCCCGCATTCACTTTTTTGTACATAATATCAAACTATTTTCCCAGCACCACTCCATCCAGCTTTTTCCCCTCTTCTATTCTTTTCTCTCTAAGATGCTTTGGTACACTTCCCCAGAAGGTCAGTTAATATCTCTTAATTGAATACAATAGACTCATTGACTTATTTCACGTTAGGGAGGATTAGGAAGACATTTTCTTCCTGAATTCCTATGCAAGTCCAGGTTCTCCTCAGATACTAAAGGTTTTTTTTTTTTTTTTTTTGGCTACAGAAACACAATTTGCGGGATCCAGGGATTGAGCCCTGAGGCCACGGCAGTGAAAGCAGAGTCCTAACCACTGGATCGCTAAGGAATTCCCCAGGTATTAAAGTTGATCTAAGCTTAGTTACGGAGAAGGCAATGGCACCCCACGCCAGTACTCTTGCCTGGAAAACCCCATGGACGGAGGACCCTGGTAGGCTGCAGTCCATGGGGTCGCTAAGAGTTGGACACGACTGAGTGACTTCACGTTCACTTTTCACTTTTCACTTTCATGCACTGGAGAAGGAAATGGCAACCCACTCCAGTGTTCTTGCCTGGAGAATCCCAGGGACAGGGGAGCCTGGTGGGCTGCTGTCTGTGGGGTCACACAGAGTCAGACATGACTGAAGCGACTTAGCAGCAAGCCTAGTTAATCCTTCATTTATACCTTATGCCAATGATGATATCTTCTGCACATTATGAAAAAACAGTCTTCCCTTTTCCTGTTGACTGTCAGAAAGTCAGGAGCCAAATTTACCCATTGGCAGTGGGTAAATAGTTCAGTGCTCCTAGAGTACGTCTGCACCATGCAGTAGGATTCCCTGGGGACACGTGTTAGCAACGTGGGTGTCAGAATTCCTTTGGGGAGGCCAAGGAACTGCATTTTAAACAAATATTCCCACCAAGAGACCAATGCATACTAAATTCTGAAACCTCTGGTGTAATGCTATCAATAGATGATACTGCATTTTAGCTTTCATGTCTGACTCAACACCCTTACCATTGTGTTCTTCCCTCTGATACCCATTTTTTTTCTTTTTTTAAAGAATATTTATTTATTTTAGCTGTGTTGGGTGTCTGTTTCTGATGTGAGCTTTCTCTAGTTGTGGCTAGCGGGAGCCACTCCAGTCGCCACGTGAAGGCTTCTCACTGCGGTGGTCTTTCTTGTTGTGGAGCACAGGTGCTAGAATGCACGGGCTCAGTAGTTGTGGCTCTAGTTGTGGCTCACGGGCTCAGCCACCCCACGACATGTGGGATCCTCCCAGACCAGGGGTCAAACCAGTGTCCCCTGAACTACAAGGTGGACTCTCAACCACTGGACCACCAGGGAAACCACTGTCACCCAATGTTTAATCCATGGAATATTGTTGTATTTTATGTGTACATATCAATCACCATGATCATTTCTGGTTCAGGAGGTGGACTGGCTGATAAACTAATAAATGCTTAACTAGATATACAGAAAGATAAAGTTTCTCTGGTTCTAGTGGTAACTACAGATACCACTAGTCACTTATGAGATGATCAAAAAGAGATTAGAAAGATACAAACTACTGGATTCAGTTTTACATTTTATATTAAGCCACCTTATAGTTTTATCATGACAAATTTAAAGGACCAATAGATGGGTTTTGACTAGCACTCCAGAAATAAATTCTTTGTTTCCTGCTCACAGTTCCCAAACCAAGCCTAAAGACTGTTCAGAAAGAGCTCACAGCACTTCAGGTAATCCTACCTGGGGTTTGCATGACCTTGAATTTCAAAAAGTTTCTTGTTAAAAATAACTACTGTAGTGTAAAAAAGGAAACTAACTGGCCATCATCAACTTCTCAAAGTTATGCTGATACTCTTTTCTTCAGTAGAAGGGACTGGAATGGCAGAAAACTGAGTTTCTTCTATTTCAGCTCAGATTCCGGCCACCCACAGAAGAACATGCAGCATTCCTGACCAGAGCGGCCAGTTTTCAATCCTGTGCCAAAATGAGCCTGGGAGAAAACTGGCACAGGTCATCTGTTTATTGTGCACAGACAAGCTACAAAAACAAGATCTAAATTTTCTGAAGTTTACCCACTGCAAGGGCTGGCTGCTGCAGGCAGAGTCCAAACAAACTGTGCAAGAAGCAAAACAGCAGAGAATCTTGCCACAGGGACTGAGGAAGAGTGGCAGAAACAAACTGAAAAATCAGATGTAAAAGGAATAAATATTTGGGTTCTACTATTTATTAGGGCTTCCCTGGTGGCTCAGTGGTAAAGAATCCACCTACAATGTGGGAACCAAAGGAAACGTGGGTTCGATCCCTGGGTTGTGAAGATCCCCTGGAGGAGGGCATGGCAACCCACTCCAGTATTCTTGCCTGGAGAATTCCATAGACAGACGAGCCTGGCGGGCTACAGTCCTTGGGATCACAAAGAGTCGGACATGACTAAAGCGACCTAGCATGGCAGAGCACTTACTATGCTTACTTTGATTCTGACAAATACATGCCATCTGAAAAAGAAAGCTCCTAGGGTAAGTCAATGATCAAAAGTGTGCAAAACAGACCACCACTCTGTTTTAAAACATTTAAACATTTGGTATTTATCATTGTTGGATTTTATCACAATTTGCTTGGGCAAAGCATTAAAAAATTAATACTACATTATAAAAATGCCTACCTAAATTTTGTCTGGCTTCCAAAAGGTAATCTTACAGTATCTTTCATGTAGTAGTTAATGCTTCTATGCTAGTAGCTCTTACTGAGTGTCAGGCCCTATGCTAAGCACTTCACATATATTAACTCATTTCATCATTAGAACAATGCAGAATAGTGGTATTATTATTATTGCCATTTTATAAATGAGGAAACTGAGGCACAGTTTCTCACTATCTTTCAGCTCTAGAGTGCAGCTTTTTAATCACACTCACCATATATACAGCAGTCATTACCATTTTGGGGGTTATAATGTCTGAATTTCATCTTAACTATATATATATTAATATATATCATTAACATATAATTAATTTAAATAATTATTATAATTCATATATATATATATATATATTTGCTGTACCACATGACTTGCAGGATCTCAGTTCCCTGATAAGGGATTGAACCAGGGCCATGGCAATAAAAGCCCAGAATCCTAACTACTAGGCCACAAGGAGATCCCATCTTATGCAGACCCATATTTTTGAAGGTGAATTACCAGATAAAAACATAATGATTTGTATGTTTATGTAAGTACTTCAGTTGACATGGGCTTCCCTGGTGGCTCAGCAGTAGAGAATCCGCCTGTAATGCAGGAGACATGAGTTCAATCCCTGGGCTAGAAAGGTCCCCTGGAGAAGGAAATGGCAACCCATTTCAGTATCTTTGCCTGGGAATCCCATGCAAAGAGGAGCCTGGAAGGCTACAGTCTATGGGGTTGCAAAAGAGTTGGACTCGACTTAGTGACTAAACAACAACAAGCTCAATTGATGCTGAATCCCACTTCTCCACAAAATTATACTGCATTTGCGTAACAGCACAAAGATTGTTGCTAACATGAAAAATTCATCCACCAACAATGTAACTGCTGGTTTTGCTTTTATGCAACCATCACTGTGGTAAAGCAAAAATTAGGAGTGCTTAGTAGAGCTGAAGCCATAGATCAGCGTGCCCCAGACCAAAGAAAATATCAGTTACACAGCAATAGCTATAAGAGAGAGACTCTTCAGGAGTAGCTGAAGAGAAGGAAAGGCTTGAGACCAAGTCTAAGAACCAAAATCCAAAGAAGAAATAGAATTTGTTTTAGCAGAAGGACAGTGGACTTCAGCTTCAAATGAAAAAAATAAAATTAGAAATGAGGGGAGTTTTAGGTGGTTTTGGAGGCTCCAGTTGATGTGTCTGCAACTACATGAGGAGTCTGTTTATTAGAATAGCTGCAAATTCACTAATTACACAGTGATATTTCAAGCACCTGTAGACAAAACAACTTCCAACAAATTCAGCTGAGACTTCTGAGAGTTCTAGTCTCTAAAACACAGAGTTGATGGTGGCAGTGGCTAAAGAGAAGGTGAGAAGCAGGTAGCTTTCCATGGGGGCCAGGCTTGGATAGTAAGAGCTCGATAAATACGTGTCAAGTTGAGGACCACTACCCAGGGCTCACCTAGAGTGGGGGCTGCATCACCTAGATCTAGAGTATCTACAGCCTCTACATCCCTGGAGAGGGATGAGCCTCAAAAGGGCAAAGCCAGGACCACTACACAGAGCTCTGTGTGTTGTTCACTGAACAAGGATGTTGGCCCGGAAGAAAGTGGAGAGTGCGCTCAGTAGCGTTTTTCTGTCCACACTGTGGAGCACAGCCACCTCCTGCCACAGGAAGGAAGGGGTGTCTTTTTCTAATTTGGACAAGGTGACATATGACTTTAGCAGCTCCGGAGAGCAGTGAAGTAAGAAGGAGCCACCACAACCTGACCGACAGGTATGGGAGGCCGTGGGACGCCATGGGGGCACCAGGGGAAGGCGTCTGCGTCCTGATGCTTGCTGCCAGGATCTGCCATCTTCTTGGGAGGCCTCCCTCTCCGTTTCCCTCACACAGAACCTTTCTTCAAAAGCACACACATTCCTTCCACATAGTTAAAGTTCATGCTGACAGAATAGGAAGCATTTCCTTCTAATGATGATGGATAATCAAACAGCCATTACAGGGCACCATCTGGCAAATTCTGCAGGATGAATGCCTTTCAAATAGGAAGACATAAATCTGCAGTCAGAACTGAGTAATTTAAACACAGTAGAGGTAGCTGAGGGATAGGGGCTCTTCAGGGACTGATTTCTCCCCTTTGTTTTACAGAGTAAATTGATAACAAACTACTTTGATTGGTAGTGGTCCAGCCACTAAGTCGCGTCAGACTTGTTTTCGACCCCATGGACTACAGCCCGTCAGGCATCTCTGTACATGGGATTTCCCAGGCAAGAACACTGGAGTGGGTTGTCATTCCCTTCTCCAGGGAGATTTTCCTGACCCAGGGATCGAACCCAGGTCTCCTGCATTACAGGCGGATTCTTTACTGACTGAGCCACCAAGGAAGCTCCCTAATGGAGGATAATAAAGCATTTTATTAGCTTAAACTTTCATTAAAAAATTACCTCTGAATAGCTTGATTATAGGGTGACTTCTGTTTTCTTTGTTCTATGTTTCCATCATTTTCCCAAGTTGTCTGTAATGATTATGTGTCATTTTCATAATCAGAATATATATATATATATATATATTTTCTTGTTTTCTTGTTCCCTCTACCTCCAGACAGGACTGGATTCATCCAGGAAAGCAGCTCTGAAAAAGCCTGGCAGGACTGGTCACCGTCTGGGCAAGAATAAAGTCCAGTGATATAAATGGAGAAGATAACACTCAGTGCATGAAAGACGGGCCAAGGCACCTCCCAGGCCAGGCTTCATAGAACAGAGTGACTGTATCTCCTCTCAACTCACTAACAAGCACCCCAGGCGTGATGAACACATGATTATGTACTCCAGCATTTGATCCACGCCTAACACACAGTATCTGCTCTATACGTGCTTTTTGAAGAAACTGGGGATGATTTTATAGAAGCCTCAGCATTCCGACTAAGGTTACAGCCTCTGGAGTCCAACAGGTATGGTTGTTTATGGAAAAGGATAAGCCCTTGGTCATGGTAAATTCTCTGAGCCTCAGTTTCCTTAACTTTAAGGTAGGAATAATAATATCACCTCATAAAGTTGTAAATACTAAATAAAATAATGAACATAAAATACATATAGCACAGTGCCTGGCACATACAAAGTGCTGGGTCGACCCAATGGTTCTACTTCTGGGTATATACCTAAAAGAACTGAAATCAGGGCTTCATTCAAAGGGATACACGTGTATCAATGTTCATAGCAGCATGGGTCACAATAGTCAGAAGGTAGAAATGGAAATAGTATGTATCAATAGCACACAAAACATGTGATGTACATACAATGGAATACTATTCAGCCTTAAGGAGGAACAAAATTCTGATACATGCTACAACATAGATAAACCTTGAAAATAATATGCTAAGTGAAATAAGTTAGTTATAAAAGAAAAAAAATTATATGATCCCACTTATAGGAGATGCACAGACCAGGCAAATTCATGAAGAACAAGCAGAATGGAGGCTGCCAGGGGAAGGGAGAAGTTGGGAGTTATTTTTAATGGCTACAGAGTTTCTGTTTGGGATGATGAAAACATCCTGGAAATGAATAGAGGTGATAGCTGCTCAACATAGTAAATGTACTGATTGCCACTGGGTTGTACATCTAATAATGGATAAAATAGTGAATCTTATGTATATTTTATCACAATTTAAAAAGTTCTGGTTAATGGCAAAAAATTTCTTCCATCATTATTAATAATAGTAATAGTTCATTCAAAGTGCAGGCAGCTCATAACTTATAAGTCCTGACTCCTAGAAGAGTGATGACAGACTTCCCTGGTGGCCCAGGGACTGAGACTCTGGGCTTCCACTGCAAGGGGCGGGATTTTGATCCCTGGTTGAGCAACAAAGCTAAGGAATACCTCGAAATGTGGCCAAAAAATAATAGAAATTATATATTAGAAAAAGAGTGATGAGAAAATATCCCATGAGAGGGTTTGATGAGGGACAACAGGGAAGGAAGGAACCACCAAGGTATGGCAAACTTGAAGAGGCCCAGAGTAAGACCGGTCTGAAGCAAATCTTAGAAAATTTGAGGGTCAAAGTTGATGAGTCAGATCAAGACACAGGGGAGAAACGGAGCTACAGAAAGGAAAATATTACATAAGCCCCTTGTGGTGGCAACTGCCACTCAAGAGGACTGAACGTAGCTGGGGACTTTATTGGCTTGTCCACCTCAAGGGCAGGGAGAGCTCCAGCTCCAGGCAGGCTGGATCCCGTGAGAAAATGACATCATCAGGATCCAGCAATCCATCCATCACTGAGCTGCTTCCATGCTGTCTTCCTTCTCCCAGGCCCTTCCCAGGCGGGGGCCACATGGTCCCTGGCAGCTGCAGCTGAGAGATTGTTTTGCCAGGATTGACTCTGGTTTTCATGGCTTGGAGCACAAACCCACCCCTGAACCAACCACTGAGGCCAAGGAAACAGAATATGCTAATCGGCCATGAGTCTCCTGAGTGTGCCCTATGGAGGAGCTGCTGACAGAATAAGGAAGAAGAGATGCTGCTCTGGCAAAAAGAGTGAGTGTCTACCAAGAGCGGACAGGACTGGGAACAGAGTGAGGGAGTCTTAGGCAATTATCACAGAGGAGACTGGAGGGTGTGTGGTTTAGTTTTATCGCTTACCTGCAATTAGCAATGGATGAGTCAGGATGGTTTAAAGGTACAGGATCATATTCAGCTATGGGCCAGAGCTCTTCCTGTACTGAGTTTCAACAGGGTTGCCTGAACCTCATCAATATTCCCACTCTGCAGTTAGAGTTGTGCAGTGAAAATCAGGAGGTTGGTTTCTAGTGCTGAGACACACCAAATAGCAGTGAAACTGACATAAGACACACATCTGTCTGAGCTTCCGACGTGGTACTAGTAGTAAAGGATGCACCTGCCAATGCAGGACACACGGGAGATGTGGGTTCCATCCCTGGGTCGGGAAGATCCTCTGGAGGAGGGCATGGCAAACCACTCTGGTATTTTTGCCTGGAGAATCCCATGGACAGAAGAGCCTGAAGGGCTACAGTCCATATGGTCGCAAAGAGTCAGACACGACTGAAGTGACTTGGCACACATACTATTACTAATAACATTCATCTCTCTGAGCCTCAGTTTCCTCAATACAGAAAGAGGCTTTGAGAACTTTTCTGGTCATTCAGTGGCTAAGACCCCAATGCAGGGGGCTTGAGTTTGACCCCTGGTCAGGGAACTAGATCCCACATGCTGCCACTAAGACCTGACGCAGCCAAATAAATAAATCCTCAATGAGAGAGAGAGAGGAGGAGGAGGAATTTCAAGGCATCTATGACCTCAAGTCTGAGCCTCAATCCTAAACAACTATAATTCAGTTAAAATGCCAACTCAAAGGGTGGGTGAGCATATTATATACAGTGATATATATGTGAAAGCATTTTGTAAATTATGAACAGGCATATCATTTAGTTACAGTTATCATTTTTAAGGTCAAAAGATAGGTGAGGTTAAAAAAAAAAAAGGATGGGCTTGAATGGAGATAAGTTGGAAAAGGAAATAAAAGTAGGCCAGGCAGAATGAAAATTTCATAATTTATATCTAGCTGTAAGGATGTGAGAGTTGGACCATAAAGGAGCACTGAAGAATCGATGCTTCCAAATTGTGGTGCTACAGAAGACTCTTGAGAGTCCTTTGGACTGCAAAGAGATCCAACCAGTCAATCCTAAAGGAAATCAACCCTGAATATTCATTGAAAGGACTGATGCTAAAACAGAAGCTCCAATACTTTGGCCACCTTATCTGAAGAGCCAACTCACTGAAAAAGACCCTGATGCTGGGAAAGATTGAGGGCAGAAGAAGGGGATGACAGAGGATGAGATGTTTGGACAGCATCATTGCTTCAATGGACATGAGTTTGAGCCGACTCCAGGAGATAGTGAAGGACACGGAAGCCCGGCATGCTGCAGTCCACAGGGTCGCAAAGAGTCGGATATGACTTAGTGACTAAACAACAATGATCTTTACTTCATTGCTGCTCTTGACACTGCTGTCCTTATCTTTATTTCGAAACTTCCCGTGCCCTGGCTCTGGGGACACCACTACCACGTGAGTCTCCCCTAACCTTCCTTCCGGGACTCCCCTTTCCCTATCCACCCTCTAAAACGATCACGTCCGCAGGTGCTCCTTCTCCTTGGACGTGGTCAACCACGCTCACGGTCCTGACTTCATGGCCATGCCCCAGCTGCGTATCTCTAGCCCGGATCGTCCTCTGAGCTTCAGCCCACCGCACATCACTCCAATCACTCCAATACCCCACATCCCCAGGTGTTAGCTTCCTCTCCCTCACATCTTCTCCCTGGTCACCCTTTCCCCATCTCAGCCAGTCACTAGGTGAGATGCCACCTCCCTCCTCCCTCGTCTTTTTGGCCACGCCCCACCTCACACTCTTCCTTGCTCTGAGCCTTGTCTCTTCACTTGATTCTCATTCCTCCTTAAAGATTCAGCTTACACGTCAGCTTCTTCAAGATGACTTTCCCAAACCCCCTGGTTGAGGAGAAGAGTCCATCTAGTGCCCTGGGGATAACTGTACCTCCTGACTTTTTACCAGATAATATAGAAGCATCTGTCTGGAACTGTCCTCCAAATTCCCGTCCACCCTCACCTAAGTTCCCCCTAGGTTCTTCAAAGGCGTAGGCTGCTTCTATCTCTTACGCCTGGCACAGTGTTCAGTTCCTACTGACTGAATTAAACCAATCTTGACCAGTTGCACACCCCAGGTGGCGCTAGTGGTAAAGAACCTGAATGCCAATGCCAGAGACACGAGGGACTCCGGTTAGATCCCCAGGTCAGGAAGATCCCCTGGAGGAGGAAATGGCAACCCACTCCAGTATTCTTGCCTGGGAAATCCCATGGACAGAGGAGCCTGGCAAGCTACAGCCCGTGGGGTCTCAAGACGAGACGCAGCAGGTATGCATCACTAGTTGTGGTGAAGCCAAATAAGAACATTCTGCTTGCAAAGAGAAGAATTTGTTGGGGAATTCTGTGGTGGTCCAGTGGTTAGGACTCAATTTTCACTGCCATGGCTCTGGTTCAATCCTTGGTCAAGGAACTAAGATCCTGCAAGCCGTGGGGTGCAGACAAAAAACAAACAAAAAAAGAATTTGTTATTTTTTAAGTGTCAGTATAGATATTTTAATCCAAGCACTCAGCACTGATGAAGTCGAAGAAGGGGTGGCTCATACATCAAAACTATGAAAGAGAGGATGCAGCAGATTCTAAATTTACACTAGGTTATTTATTTTGAGAACTACGCACATGCATTTTTTAACCAGTGATTGAGTCTTAAATAGGAGCAGTTGTTTTTTTTCTAGTAGTTAACCACATAGAAACTGTCTAACAAATTAAAATCTATAATCTTAAAATTCTTTGGGTTACTGTTTCTTTTGAAACTTTGATTTCCAAGATACACATTTTCAGTCTAAAAAAAGAAAGTGAGGGTAAGACTTCAGACTTCCATGTAGGGATCATTTTCTTTTGCATCTCTCACCCTGTTGCTGACATTTGCAATAAGAAGTAAAATATCATCTAAAGCCTTTAAAGGAAAAGCTATTGAACAATTATGTTGAATTATGCTAATTAGCAGTTTGAAGTATTAAATATGTCAGAAATGTAATAAGAAATTTAAAATAGTATATGTTGTATATCTATTTTTAAAAATAGCATCATTTAAAGTTAGTTGATAGATGAAGTATTCATTGGTACATCTGGTTTTGGATACTGATGAAAGATGGTAAGGCTAGTTTTACACAGAAAATGCCAGAAACGCTCCATGATGGCATTGGTCTGTTCACTTATTTAACAGAAAAGCCAAAAAGAAAATTCTCAAATCTTATTTAGTGTAATTTTATTTTCCTCTTAAAACACAAATGCCAAATACAGTCAAAAATATAAAACAATTTTTCTTTTTCCCTTCTGCATTGTAAAAGTCAGTGATAGTCACCTCATTTATTATGAGCAGTCCTGAGAAAACCCAGAATATAGTGTAAGTGGAAGGAGAAAGGCAAAAACAGATTTTAGAAATCCAAGTGTTATAAATGAAGCTTTGAGAATGGAAAGCACATGGCTGTGGCATTTATGCACATGCATGTGCAATTTATCTGCAGTTGTTTGTTTTTTTTTAAGCTGTGAATCCCATTAAAGCATGCCGTCATAATTAAAATATGATCTGGCTCCAAATTTAACATCAAGGAACTAACACAGGGCAACTACGGGCTCCAAGCCATGCCTGCTGCTATGAGGGTCATATTCAAAGTATTCTTAGTCTATTTTTTGAGGAGGCAGCATTGTTCCTATTAATCTATATTAATTAACTATAACTGCTTAGAAGCAGACACAAAGCTGTGCAAGATTTTGGTTACAGAGAAAACTATAACAAAGACAGGAACATGGGGAAAATCTAAAAGACCATTAATCGAGGCTTGACTGAATTATGGTACATCCATATATAGGCCAGATGGCAGCAGGGGTCATTCTGCCATTTGGGAGATTTAAAAAAATCAGATCAAAATCTCTTCTCACGAGGAAAAAGAAGCCCAGCATCCACCCCAAATTCTCCAGGGGTTCCTGGGAGTCCACAGCTCCTCCTGTTCCCTCTGCCTCTGGATTCCAGCCCCCAGGGAACACTGGCTCTCTTTCCTCTCCTTCTTTTTATCAGTCATAACTCATTCCTTCTCTGTTCACTGAACCACACAGTCCTTTTTTGTTGATGTTCACAAATAATGTTCACACCTCTTATGTGTCGTGGACTCTAATATCTGTTTGGGGATATCAGCAAGGGAAGGCCGTGGTGGGAGAAAGACAGACAGAGAAATTACTGCAACATAATCAACATAGCAACTAAAACAAGGCTTCCTATCCTTAGAAGACCCTGGTCATTCTTTCAACTTCGCCATCAAAAACAGGAATTTCATTTTGGCCTCAGCTTCCCATCCTGTTGAGGCTTAGCTTTCTCCAAAATCCTTTTTTGTTTTTATTGTTGTCATTTTTATTTGGGGGATTTTATTTTATTTATTTTTTTGGCTGCACCTTGAAGCTTGCAGGATCTTAGTTCCCTGACCAGGGGTTAAACCTGTGCCTCTTGCAGTGGAAGCATGGAGTTGTAACTACTGGACCATGAGGAAATTCCCTATTTGAGGATTTTATCTCAGTATTGTTCTTCTTGTGTCTTTTTTTTTTTTTTTTACAGCTTTATTGATTATAGTTGACATTTAACGCTGCAGAACTTTAAGGTGTACATCCTGCTGATTTGATACACATATATTACAAAATATTACCATTATACGTTAGTTAAAACCTCCATCTCATCATGTAATTACCATTTCTTTTTTTGTGGTGAGAACATTTAAGATCTATTCTCAGTAACTTATAAGTACATAATACAGTATTAGTAACTATAATGACATGCTGTTCATTAGATCCCCAGAATTTATTCATCTTTTAACTGGAAGTTTATATTCACTGATGGGCTTCCCTGGTGGCTCAGATGGTTAAGAATCTGCCCGCAATATGGGAGACCTGAGTTCGATCCCTGGGTTGGGAAGATCCCCTGGAGAAGGGAACTGGCTACCCAGTCTAGTATTCTGGCCTGAAGAATTCCATCGACTGTATAGTCCATGGGGTGGCGAAGAGTCAGACACAACTGGGCGACTTTCACTTTATACTCATTGACTGACATCTCTCCATTTCCCTCACCCTCAGCTCCTGGTAACCACCACTGTACTCTCTGTTTCGACGACTTTGGCTTTTTTAGATCCCCTATGTAAGTGATATCACACAGTGTTTGTCTTTTTCTAACTTATTTCACTTAGCACCATGCCCTCAAGATCCATCTATGTTGTCACAAATTACAGAGTTTCCTTCTTTCTCATGACCGAGTAATATTCCATTGTATCTGTGTACCTGTCTTCTGTGCCCTTTCATCTGCTAATGGACACATACTACTACTACTACTAAGTCACTTCAGTCGTGTTTGACTCTGTGCGACCCCATAGATGGCAGCCCACCAGGCTCCGCCATCCCTGGGATTCTCCAGGCAAGAATATTGGAGTGGGTTGCCATTTCCTTCTCCAATGCATGAAAGTGAAAAGTCAAAGTGAAGTCGCTCAGTCGTGTCCCTCTCTTAGCGACCCCATGGACTGTAGCCCACCAGGCTCCTCCGTCCATGGGATTTTCCAGGCAAGAGTACTGGAGTGGGGTGCCACTGCCTTCTCCAAATGGACTCACAGTGGTTTCCATATCTTAGCTATTGTGAATAACAGCTGCAATGAACATGGGAGCAAATACACTGGGATCTTGTTTTCATTTCCTTTGTATATATACCCAGATGTGGGATGGCTGGACCACACAGTAGTACTGTTTTTAATTTTCCTGGAAACCTCCATACTGTTTTCCTCATGGCTGCACCAATTTACATTCCACCAACAGAGCACAGAGCTTCCTTCTCTCCAAGCCAACACTGAGCTTTTGTCTTTTTGATGACAACCATTCTAACAGGTGTGAGATGATATCTTATTGTGGTTTTTCTTTGCATTTCCCTGATATTAGTGATACTGAGCACCTTTTCATGTACCTGCTGACCATCTATATGTCTTCTTTAGAAAAATGTCTATTCAGTTCCTCTACTCATTTTTTTTCTTAAAGACCTCCTTCAGCATCATGATCAGACTATTACATTTAGCAATCAACAGCACGGGTGCAAAAAAAAAAATCTACATTAAAACTCTTTGTTGGAATGCCTTATACTTTTCAGAGAACAGAAACTAAAATACTCTGTTATACAATTAGTCACAAGTACAGTTCTCGAGTTTTTTGCCCATACCCATGAGTATTGCCTAAAACATGTCTTTGTAGCATAGCCCCTGCCACCACTGTGCTTGGCTGAGTTCACAAATCTGCTATAACCTGTAGCTTCCCTGCCACTTTCTCTGGCTCTCCTCTCCTGCTAAGCATTGTTTCCTGGCAATAATTAAAACCTTCTGCCACTGCCATAGCTACTGCTGCTGCTGGAACCACCGTAGCCACCTTGGCTTCATGGTTTGGCAAAGTATTGGCCTCCACCACCGCAGGGGCCAGAACTTCTGTCTCCAAAGGTTCCTTCTTTCATGGGCCCAAAATTTCAATATTGATTGTTGTAACTGCCAAAATCATTGCAGCTTCGGCCACCTCCAAAATTGCTTCCATCATTACCAAATCCATTATAACCATCCCCACTGCCACCATATCCGCCACCACCCCGGCTGCCACCAAAGCCACCGTGACCACTGAAGCTTCCTCCATGACCAAAGTTGTCATTCCCACCGAAACCACCTCCACGACCACCACCAAAGTTTCCAGAACCGCTTCGACCTCTCTGGTTGGATGAAACACTAGCTATCTCTTG
Source organism: Cephalophus harveyi (assembly GCA_006410635.1). Lineage (NCBI taxonomy): Eukaryota > Metazoa > Chordata > Mammalia > Artiodactyla > Bovidae > Cephalophus > Cephalophus harveyi. The sequence continues at coordinate 79,913 of SJYT01063100.1, read as the reverse complement.
CTTAGACAGGACTTCTCTCATGTCACAGCTGTGGCCAGTCGCACTGTGGTATTTCTGAATGACAATCTTGTCTGCGGAGTGATGGTCATCAAAGGTTACAAAAGCAAAGCCTCTCTTTTTGCCAATACCTCAGTCAGCCATGATTTCAATCACTTCAATTTTCCCATACTGTTCAAAATAATCTCCCAGGTGATGTTCTTCAGTGTCTTCTTTAATGCCACCAACGAAAATCTTTTTCACAGTTAAGTGGGCACCAGGGCTTGGCGAATCTTCTCTTGAGATGGCCCTCTTTGGTTCCACAGCTCTTCTGTCCACCCTGTGTGGCCGTGCACTCAAAGCTGCATCCACCTCCTCCACGTGGCATATGCGACAAATCCAAAGCTTCTGGAGCTCTTGGTGTTTGGATCCCTCATTACCACACAGTCTGTGAGCATTCCCCAACGCTCAAAATGGCTCCTCAGACTCTCATCGGTTGTTTCAAAGCTCAATCCTCCAGTGAAGAGCTTCTGCAGCTATCTGTGCTCTTTGGGAGACTCTGACTTAAACATGACGGCATTGGAAGTAGAGGAGACTTCAACAATGCTTTCTCAGCGGCGTCCGTGGGCAGAAAGCCTCTACTCATTTTTTTAATCAAATTTTTTTTCTATTGAGAGGTATGAGTACTTTGTAAACTTTAGATATTAACCCATTATCAGATATATACTTTGCAAATAATTTCTCCCATTCTATAGGCTGTCTTTTCATTTTATTAATTGTTTTGCTGTGCAGAAGCTTTTTAGTTTGATGTGTCCAACTTGCTTATATTCGCTTTTGTTGCTCCAAATCTCGTTTCTTTCTAATGATAGACAGATCAGACATCTCTGAGTCACTTCCAGCCCATCCTGGTCATGCTCTTTTTTCATAACCAAAATGGCTCATCAAAGCTAAACAAAGCTGATGCTGTCACTTTCTACCAATTGTGAAGCTAGACTTTCCTTTCTCCCTGCTGCACAAAACTGTAGTCATGCAAAAGGACACATCTCTACCATTATCAAAAATGTCTAAAATATAACTATAGCTATAGCTAATTGTGTGTGTGTATATATATATAGGCTTCCTGGGTAGCTAAGCTGGCAAAGAATCCGCCTGCAATGCAGGAGACCCCAGTTCGATTCCTGGGTAGGGAAGTTCCCCTGGAGAAGGGATGGGCTACCCACTCTAGTATTCTTGGGCTCCCCTGGTGGCTCAGACAGTAAACAATCCACCTGCAATGCAGGAGACCTGGGTTTGATCCCTGGGTTGGGAAGATCCCCTGGAGGAGGGCATGGCAACCCACTTCAGTATTCTTACCTGAAAAATCCCCATGGACAGAGGAGCCTGGCAGGCTACAGTCCATGGGATTGCAAAGAGTTGGACATGACTGAGTGACTAAGCACAGCACAGCATATATATGTATGTACCCGGAGGAGTACATATGCCTAAAGAATACCCATGGCAGAAGAGCCTGATGGGTTACAGTCCATGGGGTTGTGAAGAGTTAGACACGACTGAGTGACTAAGCATAGCACAGCATATATATATATATATATATATATATATATACATACATATATATATACACACACACACGTATGTATATCCTGGAGGNGTATGTACCCGGAGGAGTACATATGCCTAAAGAATACCCATGGCAGAAGAGCCTGATGGGTTACAGTCCATGGGGTTGTGAAGAGTTGGACACGACTGAGTGACTAAGCATAGCACAGCATATATATATATATATATATATACATACATATATATATACACACACACACGTATGTATATCCTGGAGGAGGGCATGGCGACCCACTCCAGTATTCTTGCCTAGAGAATACCCATGGCAGAGGAGCCTGATGGGTTACAGTCCATGGGGTTGTGAAGAGTCAGACACGACTGAGGGACTAAGCACAGCACACACACACACACACACACACATATATACATATATATATATATATATATGTAGACAAGGAGATCTCAAAAGGGAGACTGAGTTTAAAAAGATATGTGGGGTCTTCCCTGGAGGCTCAGTCGTGAAGAATCCGCCTACCAAGGCAGGAGACATGGGTTCAGTCCTTGATCCGGGAAGATCCCACATGCCATGGAACAACTAAGCCCGTTAGCCACAACTACTGAGCCTGTGCTCTTGAGCCTAGGAACTGCAGCTACAAGGCCACACCCCCTACAGCCCATGCTCCACAACAGGAGAAGCCTGAGCACCGCAAACAAAGAACAGTCCCCACTGCCACAGCTACAGAAGAGTCTGCACAGCAACAAAGATCCAGCACAGCCATAAAGAAATAAATTTTTTTTTAAAGGTAAGTGTCATTATTGTGAAGTCATTGTGAAGTCGCTCAGTCGTGTCCGACTCTTTGCGACCCCGTGGACTGTAGCCTACCAGGCTTCTCTGTCCATGGGATTCTCTAGGCAAGAATACTGGAGTGGGTTACCATTTCCTTCTCCAGGGGATCTTCCCAACCCGGGGATCGAACCCGGGTCTCCCGCATCAGAGGCAAACGCTTTAACCTCTGAGCCACCAGGGAAGCCCCAATAGAAAGGAATATATAAATTGATTACATATAAAAACATTTGTTTATATAATAAAAAAATAAAATCTATAAGGCTATACACCAATCTGTTTGTTACTGTTGATTTCTCTCTAGGAGGTGGGATTAAGGGAGAACTTTTAATTTTAACTCTATTGTACTATTTTTTAAAATATTCAGCATAAATGCCTTTATAATCAGAAAAACATTTTATTTGGGGGGAAAACGTTGATGCCAAAAAAGATGGGCTCAAATCACAGCTGAAGGGATTTAGCTTCCATACCACAAAGTTACTGAGAAGTAAAGACTACTCAGCTTTCATGAAATCTTTCCCACAATTCTCACCAATAATGCCCCCAAATTTTGTGTTCATCAAATCCAGAGAACTGTGCAGCAGAACTGAGAGGCAGTGAATATTATCATGAACAAAGACTCTGAGGGGAAAAACATTCAGTAGAGATGGGAAGAGAGCAATGGTGTCTAAGACTGACATTCTGGCTGAACAAGAGAAATCTGTATTGATGAGGAAGAAGAGGAAGAACAAGGAAATAAACTATTAATAATGTGGCTGCACAGGGGGTTTTCAGAAGAGATTTGGCCAAAACATTAAAAATAAAAAAGGAGGACCACATCCTCCAAGAACAAATACAAAAGGTAACATCCACTCATACATTCATGAAGCAACCCCCTGTAGCAGGCATGGTTCAGGTGCCAGGGTCTAGCCTGGAACAAGACAGGCAAGGGCCCTGTTCTCTTGTTGCTCCGGCAGGTCAGGAGACTGTAAACAAGGAAGCATACAAACCAGCAAGACAGTTCCAGATAATGATAAGCATGACAAAAACATTTTGTAGGGCTTCCCAGGTGATGCTAGTGGTAAAGAACCTGCCTGCCAATGCAGGTGACGTAAGACATGTGGGTTTGATCCCTGGGTCGGGAAGATCCCCTAAAGAAGGAAATGGCAACCCATTCCAGTATTCTTGCCTGGAGAATCCCCATGGACACAGGAGCCTGGGGCTACAGGCCATGGGGTCACAAGAGTCGGACACGACTTAGGACTAAACCACCACCACCACAAAGACATTAAAATCTAATGAAGTGTCAGTGATTGGTATGGGAGTACGTTTGACTGGGAGGCTGGAGGATGAGGCTGAACTGAGTTCGTAGTAGTCTAAAGAACCAACCACATGAAGAGCTGGGAGCAGAGCTCTCCAGGCAGAGGCAACAACAAATACAGAGACCTCGTGTGAAGAAGTAGGTTGTCACATTTTAGCCATGTGAACACCAGGGTGGCTGGGGTCCAAAGAGCACTGAAAAGACTGTGGGAAATGAGGTCCATGTGGAAACTCCAGCAGAAATACAGGATTTTAGTCCAAGTACATCAGGAAGTCCTTAGAGAGGTTTTTGAGCAAGGGTGTGGCATGAATTGGTAGCTATTCTAGAGGTGCTCTGGATGCTAGCTTGGTGGAAAGAAGAAGCAAGAAAGGAAACAGGAAGAAAAGTTAGGAAGTACTGCAACATTCCAGATGAGAGATGGTGGAGTCGTGGGCTCAGGATTAGCCATGGAATCAGAGCAGTGGCAGATCTGGAATGGGTCTTGAATAATTTGGATGAGAGTGCGAAGGAAAGAAAGAAATCTAGGAGAAAGATGACTCCTAGATATTGGCTGTAGCAACTGTCATTGTCACTTAAGAACTGCAGAAGATGGAAAAACCAGAGGTTGGTGGGGAGTAAATTCAAGGGTTCTATTTTAACCATGTTGAGTTCAAAATGCCTATTTAGTGGCTAAGTAGAAGTCAAGTCCAGAGTTGGATAGATGAGTCTGGAACTCACTGGTGAGTCTAAGCAATAAATTAACTTTGAGAGTCCCTATCAAATAGGTGGTATTTACTGCTATGATGAGTTCATCTGGAAAGCGTGTCAAAGAGAGAAATGTAGAAGACAGTCTCAAGGGATGTACAACTCAGAATTAAGAAGAGGAAAAACCAACAAAGGAGACTGTGTAGAAACCACTATTAGAGGCAAAGGGAAAATAGCAAGTTGTGGTTTTCCAAAAGCCAAGAGAGGAGAATGCTTTAAGATAGGAGAAACACTGTCTTGTCGACTATATTGAAGTTACTGGATGAGAGAAGTACAAAGAAGGGATAACCAGATTTCATAAGCTACAAGTGACTGGTGACATGTAGGAGCCATCAGTGGAGTGATCAAGACAGAAGCCCAGTTGGTAAACCAAGGAAAAAATGGGGATTTTCCTGGTAATGCAGTGGTTAAGAATCCACTCTCCAATGCAGGGAACATGGGTTCCATCTCTGGTCTGGAAACATTCCACATACTGTGAAGCAACTAAGCCTGTGAGCTGACTTGTGAAGTCTGCGATTCCTAGAGCCCAGGCTCCACAAGAGGAGCCACCGCAATGAGAAGCCTTCACTCTTCAACTAGAGAGTGGCCCCCCGCTCACTGCAACTAGAGAAAGCCCGTGTGCAGCAACAGAGCCCATTTTTATTTATTTAAAAATAAATTTAAAATTTTTAAAGCAATTACCCTCCACTTAAACAATTAAAAAAAGATAAAATGGGCGAGTAGAAGCAAAGGTAGCCACCATGGCAACTCTTGAAAGAAGGAGCAGAAGACTGGACCAGTTACTGGAGGAAGCTGGGATGTGAAATGAGGTTAGAGGCTGGCTTGCTTTTAAGACGGGAGATACCAATACTTAGAAGACCAAGCAAGAGCAGACCAGGAATTTCAGTTCTGTGTTATTTTTCATATCATTCTTTAGGAACCAAGCACGTCAGCATCAGTAGGACAGGAAGTCTTATCTGACTTTCTCTTCTGTTCAGTTCAGTTCAGTTCAGTCGCTCAGTTGTGTCCAACTCTTTCCGACCCCATGAATTGCAGCACGCCAGGCCTCCCTGCCCATCACCAACTTCCAGAGTTCACCCAAACTCACGTCCATTGAGTCAGTGATGCCATCCAGCCATCTCATCCTCTGTCGTCCCCTTCTCCTCCTGCCCCCAATCCCTCCCAGCATCACAGTCTTTTCCAATGAGTCAACTCTTCGCATGGGGTGGCCAAAGTACTGGAGTTTCAGTTTTAGCATCATTCCTTCCAAAGAACACCCAGGACTGATCTCCTTTAGAAAGAACTGGTTGGATCTCCTTGCAGTCCAAGGGACTCTCAAGAGTCTTCTCCAACACCACAGTTCAAAAGCATCAATTCTTCGGTGCTCAGCTTTCTTCACAGTCCAATTGTCACATCCATACATGACCACAGGAAAAACCATAGCCTTGATTAAACAGACCTTTGTTGGCAAAGTAATGTCTTTGCTTTTGAATATGCTATCTAGGTTGGCCATAACTTTCCTTCCAAGGAGTAAGTGTCTTTTAATTTCATGGCTGCAGTCACCATCTGCAGTGATTTTGGAGCCCAGAAAAATAAAAGTCTGACACGGTTTCCACTGTTTCCCTATCTATTTGCCAGGAAGTGATGAGACCAGATGTCATGATCTTCGTTTTCTGAATGCTGAGCTTTAAGCCAACTTTTTCACTCTCCTCTTTCACTTTCATCAAGAGGCTTTTTGTTCCTTTTCACTTTCTGCCATAAGGATGGTGTCATCTGTATATCTGAGGTTACTGCTATTTCTCCCGGCAATCTTGATTCCAGCTTGTGCTTCTTCCAGCCCAGCGTTTCTCATGATATATTCTGCATATAAGTTAAATAAGCAGGGTGACAATATACAGCCTTGATGTACTCCTTTTCCTCTTTGGAACCAGTCTGTTGTTCCATGTTCAGTTCTAACTGTTGCTTCCTGACCTGCATATAAGTTTCTCAAGAGGAAGGTCAGGTGGTCTGGTATTCCCATCTCTTTCAGAATTTTCCACAGTTTATTGTGATCCATCAGAGGCCAATAAACAGACTATTAAAAATTTTTTGGGTACTGGAGAGGAAAGTGATCAGAAGACATCCACAAGAATTTAGCAGAAATGAACCACTTCGTATAATACTTGTGGATCAAGACACTGCTTGAATTTTTACACGACTACTGTGATAGCCTCCTAGTTGATCTCCCTCTTCTATCTCATCTCACTACTTCAAAATCTGAAAACAAATCTAATTATTTCACTTCCCTAATACCTCTCATGGCTGACATAGCACAACCTTCTTAAGAAAAATACCCAATATCCTTAACAACGTAGATCAAGCCCTGTAAAATCTGACTCCAGTCTTTCTTTCTTGTTGCATCTCTGACCGTGCAATTTGCAAAACATCACATCACAGCAGCTCCAGCCACAATGGACAACTCTGCACACCTTTGTCCCACTTTGGCTTGATACGTTCTATCTCCTACTTGTGCATGAGTGTGTGCTAAGTCACTTCAGTTGTGTCTGACTCTCTGCGACCCTGCGGATTATAGCCTGCCAGGCTCCTCTGTCCATGGGATTCTCCAGGCAAGAATACTGGAGTGGGTTGCCATGCCCTCCTTCAGGGGATCTTCCTGATCCAGGGATTGAACTTGTGTCTCGTATGTCTCCTGCATTGGCAGGAGAGTTCTTTACCACTAGCGCCACCACTTAGGACGTCCATTCAATCTGCACCAAACTCATCAGCCTGGGAAATACCTAGAGGATCTTTAAAACCCACTCAAATGTCTTCCAAATTACATTTGAAAGGTCCCTCCAGAAGACAGAGTTATAACGAAGAACTAAACATTTCAGGAAACAACTTTATTTCAGAGAAAGAGATTTAGGAACAATTCCATTTTCTGAAACAAAAGGGAACATTGTCAGGCAGTATGTGTGGACACAGGAAGATGATGATTTGCCAGGTGAAACCTCCAGCCATGTCCATTGTTTGATATGACCCATTTAATTATTTGATGCTATCATTGTCAGGAGGAGGCAAAAATCAGTCTCTAGAAATTTCTCTTGCTCCTAGTTCTGCCCTCTGGAGCAATTTAGAAACTGTCTACTTCATTTTGTATACAGCAGCTTTTCACATAACTTCAGGCACTTATTATGAGTACACTAGGCCTCCTCATGGTCTCTCAAATTTGCTCTTTTATAACCTACAGATGTTTGCTAACTCCCGGCGGTGCAGCCTTCAGAATCTATATTTGGCACATAAAGCATCATGCTACTTCTTAAGAGGACAATCATGGCTTACTTGACTTTGTATCCTTGCACCCAGCCAAATAAATGCACATTAGTTGCATTTCAAAGAAAGAATTAATGTAAAATCTGTAACATTTCAAATATCACTTGAGCACAGGAAAGGATGACTTCTGATGTTCTGCTGGAATTGAAAGCAGCTCCTTTCCTGCCCTGAAGTTACATGTGAGTTTTCTGGTACATCCTGCCTCGAAGTCCTCCCCTAAGCCCCATTCCTAATCCAGCCTCTTCTGAGACTTTCTCTGAACTGGGCTTAGTCTCCAGTTGGCTTGTTCTGGTTGGTGGTTCAGGATCACAGGCTGCAATTAGTGGGGTGGACACTTAACCATCCAGAAGGGGGACAAGCACTTAAAAAAGATAAAAATTAGAAACAAGAGATTTATCTCTCACCATATTCCAAACTAGCAGCCCACAGAGTTCTTAACCACTGTAATAAGCACCTAGAATTAAAAACAGGTCCTAGTGTTTAATGTGATTTTTTTTAGAGTAACTTTGAGCAAAATTCTATCACTAACAAATAGAAGGCAGCAAAGGAAAGCAGAAAAGCTGAACTCACTCTGTGATAAACGTTCAACTTATTTCCAGAAATCTTTTCTAGGTAGCTTATCAAAGGCTGACTAGTAGAAGATGAAAGCTACATATGTAATTTAAAATTTTCTTGTAGGCACATTCATAAAGATACNGCTGAACTCACTCTGTGATAAACGTTCAACTTATTTCCAGAAATCTTTTCTAGGTAGCTTATCGAAGGCTGACTAGTGGAAGATGAAAGCTACATATGTAATTTAAAATTTTCTTGTAGGCACATTCATAAAGAAGTAAAAGATGAAATTAATTTTATTATTGTATTTGAATATATAGAAAATATTATGATTTCAAAATGCAACCAAAATAGAAAATTGTCGAGATATTTTACATTCCTCTTTCCAACCAAGTCTTTGAAATTCACTGTTTTGACACTTACAGTACATTTCAGTTCAGACCTGCCACACTCCAAGTGCTCAACAGCCGCAGACAACTACCAGTGACTGTCCTGGACACTGGAGGTCTAGGCTATAAATAAGTCCTTCTAAGACACAAGTCAACTTTAGGTTCAAGACACTTGTAAAGTCTATTCTTAGGAACAGATTTTTATTATAAAAATAATTGCCAATGCAAAACAATCAGGGAAAATGCAAAGCTATAAAAAGTGATATGCATTGAAAATAAAGATGTCTAAAGAAATTATCTAGACACCAATCACAAGGTGGATGCTTCTGAAACCCTCAGACTCATCTCTCAAAGCCAAAAATAAATTGCATAATCAATCCTGTGTCATGGACCCAAACCTTCCAACAAATACTTTGGAGTTCATGCAGTCCAGGACATTCTTTTTATAGATGAAAAAGAGTCCCTGCCAATCCCTGTACCAAGCAACCGGCTTCTGTCTAGTGTGCCAGACAGTCGAGTGTTGATGGGTTGACACGGACACACTGCTCCGTGCACCCATGCCCTGCGTCATGGCCACTGAGTGGGCCCTCAGGTGAAACCTTACATAACAACCAGGATGGGATGAAGGGTGCCACGTGGCAATTTTAACATCCATGAAAAAATCCTCCAAAACATATGCCACAAAGCCTTCTCGGAACCATTCCCTGAGTAGCAAAGAAAGACTCTTGTCTGATATTTAAAAATTATGAACACTCAAGGTAAAAAGGCGCTAGATTAGAAGAGCTGCAAAATAATACTATGCTCTTCAGAATAATCACCCTCAGGAACAAAACACTCCAGCTCAGTGTTATAATTTCGATCTTCACTCCAGCAAAGAAAGAAAGTAATGAGCCAGCAAATATAACAGCCAAGCAAGAGATGCTACCGAAGCCAGCCTCTATTGAAAATCCTGAAATAAATGATGCATATTTTAAGTCACTAACTTAAAATTCCAAGCAGATGGGGAATTATTAAGACAAATGAATGATGGGTAAAAGTGCAACTGAAACAAAGCTATGATCAAAACCAAAATTTTTTAAATTGTTAATTAAATCATAAAACTCAGCCAACTTGGGCTTATATAGGGGACTTAAGTATTAAACCTGCTAATCACAGGAAAATAACTTTAGACCACCTTTTCAATTGATATGCAACATAATGAATCCAGAGAGGCTTGGTGGGGTAGCAGTCCATCAGTTACTGAGAAAGATGGTGTGCTTAGAGGGTCTCATGTGAGAATACATTGGCCCTATACCGGAAATTTCAAAAGGAAACCTTTATTGCTCTTAAATTAAATACACCAATAGTTAAACACTCTTAAAACGAGCAGTATGGGAGCCCACAGAGTTCAGCCTCAAATATAGCTCACTTTCAAGAAATGCAGTTTCGATGCCAAAAATCATAGAAAAGGAAACCCATTCTTTCAAAGGACACTGACATTCTCTCAATCATGCCTTCCTCAGCAGCACTTAGAAAAGTCTTTCTAAAAGTAGACTTCTTTCTATACCTTCCCGTGCAGTCACCCCAGTTCCTCCATCCCTTACCCACGCTCCTTTGGCATATTTTTCTTTCCTCCTCATCCCTAAGGTTTTAGTACTTCATTATTTTGCAGTAAGAGATAACATTTCCTCTTTAGAAAAGGGAGAAATGAAGCTAGCAAGATTCTAGCAAATCCACGATGCTCTTAGGGAGGGTGGGGGAGGGGCAGCTCTGCTCATTCATGACATCCATCACAGTTACGAAATCCCCATGTTGTGCCCAGACTGGACAGACTGTTGTGCCCAGGTCAGCTCTAACTAAAGTGGGAAACAGTGTTTGAAAATCCAGGACAGGTTACAAGTATAAGTCAGCTGAAGAAGAGTGGGTCCTTATAGCAAAACTACTCCCACACCCCCCACTTTCTGCCTTACCCTGGGTCCCATGAACTGTCCATTCCCTCACCTAACACCAGCCTACACCTCTCTTCCATTTATTACCAGCTCAATAATCCTTGTCATTCCTCATTCAAAATCCATTCTTTCCATTCATTGACATAAAACAGCAACCTACACAGTCAGAAGCCCCAGCCCAACACTTCCACTGCCTGAAACTCAGTGCTGGAAATTCTTTTAAAGGAAGCAGAGCTTTTTACTTTGTAGATTTTTTTAAGGAAAAAAAAAGAGGATTAAAATGTAAATACACTTCTGAATGATCTGAAGTAACACTCAAGTGAGTGGCCAAGCTGATGTTCTTCTTAGAAGAGACAAAGCTGAAGAACTGGAGAAGGAAAGAATATTGAGATAATTCTCTTAGACTTTACGCTTTTCCTAGGGCTGAGTCCAGGAGGAACTCTTGATTTCTTTGTCATGTGATGAGGCAAAGACCTACTCAGGGTCACTCATGTAGCTATCTGTCTTCCAGAGTGGATTTTTAAAATTTCCTGCCATGGATTCTAACTTAAATCTAATCTTTAACTCAGAACCTTATGCTACTGTGTCCACATGTGTTTGGAGGGATGTTCTTGGATGTTATGAGAAAAATGTAATTCATGGTTCAATAAATTTAGAAACTTAATGGACAAATGTACAATTAAAGAGTGGGATAGAAAATATATTGTTTCCCTAACACAACAGTTTTTAGAGTATGGTCTGTATAATTCAGTGAACCAATATTTTCTGAATAATCACTGCATTATATTACAGAATCATTTGTGCTTAAAATATTCATTAAAGCACAAGACAGACTAATGGATTTTTAATATAAGAAAGTGTAAAAAGTGCTTTGATATGGTTCCAGATTGCACATTGCAACAAACCTTTAAGAAACTGCATTTGTCTAGTTTATGTACAGCATTAAATAAAAATATCTGTAATTTCCTAAAAAGGCTCAAAAATATTTCTCCATTTTTCTAGTACATATCCATGTGAAGCCAAATTTTCTTAATATGCTCAACCAAAACAACATATCACAAACAGAATGAGTGGAGAAGTAGCTGAGAATTAATAATTGACCACTAATCCAGACATGAAAGAGATTTGCAAAAAACCCCAAAAATCAAGCAAACAAAATTAAACGATGCCAGTTTTATCACTAAAATTTTGGGGAAAATACAATTGTTTTTACAAAAAAATATTATTCAGGCTAACACATAAGGAACTTATTATCACTTTTTCAATTAATACCTTTGGAATATCTCTGTTTTAATTTCTAATATAGTAAGTATTAATAGATATAACCCACATTAATGCTCTTTGGGATACTGAATAATTTTTAAGAATGAAAAGCATCTTCAGATCAAAAAGTCTGAGATGCTGTCCTAATGTATTTTGATCATGGAGGCCTTTCTCTGTAGAACATCTTGAGTATATTCTATGAAGCATACAATGGGAAACACAATTTCATGCTAAGCTTATAAAACTATTCCCTATCATGTCTCTTCTCAGACCTTCGTCAGTAAGTTAATCTATATGCTGTTCAAAGATTTCCTCTCACCTCACATGGTGGTTTTGTGCCTATGACTCTGGCAGTAAATGCATATAGTCTCCTCTGGCAAACACAGGTGGATACTGATCTCACTTATTTAGAAGAGGGCTAATAGCATTCTTTCTCTGAGCAAACATTACAAATAGTCTGGAGAAATGATGACACAGGTTAAGTTGCTCCCATAGCAGATAATGCTCTGTGATGAGATAGGTTGCCAGGATGACCCAAGAACACAGCATGGTGCCAGCTAGAATCAGTGCCAGTTTGCTTCACTATTCAGTTTTCAACAAGAGAATCACTGATTGAGATGCCTATGTCACAAATTACTCTATTATGAAACAAGCGGGATGACAGCAATTTATTACTCTGAGTACTGGCAATTTGTGTTTGTAAAAATTGTAAGCAAGCCAAAGATAACTTAAGGACGGATTCATATTTCTACCGTGGCTTTTTAGAACATAAAGTGAGGTCAATTCTCTCCTTTCAGCACGACTCGAAGCCCCAGTTCCAGAATTTAGTTATAAATCTCTCTTCCTGTCAGGTAGCTGAATGACTGGCTGGAAGCCTGTTCTCAGATGGCTATAAAAGATTTTGGGAAAGAGTCAGAAGTATAAAGTACTGAACAGCTATTCCATGCAGAGACTGCCCCCAAGGAAACAGTCCTTATATAGAGCTGGCGTGGAGAACAGGCTGTACAGTCCTCTAATTTTCATTCTGGAATTTGCCCAAATAAGAGCACCATTAAGTTCACTCACGCAGTTTCGTTTTGTTTTTAATGTCCGGCTTATAAAAATGTTGCTCAAGGTTGACCAGGATTGCATCCTGAGAGCTGAAGACGCTCATCTTGGTCTTTTTGCTTTTGCTTAAGATTTGAAATGGAATTAGCGTAAAATCTGCTTCTGATAAAACTTTCTTTAATGAAAAATTTTATTGGCATAAATGCTTACTAGTTCAGGTCCCTTTCTAGTTCATGTAGTCCTCCTAGCAGCTCTCTGAGACAGAGACTATGATTACCCCATTTTACAGATAAAGAAACAGACTCCGTGTGGCCTAAGGCCACTGACTTTATAGATGGTTGACAGGACTGGAGTCTAGGAAGTCAGTCCCTCTGACCTCTGAACCAGGCCACTGTCCCACCTGAGGTTCATGAACAATAACATCAACTGCTTTTTAATAAGAAGATATCCAATTCTGTATGTAAAATAGTGGTTTTAAGCTCCAGGTGAGCCATTATTTCAAAAAGCCTTCCTTACACTCCGGTGTGTTGACCTCCACTCTCTGAGTTCCTGAACACTCGTCCTAGCCACAGACTGAGTTGTGTTTAACTGCCAGTTGAAAACCTTGAATTTTCAAATGAGGTTTGTGTACCCTGGAGGGTATGAAAAAAAAAAAAACAACCAGTATGGTGTAGGGACAAAATGTTAGCATTTCTCTTTATAGTTACTGACAATTTTTTTTAAATTGGAGGATAATTACTTTACAATGTTGTGTTAGTTTCCACTGTACAACAATGTGAATCAGCCGTAAGCCTGTATACAGCACCTCCCTCCTCAGCCTCCCTCCCACCCTGCCCATTCCACCCCTCTAAGTCATCACGGAGTACCAAGCTGAGTTCCCGGTGCTACACAGCAGCTTCCCACTAGCTATCTATTTTAAACAAGGTAGTGTATGCATGTTAAGGCTATGTTTACCACGAGGATTGGCATTAGCATCCTCAGAGTCTGCCTCGGTGCACGTGGAAACAGCCACATAGGCCCACCACACAAGCACGCAAGGCACTCAAGACGAGCGTGGGCATTCCCCACTAGCAGGGTTAACACCCTCACCTGCTTGTCTGCTTCCCGAAGCTGTACCAGATCTCAGTTTACACAGGCACAATTGAGAAAGTGGCTGTCAGGATTATATTTTCAACCATACCTAAACTAACTCTCACAGAACAGCCAAGGGGCTTCAAAGGAGCCCTGCAGAGAACTGCAAACAAATGCTAACAACAATACAAGCACAAATAAACAAGAAAATAGTAAAGCTGGTGATATTTTTATCATTTCTTTTATAATATTTTTCTCAGCCATATCATAAGATATAACAACAACAAGCCAGTGAGGATAGACTTGAAGGTGGCCCAAAAAAACAAAACAAAACAAAAAACAACTGAAAGTATCAAAACTTAGATTTATAGCCACTACTTTTTATGAATGGTCTCTGCCTAAGTGAACATGATACTTTGGGAAACTGACTAATAAGACTCTTAGACAGCTTACAAATAAATATATTTTTCTTAACAGCATTAAAAACGTAGAACTCACTGATCTATAACTTTGCTACTCAAAGTGCAATCTGCAAAGGGGCAATGCCCACATTATCTGGCAACTTGTTAGAAATGCAGTCTCAGGGTCCATTCCAGACCTACTGGATCATATTTTGCATTCCCCAGGTCATTCATGGGCACATTTCTGCTTGAGAAGCACTGCTTCAGGACACACATCTTAAATGATCTGAATCCTAGTAGTTCAGCTCTTCTGCATACGTTTTGAAAGATTTCTCTGTTGAATTTATGAAGTCATAAACTTCTCATTTTAATAAAATATCTATTATCAAATGATCTTAAAGATTATAAAGAAACCATCCCCATAAACCAAAATCCAGTGAAATAATGTTGTATAACTGCAGCATTAGCTCCTTATTAATTCTAGTACACGTAAATGCTCTAACCCCATACAACAAAGACCTTCCAGCCACACCCATTTTTTAAATCCCCACCTCCACTTACTTTTGTTTGATTAACTTTGCTACTCAAAGTGCAATCTGCAAAGGGGCAATGCCCACATTATCTGGCAACTTGTTAGAAATGCAGTCTCAGGGTCCATTCCAGACCTACTGGATCATATTTTGCATTCCCCAGGTCATTCATGGGCACATTTCTGCTTGAGAAGCACTGCTTCAGGACACACATCTTAAATGATCTGAATCCTAGTAGTTCAGCTCTTCTGCATACGTTTCGAAAGATTTCTCTGTTGAATTTATGAAGTCATAAACTTCTCATTTTAATAAAATATCTATTATCAAATGATCTTAAAGATTATAAAGAAACCATCCCCATAAACCAAAATCCAGTGAAATAATGTTGTATAACTGCAGCATTAGCTCCTTATTAATTCTAGTACACGTAAATGCTCTAACCCCATACAACAAAGACCTTCCAGCCACACCCATTTTTTAAATCCCCACCTCCACTTACTTTTGTTTGATCATCAGCTTTGAACACATAGCAGATACTCTGCTGATTGGCTGCATCATTTTTAATCAGACAAGCAAAATAACTTGGGTCGTGACTATTGTGAATCAGTTTGTGAACTCGTTGAGGCTTACACTCGAAGATGCTGGAACAGATCAACGGATCCCACTGTTGACTTTTTCCTGGCTCAGGCTCACATCTCAGTCCAGAGGGCGAAACACAAAGGCGGACTGGCTTGGTGCCAGGTTCCTTTTTGGAAGACTGTCCACTGAGCCTTCGCACCTCTGCCACCACCCACGGCAGCATGGGCATGGTAGTCAGAGGATGCACAGGCAAGGAGCCCACCAGCTGGAGGCCGAAGTCCACCAAGACCTCGTTAGGGAATGGGTGTTTCCTTGCCGTGAAGGTTATTGGTTCCATGTTGGGAAAGGTCTGGAAACTCAGCAAAACGTTGCCACTGTTTTTCTATTTTAGACCAAGCAATCTATTTCACATGCTTCTGAATCCTGTGGGAGAAAAACAGAGGCATTAGAATTTAATGAAGTCACGTAGTCAAGGCTATGGTTTTCCCAGTGGTCAGGTATGGATGTGAGAGTTGGACTGTGAAGAAAGCTGAGCACCGAAGAATTGATGCTTTTGAAGTGTGGTGTTGGAGAAGACTCTTGACAGTCCCTTGGACTGCAAGGAAATCCAACCAGTCCATTCTGAAGGAGATCAGCCCTGGGATTTCTTTGGAAGGAATGATCCTAAAGCTGAAACTCCAGTACTTTGGCCACCTCATGCAAAGAGTTGACTCATGGAAAAGACTCTGATGCTGGGAGGGACTGGGGGCAGGAGGAGAAGGGGACGACAGAGGATGAGATGGCTGGATGGCATCACTGACTCGATGGACGTGAGTTTGAGTGAACTTCGGGAGATGGTGATGGATAGGAGGCCTGGCGTGCTGCGGTTCATGGGGTCACAAAGAGTCGGACATGACTGAGCAATTGAACAGAACTGAACTGAACTGAACTGAACTGAGTGCCCTTATAAGAGACCTAGAGAGCTCTCTTTCCACTTCTACCATGCGAGGACATGGAAAAGAGAGCAGTCTATGAACTAGGAAGCCAGCCATCACAAGATTCTGAATCTGCCAGTACCTTGATCTCGGGCTTCCCGTCCTCCAGAACTGTAAGAAATAAGTTTCCATTGTTTATAGACTACCCAGTCTGTGATATTCGGTGACAGCAGCCTGAATGAACTAAGACAGTCATTCAAATCCCTTCTTTATTACTGCTTCTTAACTGACTTTACATCTAAATAAATCTTACTTTTTTTCTTAACTGGAGAAAAGGTGTCCCCACACTCAATCCAGCCTTCATGTATTTCTTAGAGAAACTCAACCAACACATAAAATTGATCATCTCACTCTTCTGCTAAATCCTTAATCACAGCCCCCATAAAATCTACTCTTTGACATGGCATATAGGATCTCTTCAGAATCTGGTCCTTTCTATATCTCCAACCACGTATGCTCCTCTAAAATGCAGCTTTGGGAGCTTTCCAGGTGGTGCAGTGGTAAAGAATCCACCTGCCAATGCAAGAGACTCAAGAGATGCAGGTTCAGTCCCTGGGTTGGGAAGATCCCCTGGAGTAGAAACTGGCAACTAGTTACAGTAGTCTTGCCTGGAAAATTCCATGGACAGAGGAGCCTGGTGGGCTACAGTCCATGGAGTTGCAAAGAGTCAAACATAACTGAGAGACTGAGCATGCACGCATATGCACATGCAGCTTTTGGCTCTGAAGATAAGTAACTAGACACGGTTCCCCATATGAGATGGGAATTCTCATGCCTCTGTGCCACAGTGCATACTGTTCTCTCTGTCAGGAACATAATACGAACTGTAGAGAGCCTGAGAGTTTACCCTGCTTGCAAACTTCCAAGTCAGCCTCCTGATAGAGGACATGAGACTCCCAGGTCAGACAAAGGACAATTTATTACTCAGAGCAATAGCAGTAGCCACAGAGGCAGCACTGTGGCTGGTTCCCTGACCTTCAGTTCCCACAGGCCAGGTGACATCTGTATCCACAGTGGGTTACAGGAGAGGCACCTGAGATTTGGAAGCCTGAATATTTTATAATAAGGAGTAAGCATGTCTGTCCTTAAATTCTAGAGTATCTTCCAGAGAGAGACACTATTTCTATCTTCTTTGGCTGTTTGCTATTGAAAAAAAATCGAAAAGGTGGTCCAGAACAAAGCAGTCAGTACCTCTGCTCACAAAATAGCATCATGGACAACCCAAGGAGACTCTCTCAATGAAATGAAAAAATAGGATCATTGACAACCCAAGGAGACTCTTCCAATGACCCCACTCTTGTCCTCTAACCTAATCCCAGCTCATAGACAAGTCTTAGTTCAAGCAAGTGTTGCCTCTTTCATCCGTGGTGATTCAAGGCAGCCATCACGATATCCTGCTGCACTTTGTACCTAAACATCATATTTACTTTAAAAGTTTGAATAGGTGTCCCTAAACAAGTCTGTAAGCATCTTAAGCTCATAAGGTTTAGGGTTTCTGAAATCAGTATTCAAATTCTAAACCATTTCTGAACTACCACTGAAGTCTATTCTTTTTACTCTATGTTTACTATGTGACATATATGCATATATCCAAAGAATGAATTTTTATAATTAATTTGAATATGGTTAAAAGCTAATTTTTTAATTTTAGATGTTCCAAAGTTTAGAAATAAGCCCATATTTTATTTAGAGCACTAATATATTTCATAAAAGTGCATTCCCTATCTCTTTTCTTTTTAAGTAAAGCTTCTCTTGATGATGAAAACAGACTAAAAGCTCATATAACCCCATTAATAAAGGTCTCTCCTTTTTTTTATTTCTCTCACCTACAGGTGAAAGTGGCATTAAATGTCTGGCTCAGCTTCCACTCCTGTAACTGAATCTCCTTCAAGTTCTAACTGTTGACAGCTGCTAATCCCAAGACATGTTTAAAGAAGTGACTAGAATTATTACAAAGGATAGACCCAAGATCTATCAATGAGAGTAGATGAGGCAGTTATTAATATGGTGGCAACCAGTGTAGCAGAATTACTTTCAGTTTTCTTATAAGGGAATACAAGCATAAAGCAAAAAAAACTACACAATTTAGTCGTTTCAATCATTTGGTAAATAATTAGTCATCAAATTGGTCCTGCAATTTCACTGTCAAAACTATTTGGATGCCTCAGATTTTCACTTTTCAACCAGGTGGGGCACATCTTAGTTTCTCTGTAAAAAATAGACTGGACCTTAATATCTTAACACTGTCAATAATACTATCAAATCGTAAGTTCTACTTCAGACAGAGTCCTAATTATTTATAAGTAATTCAGATTCTGTTGACATAAGATTCACGGTAACTTAGATTTGGTGAATAACTAATGTTCAATGGAAAGTTACATAAAACAGAAGAACCATTCAAACAATCCTAACAAATCATCAGATTATTTTTAAGCCATCTCAGTCCACATCATATGCATGTACCCTGTGACCATCCTTGAGGGCCCAGGGAGAACCATCTATTCCAGGAAGTCACCTGTGCTCCATATCTCAGAAATACTCTGGTCTGTTATTCTGGTGAGCGTCTAGTCATGTTCTCGATAGCAGTCATCTGTGCAGAAATCCTACCCCTCCCTGAGATCTTCTGTGTTCTACAACAACTCCTGCCCACCACAACCCATTAACCATGGTGGGACCCCAAACACAAAGACATTCTTTTATCAGAATAGTTCCAATAACCTTGTTATTGAGTCCTGCCGTGATAAATACCCCTGGAAGTATGTATCTAAAATCACAAAATTTTAAAGCTAGAAAGGTCCTTTAAAGCCACTCAAATTTCTTTCTTACATGCAGGAAATGAGGAAACTGAAGAAGCTAAATGGTTTGTCCAAGTTTGGTGACAGAATTAGGACAATACAAGTCCCTGACTCTCTTCCAAGCGTGGCAAAGAACCTGTTTTCTTACAAAAACACTTTCAAGTGTGAAGTTGAGAAAACAAATTACTTTTCCAAATCTCAAGTTTACTCTTACAAAAGGATGGAACAAGACCATCCTCAAGTTTTCTTCTGTCTCTAAAATCTGGTGAATCTCATTTTCATAATGTAAAATACCAAATGTCCCCGAGACTGTGTGGGGATAGAAAGCTGCTCCAATCTTCCCTTCAGGAAAATAAATGTGGGAGAGGTGCATGAAGACAGCCTGGGGTTTATTGATCAGGAAGCGAGAAAGGGGATGGTGGGAGTTAGCTGGCTGCCATTGGGAGCCCCCTCTCTTCCCAGCATCCATCCACTCCCTCCCTCCCAGCAAACCACAGGGAGTAGGATGGGGACTTTCCAGTAACCAGCCATTCACTGCAGCCCCTACCTTCTCAGATGCTGGTGGGAGGGGAGGAGAGTGAGACAGATAGATGAAGGGAGGGCTACTGGAAGCTTCTAGCTCCAGGCTAGGTTAGGAACCAGTCAATACTGATTAGCTGTCAGGGACCTGCCGGAGAGACAGGAAACCCCCAAGGACACTCATTTCCCCTTGAGAATCAATGAAATTTTTTTTCCTTCTGTTCTTTACTCTAAATGGAGTAGCTTGCAGCTGAACAGGATTATTCTGCCACTTGAATACTCTAATCGCATGCAGTGAGATCACTGGCTCGGCTCGGCTATTTGTCCATTTCCTGCACAGAATCCCACCCAATCAGAGAAGTGTGTTTCTCACTCAGGAATTGCTCGAGGGTCCCCAAAGTCTTTGAAGCAGTTGGCTATTTCACCAGCACGGCTATTTCACTGAATGGCTCCTGGAACTAGTGGTTCTAACCTTTACTTCATCGAGGATGCTCCAGCACCTGGCTTTGCCTCTCTGACTTGACACATAAAACAATGCTGTTTTGAATGACTTCCTTCCTATGTAAATCAGAGCTAATTCAAGTCTAGTCCTTTAGAATGTCACGGTCACTTCCGGTATTCTCTTCCACAGTATCGCCCAGGATAATAGGGTGAGGTGGGATCATCCTAGTCGGCCTCTAGGGGTTATGTCTAACTTCCCTCCTGCATGGCTGCTGTAAGTTATTCTCTTAAAAGTAACAGAGTCAACTGTTAACACATAATTACACTTACCTGTGAGTCGGTTAACAGGTTTTGCCTGTGACCGATAAAGACCGTTATTACCATATCTGAATAAGAACTGTTATGGACTATAATTATCATTATCAGCTCCAGTTTAATGATGAGAGACATTAAGGAAGTTGCTGGCACAGAGAAGTGAGGTCACTTGCCCAAGGTCATACTAGCAGCGAGTGGCAGAAGCAGGATTCAGAGCCAGGTCTTTCCACTCCAGAGTAAGTATTACCTATTAACTAGTATTGGATATTACACATATGCTCTTCTGTGTTCTTACAGCTCTCACAGGAGTCTTTTCATCATCCCCATTTTATACGTGTCCTCTAGCTAGTAAATAAGGCAGGCAGAATTTGAATCCAGACCTCCCATGTGCCCAAATTTCTGTTCTTTGCAATCTGACAGTATCTCCAGATGCAAGTAACACTAAACTATTATTCTAGTAGACGAGCAGGGTTATTTTTCTACCTAAATTTTACATTAGTAACCTAAATCTAAGGACTTTCCAGGTGGCTCAGTGGTAAAGAGTCTGCCTGTCAATGCAGGAGCCACAGGAGACTCGGGTTCAGTCTCTGGGTTGGGAAGAGGTCCTGCAGAAGGAAACGGCAACCCACTCCAGGATTCCTGCCGGGAGAATCCCATGGACAGAGGAACCTGGAGGGCTACAGTCCACGGGGGTGCAGAGTCGAACATGACTGAATGACTGAGCATGCATGCATTGCAACCTAAATCTAGTGTCAAGATGATATGCTCAAACTGTAAAACAAGCCAATATAATCATAGCATAAGCAATATACATTGTGTGCTTACTACCAAGCATTGTTCTAAGCACTTTACATGTACAGATTCATTAAGTTTGACAACTAACCCATAAGGTCCCCTCTCTGGAAGTTTAGATTCACAGATTATGTGTGCGTGTGTGTATGTGTATATATATATATATATAATGTGTTGTTAAATGGGTACATTTTCTTTTTAAGAGCAAAAAATAGCTGCTTCTTGTCTCAAAGGAAACAGGCACACTCAAAATTAAATGCATCTTTGCTGGTACTAAAACATATTTCCTACATTCTGCACAGCTTCACTGAAACTGTCAAGAACATTTCACATGGCCCCAATATGACCAATCAATTTCTAAACATCTGAAACCTGAACAGGAACACACTGATCTTAAATCTAAGAATCCATTGAATGGAAATCTTGGCCTGAAAATGTCAAAAACCCTGAAAATGGAAAACTTCATATATTTTGTGAAGAATTTGGTTTAAAAATATTTTTATTCGAATGTGGAAAGCAAGCAATGAAAATAAAAGTCAGCAAAGGTGTTCATAATCTGTACTGAAAACCTAAATCCTTTGCCATCACCAAAGGGACACAAACCTAACACTCCTTGGTTTCTGAGTGGACTCACAGCCATTTTAATGAACAGATTTTACTTCTCCAAGTTTTAATGACCAAGGAAAGAAAAGGGCCTGGAAAGAAGATTAATCAAGTGTCGGAATGAATGAGGCTATTAAATTTGAGAAGAGCAGCACAGCAGACAAGAAAAAGGTCAAAGGAAACTATGCCAGGGTACCCACCCATGAGCACACCTATGTAAGCCCCCAAGTGGGCTGATACACAAGCTAGATCACCTGGAGAATCTGAAGAGTGGAGACTGGGGACCCTCAGACAAATGCTGTGAGGACAGTAACAGGGCCTGAAGAGTTGCCATTTGGTGAGATAAAATTAAAAGCATATTCAAAGAGGGAATCTGCAAGCAGCATCCCCACTCTGGGAGCCATTGTGAATGAAGATGCTGGGGAACAGGTACCTGTCATACTGCCTGCCAGTGGTACATCCTAGAAGCTCCCACAAGATCTGGGACTGAAAGGAGCCATCCACCAGCACCTGGCTGTGCACAGGGGTACACCTGGTTGCTACTGTGGCCCTTCTGGTGACGGTCACCTTCTAGGGTGTCTTCAGGTGACACTTCCTATGTCCTGGGAAGTAGGACACAGAGATTGTCAATGGCTGGATGATAAGGGAAGTGGGGCAAGCCAAATAATTTCTTCAGAGTTGCCCTTTTCTTCCTCAAACATCTGGTACCATGACAACGTCATAGGGGACAAAAGGTCAACACTGACATGGCTGCACCAAACCAGAAATATGACCATAGAAAGAGGGGAAATCTCCAGAGCTCTCAGTGGGAAAGATAAAGGCAGACTAAGCAGAGAGTTCCACATGCAAAACTTTATTTTGATGCTAATATGCTAATCATTTATAACTACACCAGTGAATTTTTCCCCTGTTTTACTGGTCTGCCAGTGGCTGGACAAGGCCACAGAAAGGCATTTATTTTAATGATTGTTTGATGATTTCAGGCACTGTTTTGAGCCACACTTAGTCCCTTTTATATTTCTTTGCACTCAGTTGATACTGTGGTCTCGGGATACTGCACTGTCTTCACTTCAGGAAATCTCCCCTAAATATTTCACACAGTGCCCTTTAAATCACAGCTGCACTCACTATCCACTAGCTCAGGCTTTGTCAACAGGATACGATAGAGGAATTTGGAGAGCAAGCACTTTTTATGGCCTTTTTTCCCTATACCTTGTTAGGATAAAAAAAAAAGCAGGCAGATTCGAGACTGCCACACCTTTCCACTTGAAACAATTATAAAATATCTGTTTACAAAAGCAGTCAATCCTATTTTATGCAAACTTTTTCATTCAATGTCCTTATTTCTTAAGACAGTCTTCAAGGTTCCCAGGAAAGAGCTGTTCAGTTCAGTTGCTCAGTCATGTCCAGCACTTTGTGACCCCATGGACTGCAGCATGCCAGGCTTCTCTGTCCATCATCAACTCCCAGAGCTTGCACAAACTCATGTCCATCAAGTTGGAGCTAAACAGGAGACACACCCCCTCCCCAAGCAAGAGAAGCCACTTTAGCTCTACAAAATCGTGTGGAACCCAGCTGCTTCCGGGATCCCTAACCAAGATGGTAATAGAACTTCATGTGTTCAGAAACATAAAGAGTTGTCATGCAAGGTGGATTCCCAGACCCTTAAAACCACTCTCTTGTTCACTCCTCAGGCCAACCCCTCCCACCCACGGCAGGTTCCCAAAGCACAACAAAATCCAGAGGTGGCCATGCTTCTACTCCTACCAATCTCATCTCCAGTCTTCAATCTCCTACCAATCTCATCTCCAGTCTTTGGAGGAGAGGGAACTGCAGTTGTCCCAAAGAAGGGATTTTTTTTTTTTTTTTAAATCAAGAACTCTGCAGTTCAGTTTAAGCACAGAGCAAAAGGTTTAGACGTTTGGACTTCTAGAGATAGCTGAGTTTCCTAGATGTGACCTATTTAAGCCAGGTCACTTTTATTAACTTTGCTGTAAAGCAGAAACTAACACAACATTGTAAAGCAAGTATACGCCAATAAAAAATAATTTTAATAGGTAATTTTAAAATGCTCTTTCAAAGTCTGATTATATAGTATCAGTAAGTAAAATTACCCAATTATCTAAAAGGAAGAATGAGTGATCTACGAAGTGAATGAATACTCATTAATTCATGCAGGGCACTCAGAATCAAACTGTTTGGTGGGAGGAACAATCATCACTTTCGATTTCTTTTCCTTTTTAAGTAACTTCCAGAGAATAATCTATTTTAAATGAAATAGCCACACGTAAAGCCGCCTCTAGGTGGACTTCAAAGAAAATGGTATCTCTTTTAAACACACACACACACACCTTACACCCACAACAACTCGTGGCGAAGTTAGAGGGGTCTCATAATCACAGACAGATCAGGAAGCTGCTAGAAACAATTAAGCAGGGTTTCAAAATGACTGGTACAGGATGTGCCCATAGAAAGAAATGTTGCGCGCGCTGGCGGAGCTACCAAGTTGCTACTGCGAAGTACCCTGAACTTTTAAAGGGTGGCCTGGGGTCACTCTGACCGCCCTCCCCATGTTTGGTCGACTTACAAACACACTAGCCCTAGAGATATTTGGCGGGAGGGGCGAGGACGGAGATGCGAAGACCGCGAGCCGGAGTGGAGGGAGGGGCAAAGGGAGGGTGCCTGCGGGAGCTCCCGGGTCGCTCTGAACTTGAAGGTTTCGCTTTCGTCCAACTCGGGGACAACGAGGTGGCAATAAACTTCCTCTCCCGAGACACCCTCTGCGCGACAAGGACAGCAAGAACGCCCCTGGAGCGCCCGATCCCAGCTTTTCCGCCGGCCCGGAGCGCAGGGGCCTGCAAGGGGCAGGGGACCGCAGGGATGCCCCGGGAGGAGGCGGCGGGGTGGCGTGGGCGAGGCCCCGGGCAGCGCCTACCTGTGCCGCGGCGCGCTCAGAGCCCGGAACCCGGCCGGGGCGCGCAGGTGTTCGGGGGTAGCCCGGGGACGGCCTGGGCAGGCGGGGCGCGCATCGTGGCTGGCGGGCTGCTCTCTTCCAGCCGCGGGGACGGGCAAGGCTCCCGCCTCTTCTCCAGTCGGCGGAGGACGCGGCGGGTCCCGCGGCGGCGGCGGCAGCAGCAACAGGCACCGAGGCGCAGGAACGCCGGCGGCGGCGGCGGCGGCGGAGGAGGAGGTGTCTGCGCGCGGCTCGCGTTTCCTCCTCCCCGGCGCGGCGAGCGCGGGGGAGGCGAGGGGAGGGCTGAACCCGGGATCTCCCCACTCGGTCCCCGGGGACCTAAGACGGGGACGCGATGCCCCCTCCCGCCCCACAGCGCCGTGTGACCCTGCTCGAGCGGCATGGCCGAGACGGGCGAGTCACTCGCGGGCAACAGCTGCTGCAGTGCAGTCCGCCGCCGTCTCCCTCCCCTCCCTGCCTCTCCCTTCCCGGGCGGCCCATCCTCAACCTGCTCCCGGGCAGCCCGCCTCAGCCCCGAGACGGTGTCGGGGCGCCGCCCCACCCCGCCCCGCAGCGGGGTCTTGGCCAGACGAATACCCTGGGCTCCGGGGACGCGGAGCCCCACGCCCGATTAAGGCCCTCGAGGAGGGATGTGCGGTCCAACCCTGTGCTTAGCAGCCTATTTATAGCAGGTGGCACTGCCAGCCGCGCTCCGGGCCTGCGGGGCTCTCAGCAGGTGGCACTGCCAGCCCGCTCTTCACTGCCCTGCGGTAGCCTCGCCTCCTCTCTCCGAAACGGACAGGGTGAAAACTGCACAGAACACAGGAAGGTGGCCAAGCCTCCTGGAGGCTCCTCCCGACATTACCCCTTCTTCCCGTCCTAGTCAGGGAGTGCACTGAGGCACGGGCATCCTCTGGGGCTGAATCAAGAAATCAGGGAACAGCTGAAGTGTCTTCCTATTAAACACCCGTAAACCCATTTCCGAACAACTGCGGAATGACGCAGGGGCTGGACTGCCCGGCGCTTTTCCTCTTCCTGATGGTCCAGAGCGCGCGCGCGCACTCACACACATCCCCTTTATCGCTCCCTCCCTCCCTCTCTCTCTCTCTCTCACACACACACACACACACATACACACACACACCCCTACACACATACACACACACACACACACACACCCCTCCGTGTGCCTACCCTCTCTCACACATACCCTTTATCTGTCTCTCTCTCTCTCTCTCACACACACACACACCCCCCTCCGTGAGCCCACCCTCGAGTCAGGTTTGGGGAAGTTAGTTCTCAGCGGCCTTGTAGAGGGTAAGGAGAGACCCCAGGGAGATGATCCGTGTGCCTACCCTCTCTCACACATACCCTTTATCTGTCTCTCTCTCTCTCTCTCACACACACACACACACCCCTCCGTGAGCCCACCCTCGAGTCAGGTTTGGGGAAGTTAGTTCTCAGCGGCCTTTTAGAGTGTAAGGAGAGTCCCCAGGGAGATGTAAGACGTCTGAGAAAGCAGGCTCCTAGGGTTAGGAGATGGCAGGGTTCAGGAAACAGGCAAACCTCCTAAATCCCTGTCTTACCAAGTAAATTTCACGCCCCACGGCAGGGACAGCGATCTGAGGCAAGTGGGGAACTGAGCAGAGAGGGAAAGGTAGGAAGAAGAGAAGGATGGTCGTGGGGCAGGTGAGAGGGGGCTGGGCGGCAACGGAAGGGGGCGACATCTTTCAGGATTTTTTGCTTAGGGTAGCTGCAAGCTGACTTTAGGGAAGTAGCTGAATTCGCGAGCTGCAGGGTTGGATGTGAACCCACATTCCAGCTCCACCACTCAGTTTGGCTAAGGCAAGCTGCTGGACCTCTGGTCTCCATTCTTTTTACCTGTTAAATGGGACCAATACACACTTTATAAGAGCACTGTGAGGATATAATGGGAAAGTGTGTGTAAAGTGCTTAGCACAGTGGCACATACGTGGTCCTCAAGTAGTGGCAGCAGCTATTGTTACCCTGGCTCAGGATGCAAATACAGGTTCAAGGTTCTTCCCTCCCTGCTTGCCTCCTTCTCCCTCCAGGAACAGTGAGTTGCTAGGAGCTGAGGAGGCATTTGGAGGAGTCTTTTTGATCAGGACTACCTTATGGTCCCTGATCCCATTCCTCTGGATGCTCACATACAAGAGAGTTATATTTGGGTGAGATACAAATTTTTATCCACAGCTTGATTTAAAA
Organism: Cephalophus harveyi; assembly: GCA_006410635.1. Classification (NCBI taxonomy): domain Eukaryota; kingdom Metazoa; phylum Chordata; class Mammalia; order Artiodactyla; family Bovidae; genus Cephalophus; species Cephalophus harveyi. Next base: position 52,817 of record SJYT01063100.1, on the reverse strand, counting down.
CTCATCATACTGGTAACTCTTATTCATTGAGGGAGCTAGTCTATTTGGGGCATTGTGGAAGCCACTTTATATGTATTGTCTCTAATCCTTGCAAAAACTCCGCAGGGCAGAGATGATTAAACCTGGAGGTTAATGCCTCTTGGGGCCACAGAGCTAGTAAGTTCTGGGATCTAGAGCTAAAGCCCTTCATAATACACTTTCCCTCTGGCCACTGTGTAGCTCTCTCATAGCACTCAGCTCGCTCTTTATTATAATGCAAATTGTTTGTGTACTTAGCCTCAAATCTTTTTTTTTTTAAGATAAATATATACAGATGTATACAATGATTAGAATGTTTATTGGGTTATGAAAATTGTTCTTCATTAGATTATAAGACCAGATACACCAGCAGAGTCTGGCGGGCTACAGTCCATGGGGTTGCAAAGAGTTGGACTTGACTGAGCACTCATACATACACACACACACACCAGTTAAACCATACTGTTACGTCTTGGATCACACCATAATTATTTCCGATCTTCGTCTCCAACTTACTCATGCAGTTCTTATCCCCTCTGCAGCAGCCTGCTGAACACACTTACCTCCAGAGTGCTAGATGTCAAGACAGGCACACTCATCCAATTTCATTGACATCCCCAAACTCTCTTTCATACATAACCAGTCAGCTGATGGTTGAAACTATTACCTAACTACCTTGGTCAGGTCAAGACTGGACACTGCACATAGAGCGTCCTGGCCAGAACTCCTTCTATCCTGCCCTTCCCTCCCTTTGCTTTTCCTCATTAACTCCCTCTACCCCCACTCCACCCACATCCGAAGTCCCAGAGTGCAGACAAGCTTCAGTACATGTAGGCCGCCAGATGGGGTGCTAATCAGGCCACAAAGGTAGGAAGCGGGAGGGGCAGGGGACAGAGGCAGGCCTAGACCCCTTGTCTCTCATACTATTCCTTTCCTCCTTGCTGCTTAGGTTTAGCAAGTTGTAGCTCAGAGATTAACAACAGTGGCAAATAACCATTTCCCTGACCCTATAACCTGAGTTAGGGAAGGATCATAACCTTGTGAGAAGCAGAGATTTCTGTATTACTTTTCCAGTTCCTGGGGTCAATTACTGCCCTGGGAGTCATCATGAGAGATTTTATAATATCTTTAGCTTCCTGGAGACAGAACTCCCTTTATGATATGTGGTAAAGATTTTCAAATTTTTTTTACTATAAAGCACTATCTTAGAAAGTAGAGGAGAGCCTGTCATCAATCTCATTGGCACTCATTTCTAGCAGCTATGGAAGAAATAAAAAACGGGACTTTGAGACTAACGGTGTTCTTGGGATGGCAGGATAAAGACTGTTGAACAGGGAGGGTGCATCCACGTGCATAGCAGAAAGGTAGGAGGGACCATTCAGTTCTCATCTGCCAATGCCATCTCTCTAGGAGGGAAGCGGCTCTCTCCCCTTGTCACACAGATATGAGACTCCCAGCAGGACTGGTACACTGTTGTGGGAGAGGCCAGGGCCACGGGGCCTAGGTGATGACAACAGAGAGCTCTCTGGGGCCCAGGTTGGTAGTTCTTTGCATCACCAATAACAAAACTAAGTAGGGAACGGACCAAACACTGTCGGGACTCTGCTTCAAACCCCTGATTCTCCACCTGAAATCCTGCTATGGATCATCTTGGAGGGACTTCCTCTACAGATTCTTTCCTAATTTAGTCCTTTGCACAGTATGTAGTTGTTCATTGCCAAAGACCAGAACACTGATATCAGCTGTAAGATGGCTTCAGAGCTCTAGAAACTTGTGACCCACGCACCATTAATCAAGTGGGAGGCCCAGAGGCCAAAAGAAAATAAAGGCCACTTTACTTTTAAAAAGTTAAGGGAACTATGGGACTTGCCTGACAGTCCAGTGGTTAAGATTCCATGCTTCCAATGCAGGGAACATGGATTTGATCCTTGATCCGGGGAACCAAGATCCCACACTCTGTATGTGAAAGTCACTCAGTCGTGTCCAACTATTTGCAACCCCATGGGCTATACAGTCCATGAATTCTCCAGGCCAGAATACTTGAGTGGGTAGCCGTTCCCTTCTCCAGTGGATCTTCCCGACCCAGTATCGAAATGGGGACTCCTGCATTGGAGGCGGATTCTTTACCAGCTGAGCTACCAGGGAAGCCACACATGCTATATAGTGTGGCCAAAAAAAATGTTTTGAATAATTAAAAAAAAAAAGTTAAGGTAACCATGTATAAATCTAGAATGAAAAGCCTTGGATTAATGTAGAAAAGAGAATTTTAATACCCCTTATTATTACATCTATTAGTTACTTGTTTAAATGTTTATATTAGCTGGAAATCCAAACTCATTATTGCTATGATATATTTTCACCTAACTTCTAAATATACATAATAAGGTAAGAGTTTTTAACTAGTGAGTCTATTTCCAAAATTGGTATAAAGGTAAGAAGTTAAGATTATATTGGACAGGACCTGGGATAGTAAGGTGTTCCACTGGGGACGCTTGTTCCCACTGATCAGTGGTGGCTCCTCAGAACCCTTGGTGGAGAAGGTTTCTGAGGCGAGTCTGAGCTCAGCCGGAACAGCTCCTCCATGGTGAAGCAGGATCTGCCTGGAGCTGGGAGGAGGTGGCATCACAGCACCAATGCTGGGTAACTGGCCAATCCTGCCAACCTGATGCATGACTGTTAGCATCTAAATAGGATGTAAGTCATGCCCAAGTATCTTTATAACTGTAAGAAACAGTCTTCACAAACACAGCAATGGATTGAAATCAAGATCAAGGAATACCTTACATTGGCTTGCCTATAAGGGCCTTGAAATTGCTTTCTCAAAGGCATGAGAATCAGTAAAACATAGTGGAGTAAAAAAGTAAATGAAACGAACAGATAACCAAAGTAGACTTTGAAATTTCACATATTAAAATAAACAAAAATGTTACTATTCTTGAGAACTCGTGCTTGCAGTGGACAAGACAGCATAAACCCATGCGCTACGTGCTAGAGCCCCAGCGTGGCTGCTGGGAGAGCCTTGTCTCCTTTTATAGACAAAGCAGCTAGAACTCTGGGCACTGGTTCCACTTCCCTTTTCAGCTCCTGCTCCTACTTGTTAAATCATTGCTCTTCACAAGCAGCTGCCCCACCCCACAAATCTCTCTGACTATATCCAGTGTTTCCTGGGGCTTCCCTCTTCCCACCTGCCCTGGGCCATCAAGCACAAAGCTGAGCAAGTGTTCAGTAGCATGTCGCCTTTCGCTGTATCTACATTTGTCTAAGTCTCTGAGAATCTCTTTGTAAATGTCAGTGTTATGGATCTCAGGGATGTTACCCAGACTGAACTTCCAGCACCGTGAGACCCGCCTATCCCCCACCCGCCCCCTGCTCCACTTCATTTGATCCCAAAAACCATTCTGACCTTGCTGGTACTTGATGTGTAATCTCACCTAGAAAATGCAGCAGCCAGCTAACTGGTCTCCTTGCTGCTGCCCTTGCCACCCTACAGTCTGTTCTCAGTATAGCAGCCAAGTGAATCTGATAAAATGTTAGTTGAGCCATATTACTGCTCTACTTAGAATCCTCCCACGGCTTCCCAGAACTCCCAGAGTAAAAGCCAAAGTCTTTATAATGGTTTAGGGAGCCTCATGGAATCCTCCCCTCTCTCCGACCCTACACCACTACCTCTGATTTTATGGTCTGCTACCAGTCTTGGTTCACTCTGTTCAAGCCATACTGGCCTTGCTGCTGCTCAAAGCTGTCAGGGACAGCCCTGCCACCAAGCCTCTGTACTCACTGTTCCCTCTGCTGGTCATGCTTTTCCCTTAAATGTTCACATTGCCCCCCTACTTCCTGCACCTTCTTTCACCTTTGCTTAAATTCTACCTACTTGGGACTTCCTTCCTGGTCCAGTAGTTAAGAATCCACCTTCCAATCAGGGGATGTGGGTTCGGTCCCTAGTTGTGGAACTAAGATCCCATGAGCTCAGAGGCAACTGTTCACCGAAACAACATAAAAAGATCCCATGTGCTGCAACGAAGACCCGATGCAGCTAAATAAAGTAAATAAATAGTTTTTTAAGTTTTCTTAAAAACTAAATACCACCTTCTCCATGAGGCCTTCTCTGAACAACCTTTTGAAAATAGAAACACACACACTTCTTATCCTATTTTATATTTCTTCAGAGCATTGATCACTCTCTAATATACTGTGTTAGTCACTTGTGTTTCTTATTTGTCATCTGTTTCCACCTGGCTCCCCCACTATGTGAGCAGAAAATCTTTTCTGTTTTGTTCATAGCTGTATCTCCAGTGCATAGAACAGAGCTCAGCACATAGTGGGAATTCAATAAATATGTGCAGAATGGATGAAAATAGCTTGTAATGTATGACATTTGTGAGCTCTTGCATAGCTGTATAACACTTCCTTAGGTTGGAAACTTTGTAAGTTTCCGTCTGTTTATCCCTTGTGCCCTCATCAAGTCCATCAGCTGTCCTAAGAGGTATGTCCTTCCTCCCCCAAAGTGAGCTGATGGTTAAAGCATGTGACTCCTTGTTTAATCGTCAACACAGGATCGGATTTCCAGATAAACGCACAAGGATTGCAACGCCTTGGAACAAATGAGAACTCATTCATATTCAGTGTTTGTCAAAAATTTAGTTAAGAAGAAGATCATTTTAGAAAACTTTCTGAAAGATACACAGTCAATTGGCCCTCTAAAATCTGTATCCCCTAAAATCAGTTCCTATCTCAGATCAACCCAAATGAAGAGTAGTTACCTGGACTATATCCAGAAAATTTTATTTTATCAAATTATATTTTGGCATGACCCCATTTGCCCATATTAGGGGGATACATTTTATAAAAATGCCTTTTTCAGTCTGAGATATTGGTTTTTTTAAAAGTAAGTATTTATTTTTATTTATTTGGCTGCACCAGGTCTTAGTTGCGGTATGCGGGCTTAACTTCCCCGCCCAGGGTTCAAACCTGAGCCCCCTGCATTGGGAATGTGGAGTCTTAATCGCTGGATCACTAGGCAAGTCCCTGAGATATTATTCAGTGTCTCACGTGATGCCCTTTCAAGGAGAATCCAGGATGCATTTTCTCTCAAGACTCTGTCGGGAATAACTGTTCTTTCTTTGAGTGACTAGTTTTATCTTCATCCCTGGCCTGACTAATGGGCTCAAGGGGTTCATTGCTTGGCAGGTATCCAGGTTATTTTGTATTAAGTCACAAGTACCCATTCTAAGCCCTTGCCAGCTTGTGCCAACTTTCATCCATCCACGACAAAATATGAATAACAGTGTATAATTTCAGAAGACTCAACTGGGCTGTTCTGAGGTCACATTCTTCCCACTTTGTAGGTATTAACAAACAAAAGTCTTTCTTTAATGAACTGATGGTGAGCATCAATGGTAGGAGCTTTTGTTTGCTTGTTTTAGATTTGTTTTTTTTGATGTCTTTACCTGGTAAAAGAAAATGATAGCATGCTTTGTCAGTTCCCAGTCTGCGGGAGAATTTTCCTGGTTCAGAAAATCCACAGTCTTAGAAGCACTGGTTTTCTGCCTTACTCCTAGTTTCATTCAGCTTCACCTACTTTCTCTTCCTTTAGTCCCATTTTCTTATTTCAGTTCAGTTCAGTTCAGTCGCTCAGTCATATCCGACTCTTTGCGACCCCGTGGACTGTAACCTACTAGGCGTCTCCGTCCGTGGGATTCTCCAGGCAAGAATACTGGAGTGGATTGCCATTTCCTTCTCCAGGGGATCTTCCCGACCCAGGGATCGAACCCGGGTCTCCCGCATTAGAGGCAGACGCTTTAACCTCTGAGCCACCAGGGAAGCCCATTTTCTTATTTACTTACTGTTAAATTTTCTCTTGCCTTACATGCATTTAAGCCCCCTCCAGGCATTTCTGGAATCTAGCAGGCATGAATGAATATATGAGTGAATGAGTGAATGAAAGACCAGGCAAAGGACATATCAACCTGCTTGGCTCAGCCTACAGCTTCATACTGTGCCAAATGCTTTCCCTCATCATCACCTGGCATGTTATTTGCAAGCGCATAGTGCTTTGTAATTGATATCTTATGTTATTAATCTTCTCAGTAGCCCCCAAAGGTAAGTGTTATTTCCCCCCTTTCCCTCATTATACAGAATACATGAAGAAATTTAGACTTAGAACATTTGAATTTTCCTAAGGCAGAAAGCTGTGGGGGGAAAATTGGAATTTTAACCTAGATATTCTACCTCCAAGTCTAATTTTCTTCCTTTGTACCATATTGTCATCGTTCAGTCACTAAGTCATCTCTGACTCTTTGCCACCCTGGCAGAGTAGCCTATCAAGCTCCTCTGTCCATGGGATTTCCCAGACAAGAACACTGGAGTGGGGTGCCATTTCCTTCTCCAGGGGATCTTCCTGACCCAGGGATTGAACCTGAGTCTTCTGTATTGCAGGCGGATTCTTTACCACTGAGCCACTGGGTAAACCCCATACAATTTTACTGGCTTTTAAATGACTGTTTTTGAGGGCAGTAGTGTATAAGAGTTGTGTGGTTTAAGAAGATATAAGGAGAGCCTGGTTATTTTCCTGGCTTTCAGAATAACCTTCCTTGATGAAAGATGCTCTGTGGGAGGACAGAGCTTCTGCTGGGCTCTTCTGACCCCTTCTCTTTAGCTGGGGGGAATGTCCACTGAACTGAGTCAAGGTTCCCCCTTATCGGTGCATACTGAAGAAATGTGATGCAGGATGGTCTACTTTTGATCACTTTTTTCCTCTTGCCTAGTAATTCCTATTGTGCAACAACATTATAGTGGGAGCTTGCTTCATTACTTAGTAATTTCCTTTAACAGTAGAGCTGAACTAGAGACATTCAGCCCTCTTCTCGTTTTCCTGTTGCTAAATATAAAATGTAAGATGAAGTTTTCCTGTTATTCAAAGGAAAGGAACTTAAGTCCTTAAAATTGACGCTTAGAGAAAAAACTAAGAGGGAGAATTTACCAAGATGCCAAGATTGGCAGGTATGTACCACAAAAGGCTTAGAAGAATCAACCAGCAGAGAGATTTGTTCATTAGTGATTCTTTCTCTGGACTTGGACTAGGCACTGAAGCGATACAAGCAAATATGAGATGTCATCCCGGTCTTCAGGACCCTTCAGTTCAGTTCAGTTCAGTCGCTCAGTCGTGTCCGACTCTTTGAGACCCCATGAATCGCAACACGCCAGGCCTCCCTGTCCATCACCAACTCCCAGAGTTCACTCAGACTCACGTCCATCAAGTCGGTGATGCCATCCAGCCATCTCATCCTCTGTCGTCCCCTTCTCCTCCTGCCCCCAATCTCTCCCAGCATTAGGACCCTTATGCTTTTCTAATTCATGGTCAACAAACTTTCTTGAAAGCCCATTTAGTAAGTAATTTAGCCTTTGCAGGTTATTCCTTCTCTGTCCCAACTTTCAGCTTTGTCATCGTAGTGCAAAAGTAGCCATAACAACATGTAAGCAAATGAATATAGTTGTGTTCTACTGAGTAAGCGCACTGCCATTGGAATTTCATGAATTTTTACATTTCAGGAACTATTATTCTGAAAACATTTTTTCCCAATCATTTAAACATGTAAGAATTACTGTGTCAAACTAAAAATTCCCTCAAAGGAAACAGTCAACACAACGAAAATTCCCCCTAAGGAAAGGGGGAAACATTTGCAAACCATATATCGGGTAAGGGGTTTATATGTGCTTCATTATTAGCATACTGAATAACAAAATCTGACCACAGGTCAAATAGGGTCTAATAACTACCATGGTTTTGCAGTGATGAGTATGAATGATAGTCTGAGATACCTGTGGCAGCTGAGATGTAAACCATAGGGGATTTCTATTGATGACAAAGTCGCAGGGCCTGGGGACACTGCTGTGGTTTGTTGCCTTCATTTATAATTAGAAGAAAACCTAAATCTTGGTCAGAGCTTCTAGAAGTAATTTTTAAAATGTTTCTTGTTTTCTGTCCAAGTTCACTGATTCTCTGCATTCTACGCACAGAATCACTGGAGAAACTTTGATCTCAGGTTAAGAGCTCTTGGGAAGTCAAAGAGAATGTGGGGAAATGGGGATGTTAGAAGGCCCTCATCTTTGAGAACACAATTTTAATAGAGATGAGAAGACAAGGGAACTGAAAGGCATTGATTCAGCAATGTTGGTTCCCAAAGTGTCTCCCCAAAGGGCAGGGAGAGACTGAAGAAAGAGGCCAGACAGGCTAATTCAACGGCTGTTGCCTTAAGTCACTCATTTTAGAGGTGGTTTCATATGAAGCAAAAGCTAACTAATGCAGGGGGTAATGTACTTTCCAAATTTATATTTCCTGGCAATTTTCCATATTTCACAAGTTCTCCAAGATTAATACACTCTGTGTTAAGATAACATCTACAACTATTCTTAGTATCCAGAGAGATTCTTTTGAGCTGTATTTTCTTAGAGTCACATTACCCATCCTGGGCTTCAAAAATTCATTTGCACTTGGCATGCTACAGGATCACACGTGGACCTCAATGTCTACTGTTTCACAATTCATTTCTTCCTATAACCAGTGACAAGACTCCACAAATATGTGTTAAATTACCCTTTAACATTCCATAACCACAGAAGTTTCTTTAGGTTTGAATGTTCTTCTGAAGAAAGTCCCCATTCTTGTCACAGTGATCAGCCTCAGGCAGCCATGGATCACTGCCTAGCTTTGTAAACAGACAAATTACTTAACTGACTTATTTTGGTTCTCAGTGTTTCCACCTATGAGGTGAAAATAAAAATAACTGTACTTACCTTACAATGTTGTCAACAGAATTCGAGTGAGTAAAGGGCTTTCCAGTTGGTGCAGTGTGGGAAACGCAAGGGTTTGATCCCCAGGTTGGGAAGATCCCCTGGAGTAGGAAATGGCAACCTGTTCCAAGTATTCTTACCTGGAAAATTCCATGGACAGAGGAGCCAGGCACGTTATAGTCCATGGGGTCGCAAAGAGTCAGATGCAACTGAGCACAGCACATAGCTCAAAAGTAAAGTACTTAGAATCTGGTGTGTGGCAGAGCTGCCATATTGTCATATTTCAGTGTTCCAATTTCTCTGCTTTATCTGCCCATCTGGACTCATCAGTTTTCTTTCCTCTTTCATCTCTCTGTAGGGAGAACAGGATACTAACCTAATAGGCTATTTCAAGTAACCACAATCTTTTTGGAAATTCAGACTCCAGGAATTCAGCATCTATGCTGCTTCAGAAGCAGTGTAATGATTGCTATAAAGAAAAAGTCGGAAACATTTTTCCCTTTTAAATGGTCAAAGTTTTTCAAGCAAGGACTGGAAAGTGTCTTCAAAGCCAGTAACATTTTTCAAGTTAAGATTTTACAACTTAAAAGTCTTTCAAAATTCCATTGGGCCCTGTTCCTTCTTAATGAGATTTTGCTGGGTGGTAGTGGAGTGCACAGGAAAGCCCAGCCAGGGCTGGGCCAGTTCTGGCAGCATGTGGAGTGAGCAAATGTGCAGGAGGCTCACAACTCAAATAGACATTCAGTTCAGTTCAGTTGCTCAGTCGTGTCTGACTCTTTGTGACCCCATGAATTGCAGCATGCCAGGCCTCCCTGTCCATCACCAACTCCCAGAGTTCACTCAAACTCACATCCATCCAGTCAGTGATACCATCCAGCCATCTCATCCTCTGTCGTCCCCCTCTCCCCCTGCCCCCAATCCCTCCCAGCATCAGAGTCTTTTTCAATGAGTCAACTCTTTGCATGAGGTGGCCAAAGTATTGGAGTTTCTTTTGGAACCAGTCTGTTGTTCCATGTCCAGTTCTAACTGTTGCTTCCTGACCTGCATACAGGTTTCTCAAGAGGCAGGTCAGGTGGTCTGATATTCCCATCTCTTTCAGAATTTTCCAGTTTATTGTGATCCACACAGTCAAAGGCTTTGGCATAGTCAAATAGACATTAGTGCTAGATAAACTAGAACAAAATGCTTTTAAATGTATAGTTGAATTCTAAATAAAATATATTTCCTACAAGTTAAAAAAATTGTCCTTCATAAACTGAGAAAACCAGAAAGCAACCACTGGGGACCTATGGCCTGAGGGAGGTATGAGACCAGGTGTGGGTCTTGAGGGTGGGGTATAACATATCTCACACACACACACACACACACACACACACACACACACACACACACCACGCATGGGTGCTTGGAAATGTGGCCCTGGACTGGTAGGAGGCACACACACACACACACACACATACACACCACGCATGGGTGCTTGGAAATGTGGTCCTGGACTGGTAGGAGGCAGGGAGTTGGAACTAACCCGGTTGTTCTGTTTTTTATTTTTTCTCCACTAATAGTTTTATTGGGTCCTTTTTTTCTAGTTTCTTGTTCTTATTCATGGTGTCCTATCTTAATCCCAGTGCCCAAGACATCTGTAAAGGACTGTGCCACTGTGAAAAGGAAACCAGAAAAAAATGTACTCTCTGATCCAGAATCAGAGAAATGTGTAGTTTGCTTGATGCACTGGGTGGTGATGGGAGATGGGCTGGGGATCACAGGTGAGGAGAGTGGGTTCTTGATCAAAATTCAAAATCTGTGTCACATGAGTGTATAAAATGGATTTATGCTCACAAGTTGTGTGGGATTCAAAGTTAATAAAAGAAACATAAAAACTCATCACCAATTTTGTTAGAAGAGTTACAAATAACTTCTGCCAAACTGTGGGTTGTCTTTTAAATCTATTTATAATGGCTTTTATTATACAAATGTGGTTGACTCTTTTGCTTTATGGTTTGGGTTTTTAATTCCTCCTTTAAGAAATCCTTCTCTACCGTGATATCATAGAGACAATCTCCTACAATTAATTTCTTCTAAATTTTTTTTTAACCTGCAACAGGTAGTTTTAAAAAATATTTATCTAATTGAAGTATAGTTGATTTACAATGTTGTGAATTTCTTCTCAGAATTTTTAAGTGTTCACGTTTAGATCTTGAATCCAACTACAAGTTAATTTTCCATATGGCTTTAGATATGGTTTGAGGTAGGGATCTAATTTTAGTTTTTCCATCTGGATAGGTAATTGTTCCAGAGTTTTTAACTCAATAGTTTTCCCTTACAGATAGACTTAGGATGCCATGTTGGTCATATACCAATTTCTTCTACATACATGTAATTTTTTGCTATTTCCTTCCGTTAGTTTATCTGTTCATCTCTCTGCCAAATTTATTACTGTATCTTTATAATAAATCTTAATATTTGGTAGTACAACTTCCCTCTTCTTATTGTTATGAACTGTGAAGAGTCTGAGAAATTTATCTGTTTGCAAGCTGATGAGTTGGCCTATCACTGGTTCAGGGATACAAGTAGAAGACATGTGAGGCTGGTGTGTCAGAGGCAAAGGACTGTATTGCTCACAGCACAGCTTTACATTCACCTCAGTTACCCTTGCCCCCAAGTTCCACAAAATCAAACCTGAATCAGATCAAGCTTCTCCATCTTCCATACCACCTTACATGACCTGTAGGGCACAAAGAAACATGTTAAACACACAATGAGGAGGCAGTTAGCAGAATTCACAATGTGGGAAACCCTACGGGACAAATCATTCAGTTTGGAATAGATTTAAAAAGAAAAAAAAAAAGGATGAAGAATTTACAAATTAAAAGATATTTTAAGAGACCTGTTAACCAAATGCAGTAAGTGGATACTATTTGAACCCTGATTCCAACAAAGAGAGGCTTTCCTGGTGGCTCAGATGGTAAAGAATCTGCCTGCAAGGCAGGAGATGCTGGAGATATGGGTTCAACCCCTGGGTCAGGAAGATCCCCTGGAGAAGGGAATGGCTACCCTCTCCAGAATTCTTGCCTGGAGAATCTCATGGACAGAGGAGACTGGTGGGCTACTATAGTCCATGGGGTTGCAAGGAGTCGGACACAACTGAGCGAATAACATATGTTTTTTTTCAAGCAAAGACTAAATAGCATATATGAGACAAATGACTGGTTTGCACATTGACTATGTAATTGATGATGTTAAGGAGCTGTAAACATTTTAAAGTGCAACAAAAGTAATATGGTGGTATGTGTGTGTGTGAGCCAGTGTGTCCTTATCTTCTATAGATATATACTGAAATAATTACAGATACAAAGATAGGTCTGGGATCTGCTTCAGAATTGTCCTGTAGAGAGATAGGGCAAGAGGGAGAATGTAATGGGATTGGCCATGATTTGCTACAGCTGGGTGATGGGCATTGGGAGGCTCATTGCATGATTCTTTGTATACATTTGAAATTTTCCATAAGTTTGAAAAGGAAAGGGGGCAAGTCACATGTTTAAATCACCAAAGACTCCAGGCAGGTATTTTGAGGTAGCTGTGTACAGATTAGACTGGAGGAACTAACTGAATCTGGGGATCTGAGGAACTAACTGAAGAGGAAAAACAGATTTGGAGTTGGCTACACTGATCTAATTTGAGGGCATCTGAGTAGAAGAGCCCAAGGAGGCAGGCAGTAATATAGATTGGAACTTGGAAGAAAACTCTGTAGTCCTGCACTTAGGAAAATCACAGCTTTGAGCATAAAGACACTTTCAGAGGGCAGAGAATGGATGATTCCACCTCAGGGAATGAACCAATTTAGGGTTCAGAAGGAAAAAATAAGGAAGCCTGCTGGACCAGCAAAGAAGTTATCTCAAGCCTCCACCTAAAGTTTACTTTTGTTTTAGGAATACTTATCAGCTATGGAGCTACATTTCATTCTTGCCACCTAGAGATTTAAGGAAAATAGCTAAGGTGAAATAGTTCAGAACAATGTATTTAAAGGACACAATTAGGTCTCGTCATCTCTGTAAACTGCAACTGTAACTTTCCTTTGGAAGTTGCACAAGGCTGCTTTGAAATGGTTTCAAATGATTATTTGACTTGGAGCCAAATCTTGACTCTCGGTGCCTGAGTCCGTTATGGACCAGGTTCACGGCAAACACCAAAAGTGGCTTTCTTTGGACACAAATGGGAAGTGGTCAGTGTTTCGAAAATTTTAATTTCACAGACCCACACAAGTAAGCCAGGCCAAGAGGAACTAGATTCCCCAACACTGCTCTCCACCCTGGTCACAATGTGCTCATGTTGGAGGGTCTCATCTCTCCAGACTGCTACCTTTCTCCTCCAGTGAATCTGAGTAGTTACTGCCCTGTGCTTACATGGGTCGGAGAAGGCAATGGCAACCCACTCCGGTACTCTTGCCCGGAAAATCCCATGGGCAGAGGAGCCTGGTAGGCTGCAGTCCATGGGGTCGCACAGAGTCGGACAAGACTGTAGCGACTTAGCAGCGGCAGCAGCAGCAGCTTACATGGGGAAGTCTCTAGAAGGAGCATTAATTCTTGCTTCCCATCTGCCTAGAGTGTGACATCTTGTTTTCAATAGTTTAGTTACTCAACACAAAGTGTGTTGGTAGCAAGAACAGGACAGAGGGATGATGCAGGGAAATGGCATGCAAACAGCCTCCCAGAGTCAAATTATTTTGAACAAAAATGTTAGGAGTTTGAATTTGATGTTCTTGAAAAAGACAAGGCCAAAAGGGGATATCACAGAACTGTCTGCCCATAATTCAATCCCTTGACTATTGCAATGCAGCAATCATGTATGTCCATATGGATTTCCTCAGCTAGACTACTTGAGGTCACAAATTCAAGCTTATTATCACTATCCAGAAAAGTGCCTGGCTCATAGCAAAATTCAAGCATGACTCAATCAGTGAACATATAACGAATACACAAATAGCTCTGAGGAAGTAGAAATTATAAATACGATTTAGATGCCATCCTCTCAAAATCTCTTTAAAGTAGCACACATGCATTTGCTTCATTACTTAAGTATTTCTTTTTAAAACCATGTTTCCAGTGTCAAGAAATAATAATACTTTCCTTTAATACCATGATGGAAGTTGAAGGTGAAGTCGCTCAGTCGTGTCTGACTCTTTGCGACCCCTTGGACTGTAACCTACTAGGCTTCTCTGTCCATGGGATTCTCCAGGCAAGAATACTGGAGTGGATTGCCATTTCCTTCTCCAGGGGATCTTCCCGACCCAGGGATCGAACCCGGGTCTCCCGCATTGGAGGCAGATGCTTTAACCTCTGAGCCACCAGATGATAGAATTAAATCAATGAGACAAATTAATGAGAGGTAATGACAATGTTTCTTATGGGAGAGAAGAATAAAGGTCTCTTGATTTCAGAAACACCACGAAGAAAAAACCCAAACAGTTGGCCTGCATTTCCTCCTACAAGTCAGACTTTCAGACTTCACTTGGGATTTGTTCTTTCCAGGCACCAAGAGAAGACGGACTGCCATCCCTACATCAAATTGTACTGTCTTCCCCAAGCAGGGTCAGGCAGAGGGGGCTGCTACACAGCGCTCAGCCCCCATTTCTGCCTTCCACTCCTGCAGAGCACACAGGTGTTTACCGACATCTGCATGTCACCCAGTTCTACCTTTCTCATACCCAATTTCAGCACCTCTACCCTAGCTCCAGGCTATAAGGTTAGGCGGGATAGGAACCTAAGGCTACCTGTCCCTGTGGTACAAAATGTTTTCCCCCATCTCAGATGTTAGGTCTTTTAAGAGGGCTAGTTAAGCATTCTTCCAAAGAGAACTGCTGATGATTTATTATTGCTGATGGTGCCCTTAATGGATTTTTATATAAAGACCTGCAGCATGAAATGACCTCAGAGACCATTTAGTAATATCTCTTTATTTTAAAAATGACAAAATTATCACCCCAAGTCCACAGTTTACATTAGTATTCACTTTTGGTTTTGTACATTCTATGGATTAGGACAAATGTATGTATGATGACATGTATTCGCTATTACAGTATCAATACAGAAAATTTTTTTTACTGCCATAAAAATCCTCTGTGCTCTGCCTACTATTCCTCACTCCTTCACTGATCTTTTTCTTGTTTCCACAGTTCAGATGATAATGATGCATTAATTTAGGTTCATCAATGGTAACAAATATACCACTCTGGTGGGGGGTGTTGAGAATGGGGGAGGCTGGCATGCATCAGGGCAAGGTGGGTATGAGACATCTCTATCTTCCTCTCAATTTTTTCTGTGAACCTAGAACTGCCCTAAAAAAAATAACAAAGTCGTAAAAAATAACAAAATGGAGACTTTGGGAGGCTAAGTGACCTGACCAAGGTCACAGACCTGGTTCCCAGCGGACCAGACTAGAATGCAGGGGCCTTATGTTGCAAGTTTTATGCACCGCGCATTGCTACCCTGCATCTCATAATACCAAGAAAAAGTCAAGAGATACTTGGAATTAGAGGAGGATCTCCTCTAGTTCCAACTGAATCACCCACTCACTGCTCGTGGGGAGAACTGGGGCAGGTTCTGAAATTTACATCTGGGTTCTGTTTTAACCCCACCCCACCCCAACCACACACACCCCAGCGCCTCCACACTTCTGCTCTTGCTGTGCTCTGCCTGGAAGACTTCCTTCTCCATCTTCAGCTGCTACTTGCTCCTGAAGGTGAAGCCTCCTCTGGGCAGAATGAATTCCTTTCTCACAATTCTCAACTCTGAGTACTTTGCAAATAACTCAGTCATAGAATGTGTAAATACTGTACTCAATGGTTACTTATTAGCCCTCCAATTAGACCCTGAGCTCTGTTAAGCAGGACTAGATCTTAAATTACCTTCACATTTCCAGAGACAAGCTCTGTGATGGAGTACCATTTATGTGCTCAGATCTAAAATTTCTTTTTTCCAGAGTACAGTTTAAGACTAGAAAACATTATCAAACAAAAATAAATATTGCTTCTACAGTGCAGCAGCTGATAGAATATATGGAATATTGTACGTTTAAGAGTGCTGGTAGGGGACAAACTATATTATTATGAGGATATACAGATATTCTTTCCTTCATATTAGAAACATGATTGACAACAGAACTGTAATTTTTCATTGTTCTGAAACTGCTAATAACCATTTAAGTTAAGAATAATAGGCAATCATTTGCTTTAAAAACAAAAGAATCACACAAAATACATAAAGTATATAAAGAACAGTTTGGTCCTTGGTCCTGGTACTTGCTGGGAGTCATTTTGGAAGGTTATAAGGCCATCAGTGATGAGGAGGCACAGATCAAATATTGAACCTGGAAACATCTGGTTTTAGATTGTGATCACATAAAAACAAGGCAAAAAAAAAACAACAAAAAACAAGGTCAGTCACAAAGTTACTGCTTATAATCCTTGCTACTTTAGGACCAAGATTACATTTAAATGTACTAAAGCGAAAAAAAATATTACAATAATCTACTTTGCAAGTGTCAAATAACCAACTGTTTGATTCAAGATTTTAAAAAAGGAAATGAACACACACCACACAAAGATGGTTAAGCTGTTTTTTCCTACCACCTACACAATGTATAATGGTGCATACTTAGAAATAAAGTTTTAGGTCAAAAAACTTCATCTTTTTAAAGTATCTTTCACTCCACTTTATAGGTTCCTATGATTTGTATTTTCCCTAAAACACAACATTTGCTCTATTCATTTATCTCATAAGGACTTGACAGAAATGCAAATATATACATATATAAAAGTGGCCAGCTTAGATATGACAGCCCAGAATTTAGTAACTGTATAGGCTTTACGGCTGTTTCACTTACATATAAAATGAATTTTAGAGGACAGACATATTTGATATTTATTCTAATGAAAGCTTATTAATCACAACATGTTTTTTGAAGGTTATTTTTAAAACCTTCATTTTTTAAATTCAGATGATGTCCAGGCTCAGCCTTTTAAAAGGAATGTTGGTTTGTTAGATTGGGCCATCTTTCTTTATTTCCCTTAACATTCAAACATAAAATAAGGAGGAATGCAGGTCTACTAAAAAATAAAATACTTGTAGCAATACTTTAAATTATTTGGCTTTGCAAAACATTGCTTAAGAAATCAAGTTCAGCTTAGTTGTAGGTAAATGTAATTATGCCCGAGGTTGGGATGGGTTACTCTCCTTTTGGCTGGAGGTTATACTTTTGTGGCTGGAAAAAATGCTCTTCAATAGCACTAACTAGTTCATCTAGTTCTTTCTTCAGCTGCTTGGGATCACTGCAAAATAAGGGGGAAAAAATTTCAGGTCAGTGGATTATTCTGGAGCATGTTTTAAAGACTTCCAATATCAAGCAACACTGATATTTACTCTTAAGTGAAGAGTTAAATCAGACAGAACTCCAGTTACTTAAGCATGGGAACACATCTGTGGCGTGGATAAAAAGCCCATGAGACAAGATTCATTATTTTCCCCAGAGGCTTCCCCAAGGTCTCTACTATAAACAAAACCACACCTTTGCACTTCTCATAAGGATTTTTTTTTTTTTTTTGGCCATGTGAGGCGTGTGGGTTCTTAGTTCCCTGACCAAGGATTGAACCTCTGCCCCCTGCACTGGAAGTGCAGAGTCTTAACCACTGGGCCACCAGGGAAGTCCCATAAGAATTTTCAAAACACACAATCTGCAGCCTAGCGTCCCTAAAAGTTCTGCAGGGTCCACACCTAACAGTGCAGAGAAAGCTTTCCCAACTCCAGTTGTCATTAAATCCCACTGAACTGTTATAGATATCTCCTGCAAGTCCTTGGTCTTGCAGGACATGAATGTTCCTGATCCTGTCTGTCTTCAAACTATTGGGAGCTTGGCTGAAGCCTCATGTATAAAGCCTTCCCAGGATGGAAGAGATGGTGAGCCTCCTGGTGGGCCTGCTGGTCACGCACCAGGAACTCAGACTCCAAATCTTTTTAATTTTACTTTGGGAACAAAAAAGTCACAACTAAAGTATAAACAAAAATCTAGGGAACTAGATCTCTTTAACGAAATCAAGATTTTAAGCACGTGAAAAATACTCATTTATGTGCAAACAATTGGAGGGTTGATTAATAGATAAAACAGACTTATAATCAGACGTGTCTAATTTATGTGTCAGGCTTATGTATTAGGCTACTAGCTGATGTGAGTTACTGTATTTAAAACCAAGAAGTTCAATAAAAGAAATTTAAATCCCTCAATTCAAACTTTTAATACTTTATACCTGACCATCTTTAACAAAATGGGCAATCTTTGTAATTAGTAAAGATCATCCTTGCATTGTAACTGTTAACCAGTACAACTAAAACAATCCATTTTATTACAGACAGTAATTCTGGCTCTACTACTTACTAGCTCTGTGCCCTTGGGTGAGTGGCTTGACCTTTCAAAGGCCCAGATTCCTCACTTGTAAAACTGAAATAAAGACTATCCTCTCAAGAGAGTTGTTGTATAGATTGAGATAAATTATATAAAGCAATTAGCACAACCTGGCCCCAAAACCTCAATAAATGTAGCTATCATTATAATTATTTTTATCCCCATTGGTAACATATAAAGTAATTATGCTTCATAAATATATATGAATTACACAAGTCTTTTTTTCCTTCTCCAAAAATGTGCTTTGAGGAAGATAACAGTTCTCAGGAAGGCACACTGACTAATAATTACTGCATTTTTTTTTAAACAATATCCATTAAACTAAAACTCATCAATGAATTTAATTTACTATGTATCTCCTGCTGGTTTTGTTTATCTGTTAGAACCCTGCTTGACATAATTATTACCTAATTTTTGAGACAGTAAGAGCAGTTCTTTGTTCTTAGGAGATGAATATTAAAGTCTGCAACTTATTTTCAAATGGCTGAGAAAAATATGAGAGCAAATATCGCCAAACATTAGCGACCACTGAGACTAGGTTGGGGTAGGCAAACTATGGCTTTTGGCCTGTTTGAGCAGTTTTATTGGGAACAGCCACGACCACTCTTTTATGTCTGTGGGTGCTTTCCATCCACAACAGGAGAGCTGCATGGTTGTAACAAGGATTGTGTGGTCTGTAAACCCTAAAATAGTTACTATTTGGCTCTTTACAGAAAGTTTGCCAACCCCTAGTCTGTATGAGGAGTATGTGCTTATTCACTACACTATTTCTACATTTCTATAGGTTTGAAATTTTTCAGAATAAAAAGTTGGACAAAACTAAAGACATGAAGGGAATTCCCTGGTGGTCCAGTGGTTTAGGACTCCATGCTTCGACTGGTGAGGGTGCAGATTCAAACCCTGGTCATGGAACTAAGATCTCACAAGTCATGTGGCATGGCCAAACCCCCCCCAAAAACAATAATAAAAAAAAAAAAAAAAAAAAAAGACATCAACCCCAACAAAAAATTTTAAAAATAGTACTTGTATTTGAAAAAAAGATTTTCAATTCTAAAGAGTTAGTGGGTTGTGGAATTCTACAAATGAATAGAATTCATGATGTAAAATATATTGATAATATTTAGCATTATCAGAAAATCAGGAAACCTTAGCCATGGCTTTATGGCTGTTGTGATAGGTATGTTGATGCCTTGCTTGAGTCCAGACATCATATCTATGGACTAATGTCCCAGTTTTCTGATCCTGTCTGTCTTCAAACTATTGGGAGCTTGGCTGAAGCCTCGTGTGTAAGGCTTTCCCAGGATGGAAGAGATGGGGAGCCTCCTAGTGGGCCTGCTGGTCACTTACAAAGAACTCAGACCCTCTGTTTATCTTTTTAATTTTACTTTGGGAACAAAAAGGTCACAACTAAAGTATAAACAAAAATCTAGGGAACTAGATCTCTTTATTGAAATCGAGATTTTAAGCATGTGGAAAATACTCATTTATGTGCAAACAATTGGAGGGTTGATAATAGATAAAACACTTATAATTAGACATTTTTCAATGACGATAATAAAACGGCAAACTTTCAAAGTATCTTCAGCAATTTAGAAACTAATATTTGAATTAAGTCCACTCAATAAGCCATGTAAAAAATGTAAATACCACAGACCCTTGAGTAGTAAGTTGTATTGTTATTATAAAAGAAAGTTTTTTTTTAAAAAAAAAAACATTACATATATTTTCACAGGATAATGAAAAGGAAAAGATAAATATATAGAGAAAATAGATCTTTTTGTTTTTTAAAATTTTTGTCCATGCTGCATGGGATCTTAGCTACCCAACCAGGGATCAAACTTGAACCTCCTGCGGCAGAAGCGCAGTTTTAACTACAGGATCGCCAGGGAAATTTCCCTGAATATACATCTTTAAATTGGACTTAATGTTCATTTGTTTTCAAAACAGGGAGTCACAGAAATATGGAAACACTAAGTAGAATGAGAAATGAGAATTATTCAGAAGATTCAGGGCTCATGTGGATGTAGCCTGCTATTTCCTTTATGATAAACTCCCCGATAGGTGAATATTCTGAGTTCTTGTACTCAAGGTTTATAGTTTTGTTTTACTATTTCTTGCTTTGCTGTCAGCACTCACTTCTCCCTGATTAAGGAAAGTCCAACTGCAACAAATCTTCCCCAGCCCCTCTAACCTGCTACACTTAATCTGTCATTGGCTGGCTAATTTAGGATGCTCAGAAAATTTCCTTTGCTCTTATTTCCACATAATGGAAGTTTGGTTCACAAGCCAGAAAAACCCTCTGATCAATGCTCTGGGGTGTATGTGCCATTACCACCTAGACAGACTTATGCTGTCCACTACAGCAGCCGCTAGTAACACGTGGCTATGGTGCACGTGCAATGTGGCTGGTGCAATGAGGAAATGAACTGAAATTTCAAATTGCATATGTGGCTCGTATTTTATTTCTGTTGGATAGCACTGACTTAATTCACTTAAAAAAAAATTTCCTGATTTGAACTGTTTATGAATAGAGAAGTGAAAGCTAAGCGACTGTTAAGTGTGTAATATTACATTTACATGTGCTAGCTACATGTACCATGGCTGATACAGTTCCAAATCTTACAGGTGTTGGAAACTGAGTGACTCAAACCCTTTCAGTTTAGTCGCTCAGTCGTGTCCAGTCTTTGCGACCCCATGGACTGCAGCACGCTAGGCTTCCCTGTCCGTCACCAATTCCCCAAGCTTACTCAAACTCATGTCTGTCGAGTAGGTGATGCCATCCAACCATCTCATCTTCTATCAACCCCTTCTCCTCCTGCTTTCAATTTTTCCCAGCATCAGGATCTTTTCCAGTTAGTCAGTTCTTCCCAGCAGGTGGCCAAAGTATTGGAGTTTCAGCTTCAGCATCAGTCCTTCCAATGAATATTCAGGACTGATTTCCTTTAGGATTGACTGGTTTGATCTCCTTGCAGTCCAAGGGACTCTCAAGAGTCTTTTCCAACACCACAGTTCAAAGGCATCAGTTCTTTGGCACTCAGCTTTTTTTATAGTCCAAACCTTTTACAAGGTCACAAAACATGACCTTGAAGCTACTAGACCGTCAGCTCTTTGGTGGTGAGGACACTTTCTGCTGTGGCTCTTTATCTGCCCCAAAACCCAGCATGATTTACACACAATGGATGCTCAAAGATATTTGTTGAATGGATTTGACTGGATGGATTTCATTAATTTAATCCATTAATTCATTAATGGATTCTAATTCATTTGTACCAGGGACATGGAGAAAAAGTCATTGGTGCCAGCCTCAAATAAAAAGTACTAGAAAAAGGAAATTTTATTAATATTACTGAAATTAGGAAGTTTTCCCATACAGGGAAATTTTAGAAGGAAATAAATAGGAAGAAAGCACTCCTGTTCCTCGACACTTCAAACAGCTATTAAAATCACAATATTGCTGCAGGTTCTGAAACAACATTCTAACTTAAACTACATACTGGACAGATGAGCTATTTTACTTAGTGTCTGCAGAGAATTTAGGAAGTTTAAGGAATAAAAACTACAGCTGCTGCCATCCATACCTATTTCCAGGGGGGGCGCACAGTTCCAAATAGTACTTGATTTTGGGCTCTGTCCCACTGGTCCGCATGGTGGCCACGCCTCCATTAGCAAAGCTAAAGGTGATCATCTGGCTGCTTTTACTAGTCGGGAGAATCTAGGAATTAATTTTCATGTTATAAATTTATTAGTAAGTAGCAACATAAGTTGTTTTTTACCTAACATATTTTTCCTCAAATAAGCAAGAAAGTAAATGCAAAAAAAAAGAAGAACACATTTGAGGAAGTCAGAAAATATACTCGGTATAAATGAAATAAATAATAATAAGGCAATTTGTGAAAGTAAAGTAACTTTGTATACTACTTTTTACCTCTGTAGTTCTATTAAAGGTACTAAAAGTTTTTCTAAAATCGAAACACACCCTTTCACAAGAAACTGCTTTAAACCGATTAATAATGCATTACAAAACCCCACAAAACAATGAAATAGGCTTATTTCACTTTCAAAAGCTTCTGGTATATGTATCATGGCTGACTGCTCTTCAAACTCTACTAAAGTGACCGAAGTATTAAAATAAAAAAGCACACAAGGGCAAAGCGGCAGCAGCTGTTGAGGGGTTTGCCAACCAATCGTGGCAGTCAGAAACCAGATGGAGGGACGGAAGGGACCTGCTGGAACACAGGACAATGACCAGGGGGTGCCTACAACAGGCAGACAAGAACCGAGTCAGGACGCTCTGCAGAGCCCTGGCAAAGCTCACTAACCGGGGCACCAGGTCCTGCAAAGGGCAGGCCGGAGGCAAAGGCAGACAAAGACAGCATCTGAAAGGAGCTACTGGATCCTCCCAGATCCTCAACTTTTGCCCATGTGGTCAACAAACCACCTCACCAGGAGACGGCTTAAATCTCTGGTATAATTGAAACAGAAGAGCTTAGAAGTTGGGGGACACTGGGCATCATGGAAGGCAGGGCATGGAGAAAACTGAGAGTAACTCAGAGTCCCCACACTGAACTCTAGCACCCCTCCTCCCAGGTCCCATGGACCTCTCCAACACTTCCAGGGACTCAGCATCCCAGCCTATAACCCTTAGGCAGGAGACTGGGGCGACAGCGAGGCATCCCCAGAAGACCTTGAAGGAAATAAAGACAATTCATAGGAAGAAAGATCTACATTTTTAAAAAAAAGCTGCAATTAATATTCTTAATAGAGATAAGATATAATATACATGAAACAAGATATTACTTTTAATAGAGGAAAAAGAGCTGAAATGTTCAAAGAAGCAGACATTTAACGTTGAGGTAATCTCCCCCAAAGTAGGAAAGAAGACACAGATGGACGACGGGAAGAGAGAAACATGGAAAGCAGAACCTCACTCCAGGAGGGTCACCATCTAAGAACTTGTCAAGAAGGACTGGTCAAGAAGGGAAGAACAGAAAATTCAAGGGAAAAGGTTATTTGGAAAACAACCATCCAGCCCCCTTCTTTGAAAAAAATCAAGAGTTTCTCAGGACGGAAAGAAATGACTCCATCGGCCAACAAAGACCAACCAAGTGTCCAGAAAAATGAAAGAAAGGAGGCCCTTACTAAAAGCTTATCACTGGAATTCTGAACCCAAGGTTTAGTGGAATGTTCCTAATACTTTCCACAGAGAAAAAAAATTTGCACAGAAAGGACTGAATGAGTATGGCATCCTTATCCCTGGATGCAGCACACGGCAGGTTCCAACTATTCCCTGAATAAATGAATGATGGATGATGCTCCACAGCTTGACAAACATGGAGCAATGCTTTCAAAACTGTGAGTCAATAAAGTGTGCGGGTAGAGCAAGACATTTTCAGACCTAAACACCTCTAAAAATTTACCTCTATTCACTTCTTCTTAGGAAGATACTAGAAAATGTGATTTAGGAAGCTAATTATAAAAAGGGGTCCAGGAGCAAGGGATATAACCCCAGAGAGTAGTGAAGAGCATTCCCAGGATGACAGCTGGGCATTCAACCCAGAGAGCAGTGGGCCCTCCCCAGAGAAATGGGCCAGGAGGGAGGCCACTGGAAACAAGACGGAACTGACAGAAGCAGGGAATCACTGGACTAGGTAGAAAACCCTACTGAAAGCTATTTGAAGGATGTGGGAAGAACTGGTGAGGAATACATAGAAATCCATGCAAATGAGAGAACAAAGCAGCTATTAATTATAGAAAAAAATAATTCTTTATACAATGTAAGGGCAACTTAAGCAAAGTACACTACTTAGCTAAGCAGAAAACAATAGTTACTAGTCATCATAATACAAGCTTGGAATCTGATGTTGCCAAAACCTGTGGTACAAATGTACTGCAAGGACAGGGGAGAAGAGTTGTGAATGCTGCAACTCTAAGAACTAAATCCCTATTTCCATCATGTTGCTATGTTAATTCGCTTTAGTAGTGTCCAGCTCTTTGCGACCCCATGAACTATAGCTTGCCAGGCTCTTCTGTCCATGCGATTTTCCAGGCAAGAATACTGGAGGGGGTTGCCATTTCCTCCTCCAATCTCCATCACAGAAAATTCATAAAGCCTAACACTGATAAGTCAAAGCATCACCACATGAGCATGTTATTTAGAACCATGAGAAACAACCAAGAGGGAAGGTGGTTTTCTTGACTCATGGCAGTGAAATGGTAGGAGGTGGAACTGCCAAGTTTCTTCACAACCCTTTAATACTATTGCCTTTTAAAATCATATTGTGTGCAGATGTAAATTAAAAAATATAAAAAGGAGAATATTAAAGCAAATGTCCAGCATCTCATAAGGATATTCTTGCTCTTCTTTCCCTACCCACTTGCAATACTATCTTCTGCCATATTTGTGGCTTCTTTTGACTCCAGGTGGGGACCCACATGGTAGGAAGAATTTGAACTCATGTGCTATAGCTAACAACTCCCATATGAATGAATGATTTAGTGCTGGTTGCTCAGTCAAGTGGAACTCTGTGCAACCCCATGGACTATAGCCCACCACATTCCTCTGTCCATGGAATTCTCCAAGCAAGTATACTGGAGTGGGTAGCCATTCCTTTCTCCAGGGGATCTTCTTGACCCAGGGATTGAACATGGGTATCCCACAGTACAGGTGGATTCTTTACCATCTGAGCCACCAGGGAAGCCCCGACAACTCCCATATAGTCAGAGAATAGGGTAAAACTAAGGAGGAAGCTAACGGTAGTTCTCAAGGCTGGACGAGTAACATCAGCATCAGCAGGGCACTTATGAGAAAGGCAAATAGGGGTGGGCTGCAGCACTCAAGTGCTTTAACCTGGACACCAGGTGATTTTGATGTTTTTTCAAGTTCAACTGCTGAAAGAGAGGAAAAGCCGGATTTGCGATCAGAAGACCCAGATTCTACCCAGAGCATCACCAATTAGCTTCTAACCACAGGCAGGTCTTACACTTCTGAGTATAGTCATCCCTCGGCACCCATGGAGGGTGCCAGGAGCCCCTGCAGATACCAAAATCCACGGATGCTTCAGTCCATTATAGACACTAGCGTAGTAAGTTGACTCTCGGTATTTATGATGTGCCTAAGATACCGAGAGCCGACTGTATCAGTTTCCTGATGTGTTCAAAGATGGCACAGGCTGAGACGACGAGTGAGAATCCCTGTAGTTTTAGCTCATGTTTTAAAATTATCTCTATATTTTAATAGCTTATTCATAATAATGCCTAAAATCAGCTTCAATTAATTATATGATTAAATAGGCTGAACTATTCAAAGCACAGTGAAAAAGTAAATAGAGAAGACTAACGATAAAAAACATTACTCACAGCTTTTTTATCAGGTTCGTTATCATCATAGCCAGTTGTAAGGTCCCTAATGTGAGAAATCTCAAATCTGCCACAAGTTTTTGGATAATTACTCTTCCCATCATAGTTTCTAAGGTTTTCAAATAATTGTTTAATAGTTTCTTGATCATGGCAGATAAAATACGACGCTCTGGTGATATGGTAGCCATACCTATCAATACAAACAAACATGGTTACATGCAAATGAGGAACAAATAATTGTGCACAGTGTACACTGAACATGTATCTATTAAACAGTATATTCTAAAACAAACAACCACAACTAATTTCAAAGGAGTAATTCAGCATTAAACAAAGAGGTCCAACAATCTACCCCAGGAATCACTGCCCTGCTGTGTGGCTCTCAGTCTCTATTTGTAAGTAAAAGTTTTATCATTGGAATACAGCCACGTCATGCCCATTACCTTGTATCTGGTTGTTTTTGCACTAGAAAGGCAGAAATAAGTAATTGCTACAAAGACTAAACAGATGTTTAATGAACACATTTAGTCTTTTTCAACACTGGACATTTAAAAAATCACATTCTTCCCTTAGCCATTTCTGCAACTAATGTTCTCATTTATGAAGGATTAACGTCATCACAAATGGTAATTACTATTAACTGCTTAAGTAGCAAAAGGAAAAGGTGATCTCTTCTTTAGTTTTCATAAGAAATAGAATTCATAACTAAAGCAAGAGCATCAGAAAGAATATGAGTACCCCATGCACGAGAAGGGAACAAAACATTAAAAAATATTCCTGTGTGCGGACGCATGTGAATTGTATCTATGGTGATCATTTCACAATATAGACATACACTGAATCACTGTGTTGTACATCTGAACTGATAAAAAAAAATTACTTCAATTAAATAGTCAGTAGAAACTTACTCAACATAGATGGCTTTTAGCTGCTGAGACAAAGACAAATTCTTGGTTGCTAGAAAGCTGGCCAACTCCGCAGTTATGACAGCAGCGCTGACTCCATCTTTGTCCAGCACGAAAGGGCAGCACATATATCCTGCAGAAATACGAGTCATACACGTACCCTAAGGATTGGGTCCTTTTACACACTGCGGATACACACATCTATATGCATCCTGCCTATTGCATGAGAGGTTGTCAAGGATGTAAACGATTCTCATTTACACTGTATTTAATTCTGACTGTATTTAAGAATCTAGCCCAGTGCCTAGTGGGTCTTCACAAAGTATTTGTTGAGTACAAACTATGATGCATAAAATAAATGATATATAAGGATGCATTGTACAACACAAGGAGTCTAGCCAATATTTTATAATAAATATAAATGAAGTATAGTCTATAAAAATATTGAATCATTATGTTGTAAACCTGAAACTAATATGGATGCACTCAGATGCTCAGTTGTGTCCAACTCTTTGCAACCGCATGGCCTGTATCCCGCAAGTCTTATCTGTCCATGGGATTCTCCAGGAAAGAATACTAGAATGGGTTGCCATGCCCTCCAGGGGATCTATTCAACCCAGGGATCGAGCCCTCATCTCTTAGGTCTCCTGCACTGGCAGGCAGGTTCTTTACCACTAGTGCCACCTGGGAAGCCCTCAGTTCAGTTCAGTTCAGCGCTCAGTCGTATCCAACTCTTTCTGACTCCATGGACTGCAGTACGCCAGGCTTCCCGGTCCATCACCAACTCCCATAGCTTACTCAAACTCATGTCCATTGAATTGGTGTTGCCATCCAACCATCTCACCCTCGGTCATCCCCTTTTCCTGCCTTCAATCTTCCCAGCATCAGGGTCTTTTCAAATGAGTCAGTTCTTCGCATCAGGTGGCCTAAGTATTGGAATTTCAGCTTTAGCATCAATCCTTCTAATGAATATTCAGGACTGATTTCTTCTAGGATGGACTGGTTGGATCTCCTTGCAGTCCAGACTCTCAAGAGTCTTTTCCAACACCACACTTCAAAAGCATCAATTCTTCGGCACTCAGCTTTCTTTATAGTCCAACTCTCACATCCATATGTGACTACTGGAAAAACCACAGCTTTGACTAGGTGGACCTTTGTTGGCAAAGTAATGTCTCTGTTTTTTAACATGCTATCTAGGTTGGTCACAACTTTTCTTCCAAGGAGTAAGCACCTTTTAATTTCATGGCTGCAGTCACCATCTGCAGTGGTTTTGGAGCCTCCAAAAATAAAGTCAGCCACTGTTTCCCCATCTATTTGCCATGAAGTGATGGGACCGGATGCCATGATCTTAGTTTTCTGAATGTTGAGTTTTAAGCCAACTTTTTCACTCTCCTCTTTCACTTTCATCAAGAGACTCTTTAGTTCTTCTTTACTTTCTGCTGGAAGTGTGGTGTCATGTGCATATCTGAGGTTATTGATATTTCTCCCTGCAACCTTGATTCCAGCTTGTGTTTCATCCAGCCCATCATTTCTCATGATGTACTCTGAATGTAAGTTAAATAAGCAGGGAAGCCCTCAACTATGCTTTAATTAAAAAAAAAAAAAAAAAAGGAACAAAAAGAGGAAGTATTTGTAGAATAACCTGTAAGGATAGTCTCCCTTCTAGACAAATTGTCCTCATTTTCCAGGTCTAGCCCTTCAGCTCACACAAAATTGTTTCTAGTTGCTCGAGTCAATGCTTATTCTGTCTTCTCTGAATTCCCATAGTTTTTGCAGTACATGATTCGTCTTGACAGTGAGCCTATACTCTTTTGTGTGGTTACTAACCTCACTTATATAAACTACTACAGGCTAACATCAGTTCATCCATTTCTTTCAGGGTCAGTGTGTAATTGATAAGCAATAAATATTTGATAAACAAATTTTTGGGCTTCCCAGGTAGCACTAGTGGTAAAGAAATCACCTGCTAATACAAGAGACATAAGAGATGAAGGTTCAATTCCTGGGTCAGTAAGATCCCCTGGAGGAGGGCATGACAACCCACTCCAGTATTCTTGCCTAGAGGATCCCATGGACAGAGGAGCCTGGTGGGCTATGGTCCATACGGCCGGAAAGAGTTGGACACGACTGAAGCAACTTAGCATATACATAGTAACTTTTACTAAATAAACAGCTAAAATATCCCCAGCACAAACATTTGCATTTCACGTTTCTATTGCTGGCTCTCCTTTTCGCTCATTTACAGTGATTATTTAAGACAAGTGTTTTCCCATTATCCTGGCTGGTTCTTTCAGGTGATAACCACTCTGATGGAAGCCCTACAACTGTGGCTTCTCCTTTCTTCTGGACATATCTCTGCAGGGCACTCTCTGATGGGCAGTGAACTACATGTGGCCTAGATATCAACACCACAGTGAGGAAATACTACAGCTCCCCAAGTAGGAGGATTTTCTTAAGCTACTACAGCAAGTACAAAACATCACTATTCACAGTCATCAGGAGAGAGGATTCACTTCCTTACATGAATGGCTTGATTATTTGTGAGATATTCTTTTCAGCTAAAAAAGAAATCTGTGACGCCAACTCTGGGTTGGACAGTTCAGCACATGCAGAGGGTCACAGAAGAAAAGCAAACTGCATGCTTCTGTTTCGCTGTTAATCTTTGAACCCAAATCCAAATCTTTGCCCGTTTATGCGCATTCTATAACTGATCACATGATCATGGTGCTCAACTCTTACCAATAGCTTCTTCAAATGCAAATAAGACATTTTTCCCCTGGTCTATCAGCTGTTTGGCTCGATTTCCCATCCACTTAAAACCAGTTAATGTTTCCTAAAAGGATAATCCAAGAGAGAGAGAAATGTCTTAGACTTTCTCCAGAGCAAAAGAAAGAGAAAGGGGCAAGTCTCACAAACACTATACCTCGAAGTGAAAGCCCTCCTTCAAGGCGATGGCTCGCAGGATTTTGGAAGAGACAGTGCTGGACAACATGTATAAGTTTTGAAGGGCGCTGAGATCTTGGTTTTTTTCTTTCCAAGAAGTAAAGAGCCACCAGCCCAGGAGGGCCCCCAACTCATTGCCTGAAAACACTTTCCATTCGCCACTGAAAGAAAAAACCACCTATGCATGACAGTGATCTTAAGAGAGTGCTTAATTGTAAGTGACAAATATGGACAGAACAATTAAGCCAAACAAGGGTCCAAGGGGCCTCTGCAGGACTGTTCTCCTTATTCTTTCTTGTTGTTGCTGTTCTCATTATTCTTGTTTACATAACAGAAGTGTGGCTACCACTGCATAAACATCTGAGCAGCTACCGTGTCTCAGCCAGTTTGCCTAGACAAACATCCTATCTTTGAAAACTCTAAGTATGTCAGCAATGACACAGAAATGCTTTTATTTCAGTCTTCACAAAGGCTTTGGTTTTAAACATAACAGATACATGCTGGCAAGATGCTCCTCAAGTATAATAGCTTATATATTTCAATTTTTTGCTCAGCACTGCAGATTCTGAGAGAGAGCTTAGCATTTCTTAAGATTCAGCACAGTTCTAGCACAGTCTGGACACCAGAAAACAGGCCTGCAACTGTCACTTTGTGAAGTCAAGGTGGTTACAACCATACCTCACATTTGATCATATAGCACCTCAACTTAAATTTCTAAAAACTGACACAGAATTGAACCTGTTTTGTCATAACTGAAAGTCCTGAACCTTTGGCAGCACCAAACCGTCCCCCAAACATCACACATGCTGTTTGACCCGCAAAACTACTTGGAGGATGTGTACCTTTCAACTTTCCTCCTAATCCATCAGTGCTCTGTACAAACTCTACAGTCACACTTATCTCAAGCACTGCAACACCCCCATCTTGTGCTTCTTCCAGCCCAGCGTTTCTCATGATGTACTCTGCATAGAAGTTAAATAAGCAGAGTGACAATATACAGCCTTGACGTACTCCTTTCCCTATTTGAAACCAGTCTGTTCCATGTCCAGTTCTAACTGTTGCTTCCTGACCTGCATACAGGTTTCTCAAGAGGCACGTTAGGTGGTCTGGTATTCCCACCTCTTTCAGAATTTTCCATAGTTTATTGTGAGCCACACAGTCAAAGGCTTTGGCATAGTCAATAAAGCAGAAATAGATGTTTTTCTGCAACTCTCTTGCTTTTTCGATGATCCACCACATGTTGGCAATTTGATCTCTGGTTCCTCTGCCTTTTCTAAAACCAGCTTGAACATCTGGAAGTTCACGGTTCACATATTGCTGAAGCCTGGCTTGGAGAATTTTAAGCATTACTTAACTCGTGTGTGAGATAAGTGCAATTGTGTGGTAGTTTGAGCATTCTTTGGGATTGCCTTTCTTTGGAATTCAACATGGCATTGAAGGTCTGGCTCCTCACCAAACTTTTGCCAAGTGCTGAACTTTAAAGCCAGCACCAAACAAAGTACTTTGCCCTCATTAGGCACTGAGTCATCAATTATGATAAAAGTAATGATAAAAGGGGGATGGTAACAAGTAAGTTCAATACCAAAGTTCAACACCAAATACACGCTGGGCTAGCTGACCCTACATTATACTTGCCGAACCTGTGGCCCCTGGACTGGTACTTGCTCTATGTCAGAGGATCTGACAGAGGTTCAGTGAGATAATCATTTGCAAGATAACTGGGAAACATTTCCAAATACATCCGGTCTCTCCAGAAACATCTGACTGACACCATATCACACATTATGCAGGAAATCACAATTTATTGTACCTGTCTTGCTTTTCTGCCACAGCAAGTCTATCAGCATCTGGGTCATTTGCTAAAATGATTTTGGCCTTGGTTTTGTCAGCCAAAGCGAAAGACAAAGTCTGAAAAAGAGAGAAAAAAAAAGAGAAAAAGATCACTCCAACCAAGAACTGAGCACATTACAGTCTTTAAAAATATTCAGCTCTTTAAGAACTAAAAGAGGTCTCTTCCCAAACCAAGACTGAATCCTATTTCTAGAACTGGTCTTGGTTGGTCACATACTACTTCCTAAGTCAGAAGTCAGATAAGGAGAGTATCAACACATGACCCACGTGTGCCAGTGGGACTCGCCCAACATCTGACTGTGTTTGTGGCTGGACTGGTTATTTCTAAGCCTGGCCCTGTGATCAACCTCACAGACAAATCAAAATTGACTCTCTGAGTATAACTGTTACCCTAACTTTTAACTGGAGGCTTCTTTGATGGTCCAGCAGCTAAGACTCTGTGCCCCCAGTGCTGGGGGCCTGGTTCAATCACTGGTCAGGGAACTAGATCCCACATGTTGCAACTAAGATCTGGGGCAGCCAAGTAAATAAATACTAAAAATAAATAAAATAAAAAGCTTAAAGGAACCATAACTGAAATAGCAACTTTTTCATATCAGAAAAATATCAACTGAGGAATAAAAATTGCGTGACAAACCTCCATTCTATTATTGTTTCTTTTTGGCATTAAGAAGCACCGTAAATTAAATGAAATTAAATTAATTAAATTGAATGTAAAGCATCATTTTAAATTTGTGAGCAATTTCAGCTTTCACATCCTGATGCTTAAGACATCTGATTTGAAAGTTCCTTTAAGAAATGGATGACTAATAAATATAAATTTCCAATGATGAAATCACATTTTTGTTTGACACAATGAAAACACAAGAAAAACTTATTTTACTCCAAAGTAATAGTTTTGAATTATATTCAAGATAAATTTTATTATTAAAAAACAGTCAAGTTACCAAGACACCTTTACCCTCTTCGGGATTCGGGTATTTCACTGTTGGGAACTCAGGATCAGGGTCCTTCTGTTCGGGAACAGCCTCGGGAGGAACAAAGTCGAATGCCTTGAAAGCCGACTGCACGAAGCTGTGACCCACACCATGGACAGAGGTATGCACAAACTTCACCTTGGTCTCCTTGTTCACAGCCCTAGAAACAGACATGTGGAGAACAAGAAGATACACAAACATGGCTCTCAAAATGAAAGGAGGTTTGCAAATTATTACCTAAGAGCATAAGATTTCAAAATAATAAGAGTGTATAAGACAACTGAGTATCTTTCAAAATTCTATTTAAAAAAAAAAAAAAAGCTTTTCTACTCTCTTCCAAACATACACGCTCCCACAACACATTGTTTTAAATTTCACTCTCTAGTTACTTCCTGCAAATCTGATTACTTTTGGATTTTGTTTCATGCTACAACTTTCACACCTACAGTGGATTCCAGGAGGGACTCCCAGCTGGCCCATTGGCAGTACCTACCCACAGCAGTGCCAGCTCCAGGGCTTCAACTATTCTCTACCATCTTCACAGAAGATTTTCAAAATGTCCCTTTGAACACAATGCGATGGAACTTCCCATATACAGACGTATAACTAATAAAACATTTTTTTTTGTCAAGTAACAATCCTATTTAGCAAAGTGCTCTGATTGAGGGACTTAATTTAGAATAAAAATAACATCAAAATTAACAGCAGAAGTTATAGAAAATGTAAATACAAAGTGTTAAAAAATTCCAGCTATCTGACTGCTAGGTTCTAAGGTAGTGTACACTTCTTTTGGCAATGAGTAAATAAACAAGGTCTTCCTTAAGACAACAGTAGTTTAAAACAAACATATCTTTGAAAATAAATACATCTAGAAAAATAAATATGAAGATTAGTGAGAACAAATCTGGAAAAGATAAGATTCAGAAGTTGATCCAACTTGCATTGGGAAATATGTGAGAAGCGGTAAGGCTTAGTGGTTAATAAGATTTGGAGACAGATTCTAAATTTAAATCCTGGAGATCTGCTACTTTTATTTGGCTGCCCTGGGTTTTAGTTGTAACACACAGGATCTTCAATCTTTGTTGCAGCACGTGAGATCTTTAGCTGTGGCATGTGGGATCTAGTTCCCTGACCAGAGATCAAACCTGGGCCCCCTGCATTGGGAGCGTGAAGTCTTAGCCACTGGACCACTAGGAAAGTCACTAGAGCTCTGCCACTTCTAAGCTGTGTGACTGTTGCTTATTTTCTGTGACCTCTCTGAGTTACAGTTTTCTCATCTATAAAATGGCAATATATCAGAACCTACCCTCGGCATTACTGTGATGATTAAAATGAGATGAATTAATTAGTACAAAGGAAGGGAATATAGCAGTTATCTGATAGATAATAGCACTTAAATCATGTTAGAAATTGATTAAAGGTGGTACTTCCAATTAGTCAAAGAAAAATAGATCCTTCAGTTTAATATGGTAGCACAACTGCACTTTTTAGAAAGAATTTAATCTGCTTTCCTACTTTATGCCTCAGACAAAATTAAAAATAACTAAGAATTCAAAAGATTTAAACACTGCAAAATGTGGACTTCCCTGGAATACAGTGATTAGGACTCTGCTTCCACTGCAGGGGACCCAGGTTTGATCCCTGGCTGGGGAACTAAAATCTCACATGTCATGTGACATGGCCCAAAACAAAACATTGCAAAATGTAAACATGAAAGCTTTAAAGTAAAACAAGAGTTGTGCTTTTTAAAAAATAATCTTGGTTGAGTGAAGTCTTTTTAAGTATGACACAAAACCCAGAAGTTGGCAATTAAAAGTTTCAATGAAAAAATCCAAAGGTAACAACAGAAGGGAAAACAATATTTGAAATAAACAAAGACTAGTTTTTCTGTACAAGCAAAGAGGTTGCACAAATGCAAAAAAAGAACAAATACTTAGAAAAATATAGGTTAAATAAAGATAAAAATATTCATAATTAAAAATGTAAATAAAGTTAGGTGTTGCTTTCATGTAGCAAACTGGGAAAGAGGAGACACTTCATAATACTCAGTGTAGGTAAGAATGTGTGTGGATCATATACTGTTATCATATTCTGTTGGTAGGAACCTCAGCTAGTATAACATTTCTAAGAGCAGTTTTTTAATCATTATTAACTTTATAAATGCATATATAATTCTGATGCCTGCACTGTATCTTTTATTTTGCGCCCCGCACATCTTGTGGGTTCTTAGTTCCCCAACCAAGAACCAAAGCCCTGCCCTCCATAGTGAAAGCGCACAGTTCTAACCACCACCAGGACCATTGGTTCAGTTCAGTTCAGTCGCTCAGTTGTGTCTGACTCTTTGCAACCCCCTGAATCGTAGCACGCTAGGCCTCCCTGTCCATCACCAACTCCCGGAGTTTACTCAAACTCATATCCATCGAGTCGGTGATGCCGTCAGGGAATTCCATCTACTATCTATTTTTTTGAATACTCTTATACACACACACACCAATACTCAAGGAACCGTGTTCAAAGTTGCTGTCTCTGGTGCTACGTGGTGAGTAGAAAACTAGAAACCCGAAGTTCAGTAAGAGGGACAGAAGGAACATGCACAGATGAGTTTTGTTTGGATTACACACCATTTTTAAATGGTCCCCAACATTTAAAAATTAAAGAATTTCATATACAAAAATCTAGGTTTCCAGTTTTTCTTAGGAGAAAAAAATCAGATAATTGGTAATGCGGATCTATGTTTGCGCATGGTAACACCAATGGCACGGCAGCTGCCTTCGGGGGGGGCGGGGCTTCCACATTCCATACAGGAGCCGCCACTCCCAGACGGTCCAGCAAATACAATACTAGAGACAACCCTGAAGTTGTGCTGCTTAACCATCAGTGGTTTCTTCCTAAGGGGACAATCAGGAGAGATGGGACCCTCGGCACACTAGGGCAGGACAACCCTTCACAAACCTCCTCTGCTTCCTATCCGTGAGCATCACATCTGTGTCACGGGGTTAAACAGACTGGTACAGTAGCCATTAAAACAAAAGGGTCAGGACTAACGGGAGCTAATACAGAAAGGTATCCATGACAAAGTAGCCAGAGGGGAAAAGGCATAGGACAAGACACATGCACTCTATATTCTTAGTTATGATTTTGAAATACTAATATAGTGCACGTATATATGTTTATATATGAAATGAAAATTTCTGGGAAGATAAAGTCAACATTTTATTTTTTTAATATAAATTTATTTAATTGGACTCTCCTTTTTCTCAACATTTTCTATTTGACACCTTCCAACAAGCTTTTCTTTACATACATATATAAGTGAAAGAAAGTGAAAGTGAAGTCGCTCAGTCGTGTCCGACTCTTTGCAACCCCATGGACTGTAGCCTACCACACTCCTCCAACCATGGGATTTTCCAGGCAAGAATACATATATAAAATATGCACATATACACACACACACACACATATATATATATATTACACACACACACACACACATATATATATATTACACACACACACATGGCTTTCCTGGTGGCTCAGACAGTAAAGTGTCTGCCTGCAATTCAGGAGACCCAGGTTCAAACCCTAGGTCAGGATGATCCCCTGGAGAAGGAAATGGAAACCCACCCCAGTATTCTTGCCTGCAAAGTCCCATGGACAGAGGAGCCTGGTAGGCTATACAGTCTACGGGGTTGCAGAGTCGGACATGACTGAGTGACTTCACTTTCTTTCTTTACACACACATATACATATATATGAATCTACAACAGAGGTCAGAAAACCATAGCCTGTGGGCCAGCCACCTGCTTCTACAGTCAAGGGATCTGTCACCGAGCTATGCCCCTGAAACCCATTTTTATAAAACTTTTTTTTTTTTAACACAGCTATGTTTGTGTTCGTTCATTTCCATATCATCTATGGCTGCTTTCTTGCAAAGACAGAGCTGGGTAGTTGAGCAACACAGTGGCTCACAAAGCCAAAAGTATTCACTGTCTTTTTAAGAAAAGTTGCCAACCCCTCATCTATAGCCTCTTAAGTCAGATGCAGTAATAGTATATGTAGTATAGAATACCAGTTGAGGACAAAAATGTAATGAAAACATAATTTGGTTGAATCACATTAATTTAACTCAGTTTCCCACCCATTTACCTGTGAAAACAGTATTTTTTAAGGTCTTCAAAATAGTCTTTATTGATGGAAGCACTTGGGTCATGTAGGAGCAGACTGCCATTGAGTACAGAATCGTCCCAGGCTTGTGGCCACGGTTCTAGATTTTCTTCAATAGCCTGTGAAATCCCTTTATCATGAGGAGAGATGATCTGAGCCCCATTTTCCCAATAGACCTGGAGAACATGGGAACATATCCAGACGGTTTAGAGTTCATCCATTCCCTGTGCTCCCAAGGCACAGACTTCAGATGGAAGGACATAAGTATGGAGAGAAAAATGAAAATACCTTATAACCATTATCCTGCTTTGGATTGTGAGAGGCAGTTATCATGATTCCAGCACAAAGTTTCAAATGTGATACTGTGTAGGGCTGTAATATAGTAGGAAACAAGAACAATTTGAAGCAAAAAATCAGATATATTTAAAAGTCTATCATACATTGTTTGTACCATTTTCCCTTTAATAAACATAATATATAAATATCATAATGTGTCATACAATATTTTTGTGCCACATCCAAGGAGTATACTGATTACCCTTAAAACTCACTGCTCAAAATTCTGTGATGTGTACCCTAAGCAAGAAAGGCGAGTATTTTCCTAGGTATCTTTTTATCCTATCTTCTCCTTGGTGACGGTAGAAAATTCCTTACACAGTATGATGCTCTGACTCTCCACTGCACATTCTTTTAAGCCTTCTGCTTAGGAAGGAAGCTTATGGCTTCAGTTTATTCTCTCCAACTGCATCCTCTGCTTTTCTTTCCCTGATTTGCTTTTAAGTAAAAGGTTGAGGAAAATATAGACAACATGGAGAGAGCTCTCAGAGCTTGCATTTATCTCCCACTCCAGGGTTGACTGTCCCGCTCTTGTATTTCTACATAGCTCCCATCTTTATAAGACTACTTCCTCAAATGGGGAGAGGATCCCCTATGGCTACACCTGAGGTTTACTCTACACAGGGAGCCTGAAATTCTACCTGTCTATCCCCCTCTATCCTCCCACCAAAAATCACTGTGGTCACTTGTCCCTCTAGGAGGTATCTCACGTTCCCCAGGTGTCCTGGAGCAAAGAAAAAGGGAGAATTACTCCACTACTTGGGCCAGTGATCATGAGACACTTATTTAATTCATGTCTGATATAAAAACAATAGCTACCAACATTAATATAGTACAGAAGACCAAGGATGCCTGAACACATTGCAGTTTTTCCATCAAACAGTAAAATGTGAGCCACATTTGGATGTGACATTGAGCATCTACTGAGATATTTATAAGCTAGGAGGAGCTGCACTTACCTGTCAGTGCACTAGAGACAGTAAATGCAAAGCTAGTGGAGATCACTTCTGTATTTATACACTCATTTCTACTTGATGGAAGTAAGTGCATTCAAATTATGTTTTTGGTTTAATTTCTAAAAACATATTTTGAGCATCTGGCCCTACTCTTAAAAGTTCATTTCTGCTTAAGGAACAGCTGTCGTAGTACCTGTTATCCTTTTATTTAGATTCTGTTACAATAGGAATTTGATAAAAATCTTACTAAAACATGCCAAGCATGCTTCTGCTACTGGCTATGAATAGGATTTAGAGTGAAACACTCATATATAAAAAATTGGTACACCAACTTGTCAAAAATTTCATGGTAAGACATGGTTTGAGGTGAATTCAGATTTAGATCCGGAAGTTTCCTAATTGCGGTAGCTAAGAAAAAGAATACAAACCAAATTAAAAAGCAGAGACAAACAGACAAAAGACATTCTGCTAACCAGCTAAAATATCTTCTGAATGCAAGCAAAAGAAAAAATGCACTAAAAAAAAGAGAAATAAATTCTGATGAATCAAAAGTTGAACACCAGAGAAATATTACTAGGGTGTGAGAGGAACATTCCTGGAGAGGAAAGTCTTGATAAAAGGCAAGGAGCCCTTCTGTCTTTCAAACAACTGAATCCCAAGAGCACTAAAGATGGTAAAACCTGGCCATGTCCCACCCTTGATCCTGGGACAGGAAATTATAAAAGCAAACACTTACCACAAAAGGGGTTGGGGTTATATCAGAAAAGAGGTACACTGGAATCCCCTGGCTGATAAACGTGGTGGCAGCAAGTCGGGCAAATCTGGAAATGCAGAGTGACCCGGGAGAAAAGGAGAGTAGAGGTGTCAGGAGAGCAGGTGACAACAGAGAAGAAAATGAAGGTGCAACCATTTATTTTTTATTTTTATATTTATGTGACCACCCCAGGTGTCAGTTGCAGCACTCCAGATCTTTAGGTGCAGCATGCAAGCTCTTAGCTGTGGCATGTGGGATCTAGTTCCCTGATCTGGGATCAAACCCAGGCCCCCTGCATTGGGAGCATGGAGTCTAGCCAGTGGACCACCAGGGAAGTCCCCCAACCGTTTCTTTAGACTGAGAACAGCAGCCAGATCAATGAAAACCTTAATTATACTCTGCTGGCAGAGAACACTAAGGCTGGAGGAACCTAAGGAGTCATTTCATTCCACCCCTTTGTTTAAGAGAAATGGGACTAAAGTTGAGAAAGGCCAGATGGCTTGTCCCATGTCCACCG
The DNA here is from genome assembly GCA_006410635.1 of Cephalophus harveyi. Taxonomy (NCBI): domain Eukaryota; kingdom Metazoa; phylum Chordata; class Mammalia; order Artiodactyla; family Bovidae; genus Cephalophus; species Cephalophus harveyi. Next base: position 13,800 of record SJYT01063100.1, on the reverse strand, counting down.
GGCACACAGCAGCTAAGCCAGGCTGCACTCAAGTCTCTTAGCTGTCTTCCATCTCAGCGGGTCTCAGCCAAGGGCAGTGCTGCTCCCACGGGACACCTGAACCATCTGGAGACAATTTCGGCTGTCACAGGGGTAGGGTGCTAGTGGCAGCTGGTGGATGGGGGCCAGGGATGCTGCTAAGCACCCACAGGCACAGGGCAGTGCCTACAGTGAAGAGTTATCTGGCCCTGTACCAAGTAGCATGGCACCAGGCAGAATGGAGAACTCTCTCTACAGCTGTCACTACCCAGGATATGCCATGAAGACTAGTATTTGATTCAACGTTGTCCTCTAAAAAACACACGGCACGCTGTCGTGAGTGAGTATGAGATGTATGTGGGACACACGTCTGTATATGATACATATACATCTTGGCTCCTTTCAGCTCTTAAAAGATGACAAATTTTTGACACTTTGACATATTTCTCAATTTCCACAGCATCTGGCTTAGGGCAGGACACAAAGCATGGCATCAAGTCTTTCTTCATGCTTAAAGCATTTCATCACAATGAACAATTTACTTCCAAGGAACAACATTACACTATTAGAGGATTAAACAAAGTATTTGATCATTCTCTCAAATATTTCTTGAGCACTAACTGCATGGAACACTATTTTGGGAGCTGGCTGGGGCAGAAACAGCAGATCTTTAACAACTCAGGCATTAAAATTCCTAGAATTAAGAGTAATTAAAAAATGATTTTGACAATTTAAAAAATTCCCCTGTATAGAAGAAAGTAAAAAAACAACAAACTTTAGCAAAAATAATTTAAATGAAAACCTGAATTAGATACATACTGCATTCACTAGAAGGTACAGAAGTCACTTTTACAACCTCAGGAAATGACACTGTTCATGGTAAGCTATCAAGAGAAAGTGTTCCAGTAAAAAAGGGGGTCATATAACATGATTACGACCAGTGATGGGCAAACTCCAGGCATTCTGTAAATAAAGTTTTACAAAACTTTATTCAGTCATGAATTGTTCATGGCTGTTTTCACACTACATGGCAGAGCTGCGTGGTTGTAATGGAGACTGTGAGACCTACAGTGTGTAAGATATTTAGTATTTGCCCTTTAGGGAAAAAGTTTGCTGATCCCCGGTGCCAGCCTCTTTATGTTTAAATTGTGGTACCTTCTCTCACTTTATGATCTTAGAGCAAAAAGTACATAGATTACAGGTTTTGTGAGAACTAAATAAGTAAATACCTAGGTGCCTAACTCGCATTCAGCACTTGAATGATTCTATAATCACCACCACCATCACACCACCATCACCAACACTACCACCACCACCACCATCACCATCATCATCACCACCATCACCATCATCACCATCATCATCACCACCATCACCACCATCACCATCATCATCACCACCATCACCATCATCACCATCATCATCACCACCATCACCACCATCACCATCATCATCACCACCATCACCATCATCACCACCATCACCATCATCGCCACCATCACCATCATCACCACCATCACCATCATCATCACCATCATCACCACCATCACCATCGCCACCATCACCATCATCACCACCATCACCATCATCATCACCACCATCACCATCATCATCACCACCATCATCATCATCACCATCATCACCACCATCACCATCACCATCATCACCATCATCATCACCATCATCACCACCATCATCGCCACCATCACCATCGCCACCATCACCATCACCATCATCACCACCATCACCATCATCATCGCCACCATCACCATCATCATCGCCACCATCACCATCATCATCTGCCTATAGCTACAAAAGACAGTCTCGTTGGTTTGGGAATGTTACAAGAATGCACTTTGCAATGGGCACTTAAGAATGAGAAGAAGCTCATGAGGCTTATAAAGAGTAGAAGAAAAAAATTACATAAAAGGAAGAAAAGTGAGAAGGAGAAATAATGCTGCTGTTGTTCAGGTACCCAGTCGTGTCCGACTCCTTCAGACCCCATGGACTGCCATACGCCAGGCCTCTCTGTCCCTCACCATCTCCTGAACTTTGCCCAAGTTCATGTCCATTGCATCTAGCCATCTAAATCCTATGATGCCCTCTTCTACTTCTGCCTTCAATCTTTCCCAGAATCAGGGACTTTTCCAACGAGTCAGCTTTTTTGCATCAGATGACCAAAATACTGGAGTTTCAACTTCGGCATCATTCCTTCCAACAAGTATCCAGGGTTGATTTCCCTTAAGATTGACTGATTTGATCTTCTTGCTGCCCAAGGGACTCTCAGGAGTCTTCTCCCACACCATAGTTCAAAGGCATCAAGACAGGAGATATCAAGGGAACATTTTGCCCAAGGATGGGCACAATAAATGACAAACAGTAGAGACCCTGCTGCTGCTGCTGCTAAGTTGCTTCAGTCGTGTCCAACTCTGTGCGACCCCATAGATGGCAGCCCACCAGGCTCTGCCGTCCCTGGGATTCTCCAGGCAAGAACACTGGAGTGGGTTGCCATTTCCTTCTCCAATGCATGAAAGTGAAAAGTGAAAGTGAAGTCACTGAGTCATGTCCAACTCTCAGCGACCCCATGGACTGCAGCCTACCAGGCTCCTCCATCCATGGGAGTTTCCAGGCAAGAATACTGGAGTGGGGTGCCATTGCCTTCTCCAAGTAGAGACCCTAGTAGACGCTAAAGAGATCAAGAAGAGAAGGAAAAAATACATGGAAGAACTGTATAAAAAAAGATCTAGATGAACTGGATGATGATGATGGTGTGGTCAGCCACCCAGACCCAAACATTCTGGAAGGCAAAGTCAAGTGGGCCTTAGGAAGCACTGCGGTTAATAAAGCTAGTGTGTGTGACAGAATTCCAGTAGAACTATTTAAAACCCTAAAGGATGATGACATCAAGGTGCTGCATTCAATATGTCAGCAAATCTGGAAGACCAAGCAGTGACCACAGGATTGGACAAGGTCAATTCTCATCCCAATTCCCAAAAAGGGTAGTACTAAAGAATGTGCTAACCATTGGACTATTGCTCTCATTGCCCTTATTAAGGTCATGCTTAAAACCTTGCATGCTAGGCTTCAGCGTTATGTGAACCAAGAACTTCCAGATGTCTAAGCTGGATTTAGAAAAGGAAGAGGAACCAAAAATAATATTGCCACTTATAAAAAATTGCCTTAGATAGGTATTAAGTTCTACATTGTCTAAATAATTACATTTTCTTAACCCAAACATAAAACTAGAATTCTTAAAAGTTACAAACAGAACCTACCCATCTTTTCTTATAGTTAAGCAATATAGCTGACAAATGTATTTAACGCCAACCTATTGAAATGGTGATTATAAATAAAACTACAAAATACATGACAAAAATATAGTTTCCTGAATATTAATATCTTTACATACCTCCTGCTGCTGCCTCCACTTGCTGGATGCGCTCGAGCATCAAAGCTGATCACAACACCTCTTTGCTTCAGGTCACTGAATTGTTTTTCTAGGTACCTGCAAAATCCCTAAAAAACACCCCATGAATTACAAGACTATGTACGTTTTAACACACTAAACCAAAAATTGATCAAGTTTTCTCTGCTTCCACAACAGAATACTGTAGCAGGAGAGAAATCCCTCAGTAACTAAGTGAACTGTACAATAGGAAAACAACAGCTTTATTTATTTTCTATCTGTATGTATCAGGTACTATGTTGGACACTTAATGTTTATTATCAGTAACCCCAGATCAACTTGGCCAAGAAATCCCATTTTACAGATGGAAAAGCTAGAACTTTCAATGACTGGCCCAGTTTCAGATACACAAATAGCAGAGCCTAGATTTGTACCTGCGAGCCATGAAATTAAAAGAGGCCTGCTCCTTGGAAGAAAAGCTATGACCAACCTAGAGAGCACACTAAAAAGCAGAAGTATTATTTTGCCGACAAAGGTCCGTCTAGTCAAAGCTATGGTTTTTCCAGTGGTCATGTATGGATGTGAGAGCTGGACCATAAAGAAGGCTGAGCACCGAAGAACTGATACTTTTGAACCATGGTGTTGGAGAAGACTCTTGAGAGTCCCTTGTACTGCAAGGAGATCAAACCAGTCAATCCTAAAGGAAATCAACCCTGAATATTCATTGGAAAGACTGATGCTAAAGTTGAAGCTCCACTACTTTGGCCACCTGATGCAAACAGCTGACTCATTTGAAAAGACCCTGACCCTGGGAAGATTGAAGGCAGGAGGAGAAGGGGACGACAGAGGATGAGATGGTCGCATGGCATCACTGACTCGATGGACATGAGTGTGAGTAAGCTCCGGGAATTGTGATGCACAGGGAAGCCTGGCGTGCTGCAGTCCATGGGGTTGCAAACAGCTGGACATGACTGAGTGATTGAGCAACAACAGACTTGTGCCTGGGTCTGGTTAGAGGTGGTTCAGTGCTAAATTAAAAGTACACAGAATCTGTGGGCTTATACCACCATTTATGAACAAATGACAAGTTCCTTAATCTCTCAGTGCCTCAGTTTTCTCTTCTGTAAAATGGGAATAGTACCTACTTCTAAGGACTGCATGAGGACTAACTGAGTTAAAACATGTCATGTGCTAAGAATTTAACACCAAGGATGCACTATGTGTTTGCTGTCACGAGCATTAATTTTACTGTCAAAGCTTGCACCCATTTGCACCCATTCAAATCTAAAATCTCTGAGGACAAGGAGGTGTTTCAGATATTTCAACCTGCTCTATATAAAGAAAAGTAAAAGAAATTCAACACAGTTGGTGAGATTTTGTCAGTTAACAGATCTAAACTTGTTCTGTTTGTGAAATTATTTTCCAGCAGACAGGTCTTAAGGAGGCTCTATCAGTCCAGTATTATACAAATAAAAATTGTGCAGAGTTGGGCTATTCCTATCCACCTAGAAACAGTGGAACACACAATTACTGCATCTTAGTAGGTACAGTAACATCACCTCAGTCTGAAATATGGATGATTAGAAAACTGTGAACTTTGACTTCAAGAGGTTCCGATTATTGGACAAAATAGGTTTTATTACAGAACAAAACGAACTCTGGTTGACTGCATTATAATCACGGTTCATATTATTTATTTCACTTTGATTAAAAGAAGTCATAAAATGAAGTGTAACTCTTGTTTTAAGTAGGACAATATTTCACAGCTTTGTTGCCAGAGTGGTGCCAGTTTAGAAAGCCTTTAGCTTTTCTTGTACAAAAATACTGCATTGGGCAAATCTTCTGAAGCTTCTGAGGGATACAAAGTAACAAGCACACACAGGAGCTGTTTTTGTGGGGTTCCTAGAAGGTACGCAGATGCTCACACTCTAAGGCTTCCCATAGTGATAGAGAGGGCCACCAGGGCCCTCTCTCTGGCCCTGGTGGACCCCTGAGGTATGGCCCCAATGTTCAAGAGGGTTAAAAGCATTCAGTTCAGTTCAGTCATGTCCAACTCTGCGACCCCAAGGACTGCAGCACACTAGGCTTCCCTGTCCATCACCAACTCCCGGAGCTTACTCAAACTCCTGTCCATCGAGTCGGTGATGCCATCCAACCATCTCATCCACTGTCATCCCCTTCTCCTCCTGCCTTCAATCTTTCCCAGGATCAGGGTCTTTTCCAATGAGTCAGCTCTTCGCATCAGGTGGCCAAAATATTGAAGTTTCAGCTTCAGCATCAGTCCTTCCAATGAATATTCAGGACTGATTTCCTTTAGGATTGACTGGTTGGATCTTCTTGCAGTCCAAGGACTCTCAAGAGTCTTCTCCAACACCATGGTTCAACAGCATCAATTCTTCTGCACTCAGCTTTCTTTATAGTCCAACTCTCACATCCATATATGACTACTGGAAAAACCATAGCTTTGACTAGACGTACCTTTGTTGGTAAAGTAATGTCTGCTTTATAATATGCTGTCTAGGTTGGTCATAGTTTTTCTTCCAAGGAGCAAGCCTATTTTAATTACATGGCTGCATTCCCTGTTTTCAATGATTTTGGAGCCAAGAAAATAAAGTCTGTCACTGTTTCCATTGTTTCCCCATCTATTTGCCATGAAGTGATGGGACTGGATGCCTTGATCTTAGTTTTTGAGTGTTGAATTTTAAGCCAGCTTTTTCACTCTCTTCTTTCACCTTCATCGAGAGGTTCTTTAGTTCCTCTTCTCTTTCTGCCATAAGGGTAGTGTCAGATACTTAAAACTAAGATACTTTAGACTAAAGCAGTCAGCCTTTTAAAGCATTCTAAAATCCCTATTGTCTTCAAAGGGCTCTAAAAAACTCTAGGGCCTGCTGAGGTTGAGTACCTGAGGGCACAACTAGGAGAAGGTGGGATGCTTTTTCCACAGAAGAGACTCACTGAAGGGTCAAAATATTATCGTAGAACAGAAGAAATACCCTTTATATAGTTTCCAAAGGTTAAGCTAAACCAATATGGAAAAGCTACAGAAAGACAGATTTGGCTCAAAATAAAGAAACCATTCTTAAATGAGAATGATCCAAAGATAGGATGGCTATTTCAGAAGACAATGAATTCTCCATCATTGATGTGTCTTGGCTCAGTTAAGGAACCTAACAGGAAATGATAACCTCCAGCAATGAGGCAAACAATACAAAAATTTCCCTCTAGTCTCTATCCTGTTTCCCACCAGGATACTCCTGACTCACATCACCAGCTTCTTAAATACAACCAGATGAATCTGGGGCACCAATAGGATGAGAGTCCACACAAGGGACCAGCAAGCAAGGAGTGTTCAGAAGACTCCAGCCTCCACACCAGCCCATGTGATGCCAAAAGCAGCCGCCCCACTGAGCCCTACCCACATTACTGATCTGCGAGCAAAATAAATGTGCATGTTGTTTAAAACCACCATGTTTCATGTGATTTGTTGTACAGTCCTAGTAACAGAGCAGAGGGCAACCTTATCCTTCAGCGCGATCCCATGTTATCCATAAACTAGAACGAGATTCCCAGGCTCACTTTATTCCAAGTCTTCCCTCCAGAAAGATCTCAGGGAGCCCAACTGCTTAACCGGTATGTGTAGCCAGTGGTTTCCAGGGCAATTCAGTACGTTATGCAAGATTTCTTTCTTAGGATTTTGCTAGAACATGCCTAACTCTGTCTTTTTAAGTACACGTAAAGTACACATAATCACCAGTAGTTAATTTTCCTAGCCTTTTCTTTCCTGGACTAAAATGACCTTCATTTTTAACATGTCCCAGCAGCTGAAGAGACAGAACGACCTGTTCCACTTCATTTTCCTCAGAGACAGAATTCTCAACACTCAGCGGCAGCTGTTCTGTCAAAGGCTTCATCTTTATTCCTAAAAGCTGAATGTAGCCCCGATAGTAAAATTCACAAATAAAGGCAAGGAAACTCAGCAATAATTTCCAACTATACTATAAATTAAAACTAAATAGAACTAATAACTCTTGGTTATTCTGGCAGTTAAAAAAAGTTTAAACACTGGTATCTGTACAACCATAACAAAAGTTATAAAAACATAAGTCTGTTGGTTTGTTGGTGGATTTGCACTGGAATGAAGCACCGTGAGGGAATCTGTCTGTTTTAGTCATTATTATATACCTGATGCCCAGCACCTAATAAATCTCTGTGAAATGAATAAATGAATGAATGAATTTCAAAACAATGCTGCTTCCACTGACTGTACGAGTCTAACTTTATGGAGTAAATGTGTGACACCCTGTGCTGAGGCACACTCACCAGATTATTCCGTAATGAAACAAAATTAGGTCTGTCAAATACAAAAGGTGCCTGGAGTTAAATTAATTAAATGAGGAGGCCATTGGACTGAGGTTGCTTTAATGCCCTAGGAGCCTACTAACCTCGTAAAAGCCCCAAGGTGAAGAATTTATAACTGAAAAACAGCCAATCACAAACAGCCAGCTAAGCCTTCCCAAATATGGCAGCCACTTGAGCTGGAGCCAGTCTGCTAATCTCCTTGCTTTGTTTCTGCCTCTCCCCTGTAAAAGGCTTTCCCCTAGTTCCTGTCAGTGGAGCGCTCTGAGGGGGAGCAGACTATGTGACCCTAAAACATGTCACTCTTGCATGTGGATCATTTTGAGCTGAGGCAGTCAAGAGCCGGCAGACCAAAGAAAAACTTTTACCTCTTCCTTATCTACCTAAAAGAATTCAGATAAGGAGCCTGATCCTGAAAGAGAGCTATTACCAGAGATAACTTTAAATCTGAAAGACCTATCTGTATGGCAGGCAAATATCTACCAAACATCTCCTTTTCTACTGTCCTATGTACAGTATAAAAAACCATAAATATATATATATTTGAAAAGTCCATCTCCTGTCATTCTCCACTTTGAAGCTTCAACTGCTAGATTTGCCCTTGGGTCTCACTGCGTTTATGGGGCTCTTCTATGTATATAATTAAACTTGTTTACTCTTGTTAATCTGTCTTATGCCAATTTAATTAACAGACCAACCAAAGACTCTAGAAGTGTACAGAAAAAATATTTTCTCCCACAGTTCCTAACTGCTTCCAGTTTAGAACTGCTAGATTCGAATAGATTTTTGCTCAAATAAATTCTTAAAAAATTTAATGTGCTTCAGTTTATTTTTTAACACTGGGAAAAGGTTAAGAATTAAGTAGTATACAAATGTGGTACCTGTGTCGTCTGAATGATGGTCAAGTCATTCATATGAGAAATTCCTGCTCCCATAGCAGCTCGGAGGCCAGCTGTCCCAAATTCCATTCGAGCGCTGAAACATTTTTGTAGTTCTTCTGTATTACCTGCTTCAATGAGTTGTTTCACTGACGCCAAAGTTAAAGGATTCTGCAAAAAAGGAATGTATATGCCAGATACAGTCAGGTGAATAACATAATGATAAAGCTGGAAAAAAAAACACAACCAACCAACCCACAATAATTCTAACCTACAGGAGAAAAAAGTATATATGTATGTATTTGAAAATAATATATATATATACACACACACACACACATACATATACATATTGTTATTGCTGTTCTTCAGTCGCTAAGTCATGTCAGACTCTTGTGCAACCGCATGGATGTAGCCCACCAGGCTCCTCTGTCTATGGGGTTTTCCAGGCAAGAATACTGGAGTGGGTTGCCATTTCTTTCTCCAGGGGATCTTCCCACACCAGGGATCAAGCCCATGTCTCCTGCATTGGCAGGTGGATTCTTTACCACTGAGCCACCAGGGAAGCCCACATATACATATACACACACATGTATAGGCTTTTCAGTTTTATGAGGCTTTTGGAATTTGAAATATGAAGCTGGTCTTTTAAAAATTATAATGTGTGATACTGAGATCTAATAAGAAATAACATGAGACTTCCCTGGCAGTCCAGTGGTTAAGACTCCACACTTTCAATGTAGGGGGTGTGGGTTCAATCCCTAGTTAGCAAACTAAGATCCAACATACTGCATGGTATGAACAAAATTTTTTTTTAAATTAAGAAATATATATTTATTGTTCCTGAGATGGTAAAGAATCTGCCTGCGATGAGGGAGACCTGGGTTTGATCCCTGGGTTGGGAAGATCCCCTGGAAAAGAGAATGGCAACCAACTCCAGTATTCTTGCCTGAAGAATTCCATGGACAGAAGAGCCTGGTGGGCTACAGTTCACGGGGCTGAAAAGAGTTGGACAGGACTAAGTGACTAACACTTTATTGTTCCTAGTTTCTAGCAAAGAGGTCATAAAACCCTTGAAATTCCCTGAATGATTAGGATGAAAGTTGTATCTTCTGTTATTCATAATAAATCTCTTTCATCCATACCTGAATTTATCCTAATGAGGTGACCACTGGGAACCAACCAAGTGATCAGCTGATGGGAAGTTTCAACTCCATCCTCCCCTAAATTCCAAGAAGGGGAGGGGCTGGAGATTAAGATTAATAACCAGTAGCCAATAATTTAATTAATCACACCTATGTAAAGGCACTGAAGCTCTGTACCTCTCCCCACCATACCTTGCCCTATGGATCTCTTCCAGTTGACCGTTCTTGGGTTGTGTCCTTCATTAAAAAAATTGGTAATAGTAAGTAAAGTGCCTTCCAGAGTTCTATAAGCTATCCTAGCAAATCACCAAACCCTAGAACAGGGTCATGAGACCCCCTGGTTTACTGATGCTTGGTCAGAAGTACGGGTGACAATGTGGGGCTTCTGTGGGCATCTTAAATGGGAGCAATCTTGTGGGATGGAGCCCTTAAGCGGGGGCGGCTGGGGTGGTGGGGGGCGGCGGTCCTATACTAACTCTGGGTAGTTAGTGTCATAGTTGAGTTAAATTGACACCCAGTTGGTGTCCACAGAAAAATGAGAACTTGTTCGGTGTGAAAAACTCACACATTTTGTGTCTGAACTATTATGAGAACGAGGAAATCGGTTTTTCTTTATAAGTATTACTTTCTTCCCTACAAAGATAAGCACTTTTGGAGAAATGGGATGAATACATAGGTTTTGAGGTCTAGGACTCAGAATGGAATCCCAGCCACATCACCATCCACCAAATCTATACTGTTGGGCAGAATATCTAGTTTCTTGAATTCTGAGTTTCTTCATCATGAACAACCTATAACCTCCCTTACAAGCTGGTTCTGAGGTAGTTTATAGAACACCCTTTTCTGTCTGGCATCTAGTTATAATCAAATGTTCATTTTCTTCCCTAATATCTTCAAATTTTCCTAGAGTGATAAGCTTATATAATTTAAATCAAAACACTACTTTGGTAGTATTTTGGTCTTTTAAAAATTATAATGTGTGATACTGTGATATAATAAGAAATACATAAGACTTCCCTGGCAGTCAAATTTGAATCTTGCACTAACTACAATAGGCAGGCAACTAACAAAAACCCCGATTTATAGATGGAGAAGCCTCAGCTATAGTGTCTTGCTTAAACTGCATGAAAAGCATTAACTTAGTACCTTTTCTGTTACATTGACTGCTTCAAATGGACACTCACACGAATCATTCATTTTTGGGGTCCAACGGTTACACAAAATGTTAAGAATGGAGAAAAAATGACAATTATATTAATTTCACATCAAACTTTTAAATTAAGAATTCAGGGTAACAAACTTTATTTCTATCTTCCAGCTATCATCTCAAGTAGATAAATATGCAGGCAAAACGTGTCCACATAATTAAACTTTGAAATGCTACTGCAATAAAACACTGTTTTTTCTGGAATTAAGCCCACATTTCCAGATTGTTGCAGATTCAACAAGAAACACGTAAAAGCCCATTTTCTTGTTAAAAGCAATAGCCACTGACCACAGAGCACAAGCTGACCTATCAGATTGTCAGGTGCCCCCAAGTTAGGGCTCAGATCTGGAGTGTAAAAGAGGTTCCACAGATATTTGCGGAGGGAATGAGAAAAAAACAGAGACTTCGTCCTACTCAATACCCGGTAATTCTTTCATTCACAGTGTAGACTTGGAAAATCCTAATTGACTTTCAATATCTCTAAAAGACCAAATAGCCAGAGAGAAACCAAAGGAGGCAGAAAGATAAGAATAAAAAATCAGGCCAGTGGAGACCAGAATAAGATGTGCAAATGACATGTCTGTCAGCGTCCAAAGGGTTGGGGATGCAGGCACAGTGGAAATGCTGGAGGGTACTTGCTGGGGCAATCAGACCCTTGGGGCAATCAGACCAGAGTGTTGCAATGCTTTTAGCTGGCCGCAAGTTCCCTCTGGGTGCCTGTCTCAAGTCAAAGAAGAAACTGAGAAAGGAAAGAACAAGAGGAGAGGCAGAAATTAAAAAATCAGAAAAACACCCCCTCACCTCTATCTAGTGAGGTACTCTCTGAATACACAGATACAACATTTTGTAGAAACTGGATTTTTATTTCTTCAAAGGGAAAGTTTTATGAAAATAATGCATTACCAATTATGGCTTTAAAAGATTTCTACTCACTGCCAGTTACTGAGTTATCAGAAATGGGGGCCTTTCCCTCCTCCAAAGAATTACAAGAAAAAGGAGTTGCCCATAGCATCCAGAAACAGTCTGTACTGGCATTTCCTGTGCAGGGGCGGGAAGGGGAAGGGGAAGTCCTCACTGACTCAATATCCCAGGCCTCTACCACTGTGCAGGCTTATGGACCACGCAAGTTAGTGAAGAAGTGGGCAGCACCTGCTATGTGATTTGCTGGAGCCCAGTGCAAAACGAAAAAGGGACCTCTTGTTCAAAATATTAAAAAAATTTTTAAAGTGGGACAGAATATTAAACGAAGTACTGGGCCCTCCTAGGAGAACAGGTTCTGTGCAACCCAGTGAATCTCTTGTCTTTGTCAGCCCTGGAGACAGACATTGATAAATAAACCCACAAGCAAGTGTTCTTATTTTTGGCCAATCTCTGTAAGAGCTATGAGGGAGAAGAACAGTATGTTTACGGAGAGTATTAGAAAGAAAGAAATAATTCACCCTTGGGAGCCAGGGAAGGCCTCTCTACATAAGCCACATTTAAGTTCAGACCTGAAACATGAGTAACCACAGGAGAAAGAAGTTTAGCAGAAGAGAGCCAGAGGAAATTTCCAGGAATGCAAATAGGTGCAAGAGACAGAACAAATAGGAAGTGAGAGACCTAGGTTAGAAAGGAGACTGGGAGTGATGTCTGGAGCTGGGTCCCTGCTCCCACACCTCGGGGAGTGAAAGGCTAGGGTGCTGTGTCCAAGGGGCCCCCATCTTCTTCCCAGCAAAGTCAGACACCTGAGAAAAACGCCAGAAGCCAAGCGGGCCCAACGGAAAGCACCTATATTGGGACCCAAGCGCCTGGGAATGCCGCTCTGCCAAGTCCCCAGGAGCCTGAGGAACAGCGGGAACAATTCTGGGTCGCTGGGGGATTCACCGCCGACTGCAGAGGGCGAGCCCCGCGGGCAGAGTGGCAGGAACCCGCGGTCGCCTCTGTCAGAGGCGGTCCCCGGAGCCCGCTCGCTCCCCTACTCCCGGCTCGCCAGACGGCAGGTTCGGTTCCGGAACAAGCTTTCCGGGCCAACTTCGAATGGGCCACAAACCGGCCACACCGTCGAGGCCTCCGGGCAGGACCCGCTCGGCCCCGCGGGGAGGGGAAGAAGCACTTCCCCTCGCCGCAGGAAAGGGGATCCCGCAGCGCCCCCGGCGCTCCCGGCCCCGAGGGACCCCTCACCTTGTCCCATCTCAGCCACTGGGCCGTCTCCTGGTCCAGCCGGGAGTCCATGCCCGCGTCGCCGCCTCCCGGAGCCCCCGTCCCAGCTGCCGCCGCCACCGCCGCCACCCCTATCCGCGCCGCCACCACCAAGTTCGCGAGGTGGCGAGACCTTCCTTCCGGCGGGGCGGGGAGAGGCGGGGGCGGGGCGGGGAGAACCGGCTCGGGAGCCACCCGCGTCCCGGAGGAAAATGACGCGCTCGGCCGAGGAGCACGCCTCCTGGCAGTGTGCCCGCGCGCCTGGGCGGGGCAGCGGGAGGCGGGGCAGCGGGATAGCAGGGTGGGGATGGAGGCGGGGCTGCCGAAAGGTCACGAGGTTACTCCTATTCACGCTTCAGCCATTCATCAGGTCCTACTGCGCTCCAGGCACCCGGTCGGCAGCCAGGATCCTAGCACCCGTAAACCCAGAGAGGAGCCTAAAAACTATGCAGAAATTCTGAGGGTCCAGAATAACCGAGAAAAATCTTGAAAAGAAGATTAGGTGGGACGATTAAGATAGATAGATGGTGAGACAGAATGGAGAGTCCAGAAACAAGTCTACCCGTGTGGACGTGTGTGTGTGTGTGTGTGTGTGTGTGTGTGTGTGTGTGT
>SJYT01063092.1:700439-738448 GCA_006410635.1 Cephalophus harveyi | reverse complement strand
AATCATAAGGGATTTGATTTAGGTCATACCTGAATGGTCTAGTGGTTTTCCCCACTTTCTTCAATTTAAGTCTGAATTTGGCAATAAGGAGTTCATGATCTGAACCACAGTCAGCTCCTGGTCTTGTTTTTGCTAACTGTATAGACCTTCTCCATCTTTGGCTGAAAAGAATATAATCAATCTGATTTCGGTGTTGACCATTTGGTGATGTCCATGTGTAGAGTCTTCTCTCGTGTTGTTGGAAGAGGGTGTATGTTATGACTAGTGCGTTCTCTTGGCAAAACTCTTAGTTTCTAAGACTAGTAGCTATATAATAATGGGAATTGCTAGCTTATATTTAACACTATGACACTTCAAATTTGTGAGCTTTATTTAACAGTATGATTTAAGTACTATGATTTAGTACACAGGTTCCTTGAAATTTAAAGGTCACAGTTTTCCTGACTGGACCTTTACGTTGATGTATGCATTTAATCCCTGAAGCATGTTGTTGTTGTTTTTATTGTTTAGTTGCCAAGTCATGTCCGACTCTTAGCAACCCCATGGACTGCAGCACACCAGGCTTCCCTGTCCCTCACCACCTCCTAGAGGTTGCCCAAGTTCATGTCCATTGAATCGGTGATGCCATCCAACCATCTCATCCTCTGTCGTCCTCTTCTCCTTCTGCCTTCAGTCTTTCCCAGCATTAGGCTCTTTTCCAGGGAGTCAGTTGTTCACATCAGGTAGCCAAAGTATTGGAGCTTCAGCATCAGTGATTACAATGAGTATTCAGGGTTGATTTTCTTTAGGATTGACTGGTTTGATCTCTTTGCTGTCCAAAGGACTCTCTAGAGTCTTCTCCAACACCACAGTTCAAGAGCATCAATTCTTCAGTGCTCAGCCTTCTTTATGGTCCAACTCTGACATCGATACATGACTACTGAAAAAACTATATCCTTGACTATACAGACCTTTGTTGGCAAGATGATGTCTTTGCTTTTTAGTACACTGTCTAGGTTTGTCATAGCTTTCCTTCCAAGAAGCAATTGTCTTCTAATTTCTGGCTCCAGTGATTTTAGAGCCCAGTTCAGTTCAGGGAATATGGAGATTTAGCAGCAAATATCAGCCCAACAAATGAAAACCCTTCACCAATGTTCCCCTTAATATCTATTTAGTCTTAAGATAGTGATAAATTTACATTTTTACATAGCAAAGACACAATGGTTTATAACAAAGTACAGTGATCTATAACAAAAAAGAAAATTCATTAACTCAAAAAGTCTAGTATTGCTAACATCAAAAACTACTACATTTCCTTTTCTATATTCCAAATATATTAATATATTCCCAGGTACCTAAGGATATGGAGGCCTGATGGCAATCATTGACTCAACAATGAGAAAAGCCCTATGCTAATTAAGATTTTCAAAATACTCCAAACTCTCTGTGCTGTTTATGGTTGAGAGGTTGTCACACTAGCTAGTCTGTCAGGAGAGAGGTTTGACCTGAGACACCCTTGTCACACCCAGGGCAGGGAATTAGCAGCAATTATTGGCACAACAAATGAAAAACCCTTCATCAATATAATTCCTAACCAATCCACTATACTACTAATTTCTAACTTCCCAAAAGAATCTGCCTTTAGTAATCCAAAACATTTCATGCCTCTCACAGTTGGGAGTCTGTAAACAATCACACGTGGCCAGACGAACTTGTACAGGCAGGCTAGATAAACTTCAGAGGAGTTCTGAAGTTGAAACACTCTTGTTATGCCCAGGAATTGTTATTGACTTGGAGCTGTAAGTTAACTCCTTCTCTGAGAGAGGTAATGAGGGTCAGCCCCCCATAAAGTCAGAGGTATAGATGAGAGCATGAAACAGTAAAGTAGGCAGACTCTGGTTTTGGGGGTAGATGCTCAGGAACAGGGTGTTTCCTGAGGCTCAATCCCACCTTTGTGTATGCTGAAGCCTCCTTCCTCATGACCTTTGCCATGTGCAGAGTTCCTCACGCTGGCTCCCAGCAAGGAAGCAACAGTTAGAACTGGACATGGAACAACAGACTGATTCCAAATAGGAAAAGGAGTACGTCAAGGCTGTATATTGCCACTCTGCTTATTTAACTTCTATGCAGAGTACATTATGAGAAACGCTGGGCTGGAAGAAGCACAAGCTGGAATCAAGATTGCCAGGAGAAATATCAATAACCTCAGATCTGCAGATGACACCACCCTTATGGCAGAAAGTGAAGAGGAACTAAAAAGTCTCTTGATGAAAGAAAAAGAAGAGAGTGAAAAAGTTGGCTTAAAGCTCAACAGAAAACGAAGATCATGGCATCTGTTCCCATCACTTCATGGGAAATAGATGGGGAAACAGTGGAAACAGTGTCAGACTTTATTTTGCGGGGCTCCAAAATCACTGCAGATGGTGACTGCAGCCATGAAATTAAAAGACGCTTACTCCTTGGAAGAAAAGTTATGACCAACCTAGAAGGAAATAGATGGGGAAACAGTGGAAACAGTGTCAGACTTTATTTTGCGGGGCTCCAAAATCACTGCAGATGGTGACTGCAGCCATGAAATTAAAAGACGCTTACTCCTTGGAAGAAAAGTTATGACCAACCTAGATAGCATATTCAAAAGTAGAGACATTACTTTGCCAACTAAGGTCCATCTAATCAAGGCTATGCTTTTTTCAGTAGTCCTGTATGGATGTGAGAATTGAACTGAGAAGAAAGCTGAGCATTGAAGAATTGATGCTTTTGAACTGTGGTGTTGGAGAAGACTCTTGAGATTCCCTTGGACTGCAAGGATATCCAACCAGTCCATCCTAAAGGAGATCAGTTCTGGGTGCTAGGTGTTCATTGGAAGGATTGATGCTGAGGCTGAAACTCCAATACTTTGGCCACTTCATGTGAAGAGTTAACTCTTTGAAAAAGACTCTGATGCTGGGAGGGATTGGGGGCAGGAGGAGAAGGGGACGACAGAAGATGAGATGGCTGGATGGCATCACTGATTTGATGGACATGAGTTTGGGTTTACCCCAGGATTTGGTGATGGACAGGGAGGCATGGCGTGCTGAGATTCATGGGATCGCAAAGAGTTGGACATGACTGAGCAACTGAACTAAACTTTTCCCAGAAGAGGAAGTAAAGTCCTTGAGTAATGTATACTTTCTCCTTGATATTCTGTAACTTAAATACTGTTATATAAAGTCTATATATCATATTTTACAAGCAAGGAAAACAAAGACACATTTTCTATCTATCTATCTTCCTATCTATCTACCTATTTAAATTATAACAAACTAAGGAGAAAATACTTATGACAATTACAGTACTCAGTCCTACAGGTGACCATATGGTTGTATCTGATACTTATAATACCTTCATCTACTATCTATTCTGGATAACTTTTGCCTTCCAAAAGCACCTCAACTGATTGAGGTTCTTTACCTAGCAAAGTGACTCAAGCATTCATTCTTGAATAGTCTGGGACATTAGTAGTCTTGCCTGGATTTAGTTCAGTACAGTTCAGTTGTTCAGTCATGTCAGACTCTTTGAGACCCCATGAATTGCAGCACACCAGGCCTCCCTGTCCATCACCAACTCCTGGAGTTCACTCAGACTCACGCCCATCGAGTCAGTGATGCCATCCAGCCATCTCATCTTCTGTTGTCCCCTTCTCCTCCTACCCCCAATCCCTCCCAGCATCAGAGTCTTTTCCAATGAGTCAACTCTTCACATGAAGTGGCCAAAGTACTGGAGTTTCAGCTTTAGCATCATTCCTTCCAAAGAAATCCTAAGGCTGATCTCCTTCAGAATGGATTGGGTTATTTTAATTTTTCATTGACTTAATTGTAGGAAATAGTAATACTAAGAGACACCCTGAGGGATCTCCCATATTCCAGACACATTCATATCATCATTGCCATGTTGCTTTTTTGCTGTAAAGTTTAGGCTGATCTCCTTCAGAATAGATTGGGTTATTTTAATTTTTCATTGACTTAATTGTAGGAAATAGTAATACTAAGAGACACCCTGAGGGATCTCCCATATTCCAGACACATTCATATCATCATTGCCATGTTGCTTTTTTGCTGTAAAGTTAGTTCTTTGTTCAGAAAAAACACTGTGTGTAAAACCATGACAGAGGGTAAGGCATTCTGTAAATCCACTGATAGTAGTTTTGGCAGAAGCACTATGTGAAAGGAAGACAAATCTATATCCTGACTATGTGTCTATTCCAATAAGAACAAAATGCTCTCCTTTCTGTAATGGAAGCTCTCCAGTGTAATCAGACTGTTAGCCTGCTGATCATCCTGGGGAACAGTGCCACATCAAGGACTCAACATTCTCTGCTGCTGGCAGATTGAGCACTCAGCCATGGCCATAGCCAGATCCTCCTTGGTGAGTAAAAGTCCATGCTGCCAAGCTCATGCCTAAATGTCATTCCTGTCACAAAGGCCCCTTTGTTCATGAGCCTGTTGACTAAAGACAGGAGTGATTGAGGACAGAAGCTGGGGTGGTATCCAGAAAACAAGTCATTTTATATATATGATTTTGAAAATTTAAGTTGCTTATCACAATTTATTAAAAAATAAACAGTTCATTGTCTTATTTAACAGCTCATTGATTGTAAGTAGAACTGAATAGGACAATAAGGTATTTATTCTATCATATTCCATAGATATCACATACATGTTGCAGGGGCCGTCATGGATAAGTTAAACCAAGTATATGCAGATTGTGACCTGCTGAATGAAGAGGCACACAACCCACCTATGTAGGGGTGGCAGATAGCTCTCTGAGCATTTGAGTTCCCACTTTGGTAAAGAGAAAACCCAGAACCTCTGGGGTTTTCATTGAAGCCACAAGCTTCAATACACCCACATGAAGAAGGTAAAGTCACAACATCTATTATGCACAGATTCTAGAAATGAGGGCACAGAGTGAGCCAGGAGAGTCCTCTATCCCAGGTCACAAGACAGCAGAAGAGTAGAGGGCAGCAAGCACCTAGTATTTATAAGGCGGTTGGGCAGAAGTCACTAATCTTGTGTGGGCTAAGTACTAAGAGGCTATTTGAAAGTGTCCTGGGAAAACAAAGCAGGAATTTGTGGTGGGAATCCTAAACTCAAGTCTTTATCTGAATGTCCAGAATCTGGGTGTGAGCAGGGTTGTACACCATAAAATGCTGAAACTGCAACTCAGAATGGCACTTTTCTCATGTACAACATACCATGTATGAAGTTGTTTACCCATCATAATAATTTCTGTCACTGTTTCTACTGTTTTCCCATCTACTTGCCATGAATTGATAGGACCAGGTGCCATGATCTTAGTTTTTTGAATGTTGAGATTTAAGCCAACTTTTTCACTCTTTTTCACTTTCATCAAGGGGCTCTTTAGTTCCTCTTCACTTTATGCCATATGGATAGTGTCATTTGCATATATGAGGTTGATGATATTTCTCCCAGCAGTGTTGATTACAGCTTGTGCTTCATCCAGCCCTCCATTTTGCATGATGTACTCTGCATACAAGTTAAATAATCAAGGTGAAAATATACATCTTTGACGTACTCCTTTCCTAATTGGAACCGGTCCACTGTTACTTGTCCGGTTTTAACTGTTGCTTCTTGACCAGCATACACATTTCTCAGGAGGCAGGTAAGGTTGTCTGGTATTCCCATCTCTTGAAGAATTTTCCAGTTTGTTTTACACACAGTTAAAGGCTTTGGCACAGTCAATGAAGCAGATGTTTTGCTGGAACTCTCTTGCTTCTTCGATGATCCAATAGATGTTGGCAATTTGATCTCTGGTTTCTCTGCCTTTTCTAAATCCAGCTTGAACATCTGGAAGTTCTTGGTTCACGTATTCTTGAAGCATGGCTTGGAGAATTTTGAGCATTACTTTACTAGCATGTGAGATAAGTGCAACTGCAAGTGTGGTAGTTTGAACATTTGAACATTTGTGGCAGTTTGACATTGCCTTTTTTTGGAATGAAGACTGAATTTTTCCAGTCCTGTGGACACTGCCAAGTTTTCCAAATTTGCTGACATATTGAGTGCAGCACTTTCACAGCATCATCTTTTAAGACTTGAAATTGCTCATCTGGAATTCCATCACCTCCACTAGCTTTGTTCTTAATGATGCTTCCTAAGGTCCATTTGACTTCTCACTCCAGGATGTCTGGCTCTAGGTGAGTGATCACACCATCGTGGTTATCTTGGTCATAAAGATCTTTTTTTTGGTAGTTCTTTTGTGGATTCTTGCTGCCTTTTCTTAATATCTTCTGCTTCGGTCAGATCCATGTCACTTCTGTTCTTTACTGTGCCCATCTTTGCATGAAATCTTCCCTTGGTGTATCTAATTTTGTTGAAGAGATTTATAGTCTTTCCCATGCTATTATTTTCCTCTATTTCTTTACATTGATCACTTAGGAAGACTTTCTTTTCTCTCATTGCTATTTTATGGAATTCTGCATTCAGTTGGGTATAGCTTTCCTTTTTTCCTTTGCCTTTAATTTCTCTTCTTTTCTCAGCAATTTGTAAGGCTCCTCAGACAACCATTTTGCCTTCTTGTATTTCTTTTTCTTACAGATGGTCTTGATCCCTGTTTCCTGTACAATATCATGAACCTCCATCCATAGTTCTTCAAACACTCTATCTAACAGATCTGACCTCTTGAATGTATTTGTCATTTCCACCGTAACACTGTAAGGAATTTGATTTGGGTCATACCTGAATGGTCTAGTGGCTTTCCCTTCTTTCTTCAATTTAAGTCTGAATTTTGCAATAAGGACTTCATTATCTGAGCTAGAGTCAGCTCTTGGTCTTGTTTTTGCTAACTGTATAGAGCTTCTCCATCTTTGGCTGCAAATGATATAATCAATCTGATTTCGGTATTGACTATCTGATGATGTCTGTGTGTAGTAGTCTCTTGTGTTGTTGGAAGAGGGTTTTTGCTTTGACTAATGTGTTCTCTTGGAAAAACTCTGTTAGCCTTTTCTCTGCTTCATTTTGTACTTCAAAGCCAAACTTGCCTCTTATTCCAGGTATCTCTTGACTTCCTACTTTTGCATTCCAGTCCCCTATGATGAAACGGACATACTTCTTTTGGTATTCATTCTAGAAGGTCTTGTAGGTCATCATAGAACCGTTCCACTTCAGCTTCTTTAGCATTAATGGTTGGGACATAGATTGGATTACTGTGATATTGAATGGTTTGCCTTGGAAATGAACAGAGGTCATTGTGTCATTTTTGAGATTGCACCCAAGTACTGCATTTTGAACTCTTTAGTTGACTATGAAAGCCGTTCCATTTCTTCTAAGGAATTCTTGCCCACAGTAGTAGATATAATGGTCATCTGAATTAAATTTACTCATTCCAGTCCATTTTATTTCACTTATTCCTAAAATGTCAGTGTTCATTCTTTCCATTTCCTGTTTGACCACTTCCAATTTACCTGATTCATGGATGTAACACTCCAAAATTACTACAGATGGTGACTGCAGCCATGAAAATCAAAGACACTTGCTCCTTGGAAGAAATGCTATGACCAACCTAGACAACATATTAAAAAGCAGGGACATTGCTGGCAAAGCTTCATCTAGTCAAAGCTATGGTTTTTCCAGTGATCATGTAAGGATGTGAAAGTTTGACTATACAGAATGCTGAGCACAGAAGAATTGATGCTTTTTAACTGTGGTGTTGGAGAAGACTTTCAAGAGTCCCTTAGACTTCAAGGAGATAAAACCAGTCAATCCTAAGAAATCAATCTTTAATATTCATTGGAAAGAATCATGCTGAATCTGAAACTCCAATACTTTGGCCACCTGATGAGAAGAGCTGACTCACTGGAAAAACTCTGATGCTGNTTTCAAGAGTCCCTTAGACTTCAAAGAGATAAAACCAGTCAATCCTAAGAAATCAATCTTTAATATTCATTGGAAAGAATCATGCTGAATCTGAAACTCCAATACTTTGGCCACCTGATGAGAAGAGCTGACTCACTGGAAAAACTCTGATGCTGGGAAAGATAGAAGGCAGGAGGAGAAGGGGATGACAGAGGATGAGATGTTTGGATGGCATCACCGACTTGATGGACATGAGTTTGTGTAAGCCCTGGGAGTTGGTGATAAGAGAGCCTGGTGTGCTGCAGTTCATGGTGTTGCAAAGAGTCAGACACGACTGAGTGATTGAACCAAACTGATAGTAATTACTTTGCCGACTAAGGTCCACCTAGTCAAGGCTATGGTTTTTACAGTGGTCATGTATGGATGAGAGAGTTGGACTGTGAAGAAGGCTGAGCGCTGAAGATTTGATGCATTTGAACTGTGGTGTTGGAGAAGACTCTTGAGAGTCCCTTGGGCTACAAGGAGATCCAACCAGTCCATTCTGAAGGAGATCAGCCCTGGGATTTCTTTGGAAGGAATGATGCTAAAGCTGAAACTCCAATACTTTGGCCACCTCATGCAAAGAGTTGGCTCACTGGAAAAGACTCTGATGCTGGGAGGGATTGGGGGCAGGGGGAGAAGGGGACGACCAAGGATGAGATGGCTGGATGGCATCACTGACTTAATGGACGTGAATCTGAGTGAACTCCCGGAGATGGTGATGGGCAGGGAGGCCTGGCGTGCTGCAATTCATGGGGTCACAAAGAGTCGGACACGACTGAGGGACTGAACTGAACTGAACTGAACTGATAGTAATTTCTGTTTTTTCTACATTTGTTAACATGAGGATTTAGGATATTCAATAGTTATTTATACACATATATAGAATATTTATATATTATAATATATAAATATATAAAGCATATCTTATGTATATTGTATATATTATTATTCATTGGGCTAAATTTTTGAAACCTGTCCAAAAATTTTCCCTTTCAATAAGTAGGAATTTTAAGTAATATTATTTTATACAGCAGAACCATCTTCAAAGTATTTTTTTAAGTTAACTGACAAATAAAAGTCATTGTAAATATCATTTTATCAGTCCTTTTACTCTATATAATATTTGCTTTGTTGTGCTTTGTCACTCTCCTGCTGCTGCTGCTAAGTCGCTTCAGTCATGTCCAACTCTGTGTGACCCCATAGATGGCAGCTCACCAGGCTCCCGCGTCCCTTGGATTCTCCAGGCAAGAACACTGGAATGGGTTGCCAACATCCTCCAGGGAATCTTCCCAACTCAGCAATCAAAGCCAGGTCTGCTGCACTGCAGGTGGATTCTTTCCCATCTGAGCAACTAGGGAAGCCTATATAATGTGATTAAATACTAAGGAGTAGTTTTAAGACATTTCATATGGTACACTGAAATTCAGTGTGCTTGTTTTGTGTTTGTTTTACCCTCTGCCAACTAATTGAAAGAGTTTTCCTGGAAATATGCTCTCTACCATGATCCAAGAATTGACTTAAAGTTTTATAAATAAAAGCTATGTCTCCTTATTATAATCATTTGGTTTGGGTTAATGTTGCTAGTGAAAAAGTTGGCTTAAAGCTCATCATTCAGAAAACTAAGATCATGGCATCTGGTCCCATCACTTCATGGGAAATAGATGGGGAAACAGTGGAAACAGTGTCAGACTTTATTTTGGGGGGCTCCAAAATCACTGCAGATAGTGATTGCAGCCATGAAATTAAAAGGCACTTACTCCTTGGAAGAAAAGGAAACTCCAGTACTTTGGCCACCTCATGCAAAGAGTTGAATTATTGGAAAAGACTCTGAGGAGAAGGGGACGACAGAGGATGAGATGGCTAGATGGCATCACTGACTTGATGGACGTGAGTCTGAGTGAACTCCGGGAGATTGTGATGGACAGGGAGGCCTGGCGTGCTGCGATTCATGGCGTGGCAAAGAGTCAGACACGACTGAGTGACTGAACTGAACTGAACTGAACTGAACTGAATGTTGCTAATATTGGGCTTCCCTGGTGGCTCAGACGGTAAAGTGTCTGCCCGCAGTGTGGGAGACCTGGGTTCGATTCCTGGGTTAGGAAGATCTCCTGGAGAAAAAAATGGCAATCCACTTCAGCACTCTTGCCTGGAAAATCCCATGGATGGAAGATCCTGATAGGCTACAGTCCATGAGGTCACAAACAGTCTGACACGACTGAGTGACTTCACTCACTTTCACTTTAATATTGCTATAAATTATCCATCTCCTCAGTGTTGGTTCAACCCTATCAAATTGCTTTGACCATCTAAGAATGTTTGTATCTTCCTTTGATTGATTGTAAATGGTGATGTTTGATACATATTAAAGTTTTATGCATCTTAAAACATACATGGAGAATGTGTACCAGGCCAGATGACATTTATGGTCTTGAACTAAGGAAGGATGAATATCTTGGCTTGGACACAACGTAAGACTGGTTCTTTCTTTTTATTTCATTCCCATCTTTTTCTCCTACCTCTCCTCCCCTACTCCTTCTCCCCCTCCTCCTTCCTCTTTCCTTTCTTTATTTTGTTCATTTTGTTACTTATTTCCTGCCAAAGCAAAAAAAAAAAAAAATATATATATATATATATATATCAAACATTTGAATGTCAAAGATATCGATGGGTGGATATGTGTTATTTTTCTTATGATTAATGGAAATGTATACTAGTTATTATTGTCTTCTAATTCACAGAGTAAGTTTAGGTAAACTTGTAGATACCCAAATTATAAGCTCACTTCTTGTGACACTGTTAATTTCAGTAACCTAAAGAAGTTTATGTAACAACAAAAAAATTACTTATTCTTCTACCCAGTGAGATAATTCTTTCAAGCTAAAAGTCAGCAAGCTAGATTTAGAAAAGGTAGAAGAACCAGAGATCAAATTAGCATTATCCTTTGGATCATAGTAAAAGCAAGGGAATTAAAACAAACAATCTACTTCTGCTTCATTGACTACATGAAAGCATTTGACTGTGTGGATCAACAAACTGTGGAAAATTCTATAAGAGATGGGAATACCAGACCACCTTACCTGTCTCCTGAGAAATCTGAAAGTCAAAAAGCAACAGTTAGAACCAGATATGGAACAATTGACTGATACAAAATTGGGAAAGGAGCACGTCAAGGCTGTATATTGCTACTCTGCTTATTTAACTTTTATGCAGAGTACATCATGGGACACGCCAGTCTAGGAGAATCACATGCTAGAATCAAGATTGCTGGGAGAAATATCAACAACCTCAGATATGCAGATGACACCACTCTAATGGAAAAAAGTGAAAAGGAACTAAAGACCCACTTGTTGAGGGTGAAAGAAGAGAATGAAAAAGTTGGCTTAAAATTCAACATTCAGAAAACTTAGATTTGGCATATGGCCCCATCTCTTCATGTCAAATGTACTGTGTGTTGTGTATAGTCACTTAGTAGTCTGACTCTTTGTGACCCCATGGTCTGTAGCTTGCCAGGTTCCTCTGTCCATGGGGATTCTCCAGGCAAGAATACTGGAGTGAGTTGTCATGCCCTCTTCCAGGGGATCTTCTCAACACATTGAGAAGGTCTCCCACATTGCAGGTGGATTCTTACCAGCTGAGCTACCAGGAAGCAAATAGACGGAAGAAAAGTGGAAACAGTGACAGATTTTATTTTCTTGGGCTCCAAAATCACCATGGATGGTGACTGCAGCCATGAAATTAAAAGACACTTGCTCCTTGAAAGAAAAGCTATGGAAAACCTAACCAGCATGTTAGAACACAGAGACATTACTTCACTGAAATAGATCCATATAGTCAAAGTTATGTGTTTTCCAGTAGTCATGTGTGGATGTGAGAGTTAGACCATAAAGAACTCTGAGCACCAAAGAACTGATGCTTTCAGACTGTGATGCTGGAGAAGACTCCTGAGAGTCCCATGGAATGCAAGGAGATCAAACCAATCAATTCGTGTCAATCCTAAAGGACATCAACCTTGAATATTCATTGGAAGGACTAATGCTGAAGCTGAAGGTCCAATACTTTGACCACTTGACATGAAGAGTGAACTCATTGGAAAAGACGGTGATGCTGGGAAAGATTGAGATCAGGAGGGGAAGGAACGACAGAGGATGAGATGGTTGGATGCCATCTCTAACTCAATGGACATGAATTTGAACAAACTCAGGGAGATAGTAAAGGACAGGGAAGTTACATGCTACAGTCCATGGGGTTGCAAAGAGCTGGATATAACTTAGTGACTGAACAGCAACAACTAAAGACAACATTACTAATCTCACAATTATATGTAACAATATGGAGACAATTTCTTCTTAACTGTGCTCTAAAAGCCTACCAGGCTCCTCCCTCCATAAGATTCTCCAGGCAAGAGTACTGGAGTGGGTTACTATTTCCTTCTCCAACTGTGCTCTAAATATAATGCCAAAACTTTTCCATTCATATCTACAGAAGTCTATTGTGGGCAGGTCTGGAATGTATAAAGGAACTTATTCACAAATAAGTACATAACTTGAGAGAATTCATCCACAGAGAATTTTTCTCAAAAGTTAATTTACTGGACATTGTTGAATCTAAATATACATAAATTAAGCATATGGAATTTGAATATGTAGAAATTTCATTGACTTTCTGCAATAATGTTATAATACAAATTATTTTTCTTATAGTAGTATGTTTTCCTTTGAATAATTGCTTTTCAGATACATTTTATTTTTTAGAACTGCTTTAGATTTCTTAAAAAATAAAGAGGACAGTAGAAAGTGTTCTCATATAGCTCAGCTCAGTTTACCTGTTCTCAATATCTTCTATTAGAATGATATATTAATTTCAATTAATGAACAAATATTAATACACTTTTATTAAATAAAGTCTGTAGTTTATTAGATTTCCTAAGTTTTGATTTCTTGTCCTCCTATTCCAGGTTTGTGCATAAAATACATTACATTTAGTTGTGTCTCTTTAATCTTCTCATCTGTGGCAGTCTGTCAAATTTTCTTTGTTTTTGACAAGCAGTTTTA
This sequence comes from Cephalophus harveyi, assembly GCA_006410635.1. NCBI lineage: Eukaryota > Metazoa > Chordata > Mammalia > Artiodactyla > Bovidae > Cephalophus > Cephalophus harveyi. The sequence goes on along the minus strand of SJYT01063092.1, from coordinate 725,526 downwards.
GGAGTACTAGTTATGTATAAAATTTATCTAGTATTTTTTTCTCATGATAAGAATGGGATTATGGATTTGGGGGAAGAAAGAGCACAGAATTAGTGAGCTATTTTCATCATGCCATATAAAAGGTACTTTTTATCAACATGATTTATAAGTGATGATTCTGGCTTTGATCTCCTGGCTGAGGTAATGTTTGTGAGGTTAACTCACAGTAAACTTCCTCGATTTTTCCCCTCTCTATACAGTGCACATTGGAAGGAAGTCAGTACGTACAGCTCACACTTTTATACTCACACTGTGCACAGTTCACAAGTTATGTCCCCCCTCCTTGAGGGTAGAATACCTATTGTATGTAAGCTATCTGAAATTCTGCGTGGAATTTGTATCTTCTCTCTTGTTTATTACTTGTTCAATCATTTACTTATATCTGTATAGACTCATGAATGTTTATTTTGTAATTCACGTTAGAACTCAGCTCCTGTGCTCTTTTAAAGTAGCACCATCTTTTTTTTTTTTTTTTACTGAAGAGTGCTCCAGGCTCTCATTTTATGTATTTATTGCTCTAATCCTCAAAGCATCTATAAGGCTTCCCTCATAGCTCAGTTGGTAAAGAATCTGCCTGCAATGCGGGGGATCCCTGATTGATTCCTCGGTTGGGAAGATCCCCTGGAGAAGGGATAGGCTACCCATTTCACTCATCCTCCCATTTTTTTTGGTCATCACCCCTTTCCTTTTAGTGAGATTTTTTCATATATTTGTAATACAGCTGGGTTTTCTTGTCTTAGCCTGAAGAAATTCTGGGATCCTTGACCATGCACAACTTTTTTGTGTATTTTTACACATTAAAATTAATTTTTCTTGCTGAGAAGTTCCACAGGTTTTGAGAAGTGCATAATGTCTTTTATCTACTAGAGTATCCTGCAGAATAAGTGGGCTATCCTAAGAAGCCATTGTGTTTCACTTATGCATTCCTCACCCCAAACCCAATTAACCACTAATAATTTTATCTTCTCAATAATTTGCCTTTTCCAAAATATTATAAAGTTGGAATCATGAAGTATGTAGACTTTCAAAATGGCTATTTTCACTTAACACTTCCTGTCTTTATACTGCTTTACGTTTATTTCTGTTGCTAAAAGTATTTCATTTTATAGATGTACTATTATGTGTTTATCCATTTAACTTTTGAGTGATGTCTTTGTGGTTTCTAGCTTTAGTGATTTTTAAATAAAACTGCTCTAAATAGTATCATGTGATTTTCTGTGTGAGTACAGGTTTTCAATCAGTTGGGTAAATATCTAGGAACAAAACTGATGGATCAGTTTGACAGTTGACTGTCAACTGTCAACTGTCTTCCAGAGTACAAATATCATTTTGCATTCCCACAAGAAACGGATGAGTGTTTCTGTTGCTCTATATCCTTACGAGCATTTGGCATTTTAGCCATTCTATTTAGTGTGTAAAGATGTCTCATTATTTCTTTTTTTTTTAAGTTTTTTTTTTTAAATATAAATTTATTTATTTTAATTGGAGGTTAATTACTTTGCAATATTGTTTTGGTTTTGCCATACATCAGCATGAATCTGCTACAGGTATACACGTGTTCCCCATCCTGAACCTCCCTCACTCCTCCCTCCCCATACCATCCCTCTGGGTCGTCTCAGCGCACCAGCCCCAAGCATCCAGTATCATGCATCGAACCTGGACTGGCGACTTGTTTCATGTATGATTTTATACGTGTTTCAATGCCATTCTCCCAAATCAGCCCACCCTCTCCCTCTCCCACAGAGTCCAAAAGACTGTTTTATACATCTGTGTATTGTTTCTTTACTTTGAGGTTCACGATGACAAATGATGATGAGCATCATTCATGTTTATTCACCATCTGTCTATTTCCTTTGATGAGAAATATTTTCAGGTATTTTGTTGATTTTCAAATTGTTTTGCATTGAATTTCTGTAGTCTTAGTTCTCCAGCTTTGTTCTATTTTAGTGTTGTCTTGGATACATTGAATATAAACTTGAAATCTGTTTTTAAATATGCACAAAATATTTTTCTGGGATTTTTCTTGGGGTTGTGTTTACAGTTGAGTGGGGAACATTTATATTTTCATTAATATTGAGTCTTCCATACCATAATCATGAATAACTACCTATATTTTTAATTTTCTTGGATTTTTATATTAAAGTTTTATAACTTTTTGCATATAGATCTTATGTATACTTTTTAAATATTTACCTAAATATTTCATTTTATGATGCTGTTGTAAATGTGCTGTGTTATGTTTAGTCATTCAGTCGTGGCTGACTCTTCGTGATTCTGTGTCCTGTAGACAAAAAGGCTTCTCTGTCCATGGGATTTTCCAGGCAGGAATACTGAAGTGGGTTGCCATGTCCTCCTCCAGGGAATCTTCCCAACCCAGGGATCAAACCCAGGTCTCCTGCATTTCAGGCAGATTCTTTACTGTCTGTGCCACCAAGGAAGCCCAAGAATACTAGAATGTATAGTCTATCCCTTCTCCAGGGAATCTTCCTGATATAGGAATCAAACCAGGTCTCTGGCATTGCAGGCAGATTCTTTACCAGCTGAGCTACCAGAGAAACCTGTTGTTGTAAATAGTACTATGCATTTAACTTAAAATTCCAATTGCTGATTTCTGTTATGTAGAAATGAAGCTAACCAATAATATAAAGCAAAATCCAGTATTGCTGTTGATTGGAATTGGAGGAAAATTCTTTGCAAGCTTAGACATGGGTGGCCTATGGATGGGTTATAGAATTTACATTTTGTGATATTTTAAAGTGGGGGAGACTATGTGCTTATTTTTCTCATAGCATCCTCAAGAAGTATCAGGTTCCCCCAAGAGAAATAAGTATGTGCCATCTCTATAGAAAGTATAAGATGGATGCAGACTTTCACTCACTATAACACAGCACTGGAACAGCAGAATGCATTCTCATGGGAATGAGAGCACCATGGAAATCAGGAAGAAAAAGCTTTCATAAAAGTGGTCTTGCGGTAGTGAGTAATCAATGAGTTGTTTCCAAAAGAAATGATAGGTAGATAACATATTGTTAAAAAGTGACCTAGGATTTGTCAGTGTATCATCTTCTAGGAACTTTATGAACCTCCAGAGAAAATGGAAGACAATTGTTGACTGCAAGTTTTCATAACTTCACAATATGTATCAAATATATTTCCTGTTGCATTATACAATTGTATTTAGAAAAGAACCTGTTCTCACAAAATTCTTCAATATGAAACATTTTGATTTTTGCTTCACTGTCTAGAAACCAAGTACAAAGAAATTCTTAAAAATAGCAATGTACCTCAAAGCAAATTGATCCTGTGGCATATTTCAAAACACTTTCTAAGGAGTTTATTTTTTTTTAACTAGTCAATAAGGACAACATTCACACTGTTTGCAACTATACAATGGATCTACAATAGAAATATTATTCATGCCAAAGTGTTCTTTTAGGATGTTTATAACAGCTAGAATCCTTTTCACATTTCACAGAGTCTAAGTTTGAAATGGTTGTTATGTTTATGCCACCAAGATACCTAGCCTTTACTCTTTTCAAATATATATATATAGTATTCAGAATAACATATAAATTTTAATTTGCAAATGACTTTAAATGCACCCTTCAGGATATGAGTGATACTATATTGCCTCATTTGTCAAGGTTCACAGAACACAAATTATTTAAATAGCCATCAGTTTCTAAATATGCAGCAAAACTAAATAATTTATCTTACCAAAGGCAACAATTTCATAGTTGTCCTACTGTCTGACAGCTGGGCTTTTTAATATCCCAAGCAGTAATTGGTTGGCTAATGCCACTTGTTCAGCACAAAATGTATTCATTTGTGTAAGATAAACAAGCACATAAAATAAACAACCTGCAGAAAATTAAAAAAAAAAATTCGAATGAAATGTAATATCAGAAAATGAAAGAATGTATGGGGGGAGACTATGTAATTTTGTAAAACATCAAAAGTATATTCAGTGTAACATTAAGCCATTATGATGACTTTCTTTGCTGAATACACTAGACTTTAAAAAGAGTTTTAAGATTTGCTAGTGCTGTTACTTGCCATGTGTTCTATATTTGAAAAGATATTATCTGTTCAATATCCACGTCTGCATCAGTAAAAAGTAATTCATGTTTCTGGTAAATATCAAGTAAGGAAATTAATGAAAAGTGACTAAGCAAGTACTGGGGTAATGGGATACTTTCATTAATATTAGCAATTAAATAAATAACTTTTATAAAATAAATTACACTGAAAACTTTGATACATAAAAATTTCTTGCCACACTACCCATTTATATTTTCATCATAGGCATATTTCTGATTTCCTTGAATTAAAGAACTTAATGTATCTCACTAATAAATAATATCATTATAAATATTATTAGCATTAAAATATTGTCCCAAATGTCTGGAACTGAGTACTGTACCATCCCAACTTAGTGGTACTAAGCAGTAAACATTCTCTTATGCTTTTAGACTCTGAAGCTCATGCTTTGGCTGGAGCACTACTAGACAGCTCTTGGAAGTCTCATATCATTTCAGTTAGGTTCAGCTGGGACTACAGTAATCTGAGCACTGATCATTTGTAACGACTTGCTTACATGCCTGGCTGACAATACTTTCTGTTGGCTGGAAATTCAGCTAGATCTGTTGCCTGGAGTACTAACACAAGGCCTCTCCAGCTTGGCAGTCTCAGGGTATGTGGACTTTTCCCAGAGAAAATGTCCGAAAGAACCATATAGCAGAGCTGTGTATCCTTTTACCTTCTAGTCTCAAAACCCATAAAGTCTCATTTTGACCATACTGTATTCAAAAGTACCCATATTCAGGGGGAGGTGACAGGGATGCTACCTCTAGATGAAATAAACTTACTTACAGAGTAAATTTACATTGTAAAACAACATGTAGATTGGGAAATAGAAATGGGCAAATTCTGTCTTTGGAATCATCATCCTGGGGAAAGTTTTCTGTTCAGTTCTGTTCTCTGGCATGTTCAGAGAAGATGTAAGATTCCTGATGAGACAGGCCTCAGTTTATTTGATAACCTGTATCTGTGACTGAATAAGTAGCTACATGTAGTTCAAGAAAATGTTAGGAATTTTATGTGACCATATATTTTACAAGAGAACAGATATATAAGAACATTTTCCAAATAATTTCATCAGTTCTATTATTTTAATAAATAAAACAGGATGCTATTGAGGAACATGGATCTGTGAAAACATCCTCTTTTGCAAAATAAGCAAAAGACAAAAATAATGTTTAAAACAAGTAATGTGGAACATGAAAACTTTTTTTGTTTTAAATACTTATACACATGAAAAAAAGAAAAAAAGTAAGGGCTTCCCTAGTGACTCAGTGATAAAGAATCCACCTGCCAATGCAGGAGACATGGGTTCAATCCCTGGTTCAGTAAGATCCCACATGCTAGGAAGATGCCATGCCATGCACCACAACTTTGGAGCCTGTGCTCTAGAGCCCAGGAACTGCAACTACTGTGCCCACTTGTCACACCTACTGAAACCCAGGTGCCTTAAAGATTGTGTTTCACAATGAGAGAAGCCACTGCAACGAGAAGCCCAAACACTGCAACTAAAGAGTAGCACACTGCTCACCAAAACCAGAGAAAAACTCCAGCACTACAAAAAACCCATTACAGCCAAAAATAAATAAACAAAATTAATTTTAAAAATCTAATCAGAGGCAACAAAAGTGTAAACATTTCTAGGTAAATTTTAAAGTGAATTACTTCTTTGATTTTTACCTTCATATGTTGAGGATTCATTAATTACTATGAAAATATACTGTAATTTTTCACATTAAAAAGACAATTCCAGGCATTCAGCTTTTATAAGGGCATTTTATTCTAGAAATTTTTTAAAAAATAAAAGCATTGGTTCAAACTGCAAAATATTTCCACTGCTTAAGGAAGCAATGTCATGAGTGGTCTTAGTGGGCTTTATCCCAGAGATGCAAGGATTCTTCAATATCCGCAAATCAATCCATGTAATTCACCACATTAACAAATTGAAAACTAAAAGCCATATGATTATCTCAATAGATGCAGAGAAGGCCTTTGACAAAATTCAACATCCATTTATGATAAAAACTCTCCAGAAAGCAGGAATAGAAGGAACATACCTCAACATAATAAAAGCTATATATGACAAACCCACAGCAAACATTATCCTCAATGGTGAAAAACTGAAAGTATTTCCCCTAAAGACAGGAACAAGACAAGGGTGCCCACTTTCACTGCTACTATTCAACATAGTTCTGGAAGTTTTGGCCACAGCAATCAGGGTAGAAAAAGAAATAAAAGGAATCCAAATTGGAAAAGAAGAAGTAAAACTCTCACTGTTTGCAGATGACATGATCCTCTACATAGAAAATCCTAAAGACTCCACCAGAAAATTANTTCAACATAGTTCTGGAAGTTTTGGCCACAGCAATCAGAGCAGAAAAAGAAATAAAAGGAACCCGATCTTAATTTTCTCATCAAATTTCCCTTTTTCTTTGAAACTCATCTCAGCCCCCATTTCCCCTAAATCCATAGGAATCTATCCAATTAAAATGAAACCTTCTGAGGATCCAGAGGACAAACCCTTGTTATAACAAAGATTTTTACAAAATAACAAAAGACCCTTACAGATTTCCTACAGAATTTAATATAGACATTCAAATGTATCAGCCTGTTTTCTCTTACTTATATTAGCTGCTTTATATGCTTGTCAGTGAAGCCCAGGTCCAGCTTTAGATAAAAATCACTAATTGGGAAAGTCCTGACAGGTCTCTAAAACTATACCTGAGAGACGAGTTGCTAACTTCTATGATTAGGCTCAGGAAATTGCTAGGCAATTTCAATGAGCAAATTCCTAGGGCTTTTCTGAAGACTGTTAATCAGAACAAAACTCAGGTTTGCACACAAAAACCTGATGAATATATTCACAGTTATTACAATCAACTTCAGATTATTATTAAAGAAAAGTCTGATCTTCTAGCAAAAAGGACCAGGAAGGAATGGAAAGCTATGTCCACTTCAGAGTCAGTTAGTTTGTCAAACCACTTCTCTCATAATCTAGATGAGACACCTCAAAAAAAAACCACCAAAATTTTTTTGACTGTTCCTTTTTATTTTAAATTTTGGGGGATATAACCAATTTACAATATTGTGTTAGTTTCAGGTGTTTAGCCAAGTGATTCTGTTATACAAATGCATATATCCACTCTTTTAAATATTCTTTTCCCATATAGGTCATTGCAGAGTATTGTTCCATATGCTATGCAGTACATCCTTATTAGTTACTTATATATAGTAGTGGGTCTGAGGTAAGGGATAAATTGAAAGATTTGGATTGACAGATTCTACCAATATTTTTAATTTTCAACTGAAGCAAGTGAAAGACCCTAAATAAAATCAAAACTCTCCTAGGTTTTCCTGTTATTGCAAAGAGCCACCATTGAGGAAGAGATTGTTACAAATTTAAAAAAACCTGGCACTTTCAGCCTTCTAACTGGACTTGCCAACATTCTCCAAATCCTCAGTAGCGAGGCTGTGAGGAACTGCAAGGCCTCATCTGAATCCTTCCTCTTAATTGGCTTGGGGAAACATTCCTCCAGGTGGTGATGAGCTCTTTGAGTCCTAGATGACACCAGAGTCACACTCTTGGTACTCAACCTCATTACTAGAAAGCAGCCCCCACCTCGGGGACTAAAATAGTCCTCTGAACCAATACTATTTTGTTTAGGCCCTTTGAGAGATGCATGCTCTTTTCTCTGAGTTCTTCTGCCACTGATTGCTCGAAAAGTCAACAATCTGCGTGTAAGGCAGGAGGCACTGGAGACTTGGGTTAGATCCCTCGGTCGAGAAGATACCCCTGGAGGAGGAAATGGCAATCCACTCCAGTGTTCTTACCTGGAGAATCCCATGGACAGAAGAGCCTTCCAAGCTACAGTCCATGGGGTCACAAAGAGTCAGACATGACTGAAGTGACTGAGCATGTGCACACACATCCCCTTATTAGGCCAGGACTTCTTAGATTTGTTTCTCTCAAAGAGGGATATAGTTCTTGAACCTGATGGTGGTCATCAAGGCACGCAACAAGGTGAAGTAAATGATCCTTTGACATTTTTCTACTTATTCTGTCTCTGATGGTGCTAGAATTGATAGTGGAAATACTCATTATTCACCTTTTGAATCTGCTACCACCCTCCTTAAGGGCAACATTTCCAACTAATATGGGCAGAATTCACAGCACACCTCCCATCAGGATTCAAACAGATCCCTTATATCCTCTCGTAAGAATTATTCAATATTATGTAAAGAAATTTTTCAAGGTATAAGGTCCATAATAGAAGATTGTCATTGCCCATATAGAACTCCCATTTATCAATGAGAAAATCTGAGGGCTGAGGGCAGAGGTTTGTCTAAGACCTCTCAGCAATAAACAACATTGTTATCCTTTGACACCTTATTATTCCTAATCTCATACCCTGCTAAAATCCATTCCCACTGGAAGCAAATTCTTTGCTATAATTGATTTATGCAGTGCATTCTCTAGTATTCTTGTTGATGAAGCTTGCCAATACCTTTTTGCCTTCACTTTGGAAGAAAAGCAGTTTACCTAGGCAATAATGCCTCAGGGATTTACTGAGAATCCTTCTTATTTCTCACAAATTCTGAAGGCTGATCTAGATGATATAAAGTTCCCTAGGGCTTCTAATTTGCTGCAATATGTGGATGATTTTGTTCTTTTCTCTCTTTTTCAGGCCTCCTCACAGGAAAACATCATCTACTTACTTGCTAAAGCTTTTATCCTTAAAGGGACCTAAAGTCACCGAGGAAAAAAATTGCAATTTTCTCAAACCCAGGTTTGATATTTAGGGCATCTGATATCAGAACAAGGGCTACACCTAGATCCATATCAATTGCATGGTGTGCTAAGCTTCCCAAAACTAACTTGTAGCTTAAGTTTTCTCAGGCTTGTTAGTTATTTCTCAGGCTGGTTGGTTTCTCAAATCAGTTCACTTCAGTTCAGTCACCCACTCGTGTCCAACTCTTTGGATTGCAACACTCCAGGCTTCCCTGTCCACCACCAACTCCCGGAACTTACTCAAACTCATGTCCATCAAGTCGGTGATGCCATCCAACCATCTCATCCTCTGTCATACCCTTCTCCTCCTGCCCCCAATCCCTCCCAGCATCAGGGTCTTTTCCAAAGAGTCAACTCTTCACATGAGGTGGCCAAGTACTGGAGTTTCAGCTTTAGCATCAGTCCTTCCAAAGTACACCCAAGACTGACTTCCTTAAAAATGTACTGGTTGGATCTTCTTGCAGTCCAAGGGACTCTCAAGAGTCGTCTCCAACACCACAGTTCAAAAGCATCAATTCTTCAGCGCTCAGCTTTCTTCCCAGTCCAACTCTCACATCCATACATGACCCCTGGAAAAACCATAGCTTTGATTAGATGGAACTTTGTTGGCAAAGTAATGTCTCTGCTTTTGAATATGCTATCTAGGTTGGTCATAACTTTTCTTCCAAGGAGTAAGTGCCTTCTAATTTCATGGCTGCAATCACCATCTGCAGTACAAAGTCTCAGTTATAACAAGGTGAATAGGTCATAGNCTAGATGGAACTTTGTTGGCAAAGTAATGTCTCTGCTTTTGAATATGCTATCTAGGTTGGTCATAACTTTTCTTCCAAGGAGTAAGTGCCTTCTAATTTCATGGCTGCAATCACCATCTGCAGTACAAAGTCTCAGTTATAACAAGGTGAATAGGTCATAGAGATTTACTGGACAGCACAGTAATTGCAATGAACAATACTATGCTGTCCACTTTAAAATTTGCTAAGAAGTTATCCCTTATGTTAGATGCTCTTATTCCATAGAAATAAATAAATAAAGAGGGCAAGAGGAAACGTTTGGCAGTAATAGGTTTATGGTAATCATTGTGATGATAACTTCACAACTGTATACTTACCTCCAACCACATCAAACTGTGTACATTAGTATGTGCAGCCTTTTGCATGTTATGTTAATCATGCCTCAATAAAGTGGTTTAAAAACAAAAACAAAGCACTATTCTGATCTACACATAGAGGCAACTGAACATAAGCTGAATCCACGAAAGAAAGTGAAGTCGCTCAGTCATGTCCAATTCTTTGCGACCACATGGACTGTGGACTACCAGGTTCCACCATCCATGGGATTTTCTAGGCAAGAATACTGGAGTGGGTTGCCATTTCCTTCTCCAGGACATCCTCCCAACCCAGGGACTGAACCTGGGTCTCCCACATGGTAGGCATTGTAGGCAGACACTTTACCATCTGAGCCACCAGGGACTGTCCACTTTAAAATTTGCTAAGAAGTTATCCCTTATGTTAGATGCTCTTATTCCATAGAAATAAATAAATAAAGAGGGCAAGAGGAAACGTTTGGCAGTAATAGGTTTATGGTAATCATTGTGATGATAACTTCACAACTGTATACTTACCTCCAACCACATCAAACTGTGTACATTAGTATGTGCAGCCTTTTGCATGTTATGTTAATCATGCCTCAATAAAGTGGTTTAAAAACAAAAACAAAGCACTATTCTGATCTACACATAGAGGCAACTGAACATAAGCTGAATCCACGAAAGAAAGTGAAGTCGCTCAGTCATGTCCAATTCTTTGCGACCACATGGACTGTGGACTACCAGGTTCCACCATCCATGGGATTTTCTAGGCAAGAATACTGGAGTGGGTTGCCATTTCCTTCTCCAGGACATCCTCCCAACCCAGGGACTGAACCTGGGTCTCCCACATGGTAGGCATTGTAGGCAGACACTTTACCATCTGAGCCACCAGGGAAGATCCAATAAGCTGAATAAATAGACAAAAATCCAAGCCAGAGATCAAGGTCAGTGATTCAGAAGAAAACATCCAAAAAATAGAATGCAAGAAATAGTAGCTGAAAAAATGACAAGGGTAGAAAATCAAGCAAGAGAATATAATTTCCATGTAGAAGAAAGCAAGAAAGAGAAAGTTTAGTAGTCAAATAACAAGCAAATTACAAGGAAACCTATGTCATTCAGTTCAGTTCAGTTGCTCAGTCATGTCCGACTCTTTGAGATCCCATGAATTGCAGCACGCCAGGCCTCCCTGTTCATCACCATCTCAGTTCAAAAGCATCAATTCTTCGGCGCTCAGCCTTCTTCACAGTCCAACTCTCACATCCATACATGACCACAGGAAAAACCATAGCCTTGACTAGACGGACCTTAGTCAGCAATTACTAGCTTTAAAAAACAAAAATAACTCTTGTGGTATGATGAAAGTGTGTTAGTTGTTCAGTCATGTCCAGTTATTTGCACCCCATGGATGGTAGCCCACCAAGCTCCTCTGTTCCTGAAATTCTCCAGGCATGAATTTTGGAGTGGGTAGCCATTTCCTTCTGCAGGGGATCTTCCAGACCCAAGGATTGAACCCAAGTCTCCTGAATTGCAGGCAGATTCTTTACCATCTGAGCCACTAGGGAAGCCCTATGATGAAAGTGGTCAAGGTTAACTTAAGCAATTGTGGAATTCAAAGAAGAAGAATATTTATATTTTAGAAAAGCAGCATAAGAATATCCTTTGAATTTATAATTCTCCCATTAAATTCCTCCTTGATTTATTTTTTATTTATTTTTTAATTTTATTTTTTTACTTTACAATACTGTATTGGTTTCGCCATACATTGACATGAATCCATCACAGGTGTACATGAGTTCCCAACCCTGAACCCCCCTCCAACCACCCTCCCCATATCATCTCTCTGGGTCATCCCAGTGCACCAGCCCAGAGCATCCTATATCCTGTATGAAACCTATTGGTGCCTCTATTTCCACATTGAGAAAGCTAAACAATAAGGCCATTAAAGTTTCCTTTGAGACAAAAAATCTGCAGATGCAATAAAGTCTATTGGAATTTTCACTTCTACCACTGGAAAAGAACATTGGAACAACTAGGATCATGAGTAAAACTATTATAACATCAACAACAAATCTATAAAATAAGAGAGAACATCCAAGTCCTTACTTGGCATTCTAATGGCAGGGATATATAACAGTGTGTTGAGACAGTTGACTGACTTGAACTCAGATAAAAGGCTATACACTTGTATCTTTAAACATAAGGTATGGATCCTTAGAAATTTGGGACAAGTTCAGCACAATATATGAAAGTTCTTGTATTCAACAATAGACAGATGATTTCTACCTTTCTCGAGCAAATGTTTAAAAACCTCAGAAAAGACATTTGTCTAGTATTTGCTATTTATTCACTGACCATGCAAAATTGAATTGTCTATTTCTTCTGTGTCACTAATTTCCTTTTCTAAAAAAATTAATAATTGGAAAATAGCAATAAAATATGTGAAAAGTACCTAATGCAAGATGCCTTATAAATACAACATGATATCAGCATATTATAGAAATTCACCAAGTTGCAAATTTTCCAATTTCTTGTTTCCACCCACACATATAGTCATGAAGGAAAATGCACCAAATTAAAATTCAAGACATTTGGAAAACTATTCAGAACTTTGCAAAACTGTCATTATTTAAGCAGTTTAGGAAAAAAATGATGTTGTAAAAAAACAGCCAATGCACATAAAAAAGAATTAGGTTGATGTCGAGCACCTCATCTGAATGCAGAGAGAGGAAGAACACTAAACAAGTCAGATTAATATAGAGAAATGGGTTGTTTTCCCAGAATCATTTGGTAATCAGGTAATGTATCACATTATCCAATCATCTCTGACAGGAAAGTTGCTTTACGCTACCTTGACTAAGAAGAGAGGTAAAACTGTATCACTTGAAATTATAGGTTTTCAAATTGAATTATATTATTTTACATTCTCCATGTCAGGGCTTTAACAAATTGTTAATATCCTGGTAAACATTTCTATAAGTAAAACACAGTTATTATTTACAAGCAAAGTGACTGTGTTAGAGAAATGCAACAGATAGTTATTATGCATAAATTGCCTGCTGTCCCTTGGGACTAGAAAATGAGACATTGCATCTCCTGCAGGCATTCTGAAGGAATATTGATAAGTAGATACAATAACTGAACATTTGGCAAATTACCATTTCAATGAATCATGTCCTTCCTAAATTCAGGAGGCAGCACCTTTCAGGAAAGTAGTCATGCTGGGAAATGTTTATGAAAGCATTCTAAAAATGAATTAAGAAAACATTGACCTTTAACACCGGGAGTTCATATATAGAAATGGAAAAGGGTATTTTCCTTCATATATAACTAATATTGTAGTTCTTATTATATGAGGATGAGTATCACAGAACGTGGTATGTGTCTAACATTTCCTTTCATTGACTGTAGATATAAAAACACACAAGACAGACACCAGAATATGGCAAGGCAACCCGGAGGTTACCCTGATTCTTATGTGAACATTTATAATAATAAATACAAAAAGCACAATATCCTATATGCCACAAGTGAATTGAATGTATTCAGACTATCTTCAAACAGAAATTTTTCATGTTTTCATTATCCCAAATATATTATTTTTTATTACCAATTGTATATCTGGTATTTAATCACTATACACTTCTAAAAGCAAAATAGTTCATTCTTATGATCCTAATTTTTCATTAATAAAATGCTGAGAGTTGGTAATGAGCAGGGAGGCCTGGTGGGCTGCAATTCATGGAGTCGCAGAGTCAGACATGACTGAGCAACTGAACTGAACTGAATGAATATTTTTGGACAATTTATTAGGCATTCAGTACCTCACTATGGGAAATACACAACCTAGGTTTCTAAGAAAACCTTCCCTACAGTTCTGTAGAAATTTCATAGAGAAAATTATGATCTATATGATTTCTGATGCTAATCTTAAACCTGTGTTTGGCAGAATCTCTCTGAAGGGCTGAGAGCATTAAAAATAGTAATCTTTAGGTAAGCCACAACAGGGATGTTTTGCCATTTAGTCTGTATCTTTTCATTTCCACATTATATATGTTATATGAGAGCCTAACTAATTTAGGATTTAAGTAATTTAGGCTTTAGCTTTTCAATTAGGATGCAATAATCCTAAACATCTTATTGTTTAAGGCATTTTATTGGTTTTAAGTCACCGGTATTAGGGGTCCCCAGCTTCCAAGATCTAACGTCTGATGGTCTGAGGTGGAGCTGAGGTAATAATAATAAAATGCATGATAAATGTAATGCTCTTGAATTATCCTGAAACCATCCCCTCCCTGCCAGGGCCTTGGAATAAAGGTCTTCTGTGAAACCAGTCCCTGGTTCCAATAAGGCTGAGAAATGCTGACCTATATAATTTTATATAAAGTAATCTGATACAAAATTTCCTCAATAAATATGAACAAAATGAACTGTATTTTAATGGAAAAAATTTCATCCTTTGGATAGTGGCTTTTATTCATTTCTCTTTAAATTTCTGTGTAATTGATTTACAATGCTGTGTTAATTTCTTGAAAAAGTGATTCAGTTATACATACATATATTATTTTCATACCCTTTTCCATTATGGTTTATCACAGGATATTGAGTATAGTTCCATATGCCCATATGCTATACAGTAGGACCTTGCTGTTTATCTATTTTATACATAATAGTTTGCATCTGTTAGTCCCAAACTCTCAATTCATTCCTCCCCCTTAGTCTGTTCTCTGCATCTATGGGTCTGTTTCTGCTTTGTAGATAAGTTTATTTGTGTGATATTTTATAACACACATATATTCATTTTTATTAATAAATTGTTCATTCATTCAACAAAAATTTTAGTGCACTTCAGCTGTCAAGCACTGAACTCAGAGTTGGAGTTATACAGATGAGTATTCACTGTTTTCAACGAATTAGCAAGAATGGTTTTGTCTCTAATCATTTCAAACAATCCATTCTGAAGTATGGAGTTTAGAACTGCTTAATTGCAATGACCACTTTGTCTTATTTCATTATATTTTATTATTCAACAGTTTTTTTTTTTTTTATCATACAGTAAAGGACAGAGCAGCACTCTTTAAACCTGTGCTTTTTCACTTCCTCCCATTTTCACTTGCTTGCTATTTTTGCAATTTCATCGAGTCCTATGAAATTCAGTATCCTGGCATCTGGTCCCATCACTTCATGGGAAATAGATGGGGAAATAATGGATACAAAGTCAGACTTTATTTTTGGGAGCTCCAAAATCACTGCTGATGGTAATTGCAGCCATGAAATTAAAAGACGCTTACTCCTTGGAAGAAAAGTTATGATCAACCTAGAAAGTATATTCAAAAGCAGAGACATCACTTTGCCAATTAAGGTCCGTCTAGTCAAGGCTATGGTTTTTCCTGTGGTCATGTATGGGTGTGAGAGTTGGACTGTGAAGAAGGCTGAGCACTTTATATGCAGATTGCATCATGAGAAACGCTGGACTGGAAGAAACGCAAGCTGGAATCAAGATTTCCAGGAGAAATATCAATAACCTCAGATATGCAGATGACACCACCCTTATGGCAGAAAGTGAAGAGGAACTAAAAAGCCTCTTGATGAAAGTGAAAGAGGAAAGCAAAAAAGTTGGCTTAAAGCTCAACATCCAGAAAACGAAGATGATGGCATCTGATCCCATCACTTCAGGGGAAATAGATGGGGAAACAGTGGAAACAGTGTCAGACTTTAGTTTTGGGGGCTCCAAAATCACTGTAGATGGTGACTGCAGCCATGAAATTAAAAGACGTTTACTCCTTGGAAGGAAGGTTATGACCAACCTAGATAGCATATTCAAAAGCAGAGACATTACTTTGCCAACTGAGGTCCGTCTAGTCAAGGCTATGGTTTTTCCTGTGGTCCTGTATGGATGTGAGAGTTGGACTGTGAAGAAGGCTGAGTGCCAAAGAATTGATGCTTTTGAACTGTGGTGTTGGAGAAGACTCTTGAGAGTCCCTTGGACTGCAAGGAGATCCAACCAGTCCATTCTGAAGAGATCAACCCTGGGATTTCTTTGGAAGGAATGATGCTAAAGCTGAAACTCCAGTACTTTGGCCACCTCATGCGAAGAGTTGACTCATTGGAAAAGACTCTGATGCTGGGAAGGATTGGGGGCAGGAGGAGAAGGGGACGACAGAGGATGAGATGGCTGGATGGCATCACGGACTTGATGAACGTGAGTCTGAGTGAACTCTGGGAGATGATGATGAACAGGGAGGCCTGGCGTTCTGCAATTCATGGGGTCACAAAGAATTGAACACGACTGAGCGACTGAACTGAACTGAACAATAATTGTAGGTTTATTTATCCCTCCTTTCAGTTGTATCAGTTTTTACTTCATTCATTTTAAAATTTTGTCTTTAGAGGAATGTCCATTCAGCATGCAAATATGCTCTTTATCCCTTTATAATCCTGCAATGTCCCTCATGACCCTGGTAATATTTCCTATTTTGTTATCTGCTTTGTCTGCTTTATTGTAGCCTCTATAGCTTGCTTTTGTTTAATGTTTAATTGGTATATTTTACCCTTCTATTTTATATTAAATTCTTTACATCTTTATATTTAAAGTGGGATTCTTATATACTGCATATACCTGAATCATATGTGTGTGTATGCGTATATGTGTGTGTATTTAATTCAATCTCTATATTTTAATTAAAACTCAACATTCAAAAATTAAAGATCATGGCATGCGATCCTATCACTTCATGGCAGATAGATGGGGAAACAATGGAAACAGTGACAGATTTTATTTTCTTGGGCTCCAAAATCATTGCTGATGGTGACTGCAGTCATGAAATTAAAAGATGCTTGCTCCTTGGAACAAAGGCTATGACAAACCTAGACAATGTATTAAAAAGCAGAGACATTACCTTACTGACAAAGGTCTGTGTAGTCAAAGCTATGGTTTTTCCAGTAGTCACGTATGGATGTGAGATTTGGACCATAAAGAAAGCTGAACGCCGAAGACCTGATGCTTTTGAACTGTGGTGTTGGAGAAGACTCTTGAGAGTCTCTTGAACTACAATCAGATCCAACTGGTCCATCCTAAAGGAAATCAGTCCTGAATATTCATTGGAAGGACTGATGCTGAAGTTGAAGTTCTAATACTTTGGCCACCTGATATGAACAGACTCATTGAAAAGACCCTGATGCTGGGAAAGATTGAAGTCTGGAAGAGAAGGGGACCACAGAGAATGAGATGGTTGGATTGTGTCACCGACTCAATAGACATGAGTTTGAGTAAACTCCAGGAGATGGTGGAGGACAGGGAAGCCTGGTGTGTTGCAGTCCATGGGGTTGCAGAGAGTCGGACATGACTGAACTACTGAACAACAATAGGCCATTACATTTGAGTATGACTGTACTTAGAATAAACCTACCACTTTTCTGGTTTTTCTCTATATGTTCCATCTGTTCTTTTTTTTTTTCTCATTTAGAATTTTCTTTAGAATTGAGTTTTATAAATGATTCCATTTTATTTCTCCTATTGGTTTATCAATTGTAGATCTTTTTAAAACATTTTAGTGGTTACTTGTGGTTAACAATGTACAATTTTAATTTTTCACAATCCTTAAATATTATTTATACCATGTCACATATGGTGTTTTAATATTATAACAACATATTTCCATTTTCTTATAATTCTTCTGTTGAAACATATACTCTATCTTATATGTTTCAAAATTCACAATACACTGATGTTTTAGCCTTAGATAATAAAAGTATCTGTTAAAGCAATGAATAAAACTGTTTATATTTAGCTTTATTTTTGTTATTTCTAGAGCTCCTCATTTGTTTCTATAGATGCCAATTTCCATTTGGTAGTATTATCCTACTGGAAGAAATTGAGTTAATATTTCTGGTAGCACAGAACTACTGACTATAAATTATTTCAGCCTTTGTTTGCCCTCAGATATGTTTATTTTACTTTTGCTTTTCATTTGTTTTGAGAGATGTTCTCATTGATATAAAATTCTGAATTAATCATTTTTTAAAATTTTGCATTTTGATTATGTTATCCTACTGTCTTCTGGTGTGCATAATTTCAGATGAAACTATTACAATTCTTATATGAGATGTACTATTTTCCTCTGGCCAATTTTTAGATTTTTACTTTTCAAAATTTTTTCCTCTGTTTAGCTAAAATGTGTTAGTTATCGTTAAAAAAAATATATTGCCTCGTATTTTCTGAGTCTCTTAAATCTGTATTTTGATGTCTTTCATTATTTTTGAAGACTTGCCAATAATCACCTCTTGAGCCAATACTTACTTCTTCTGCCTCATTTTCTTATCTTCATCTTTTGGAATCCTTCCATGGCTCCTGAATGCTCTATTCTGAATTATTTTAAGTCTCTCTTTTTTCTCTTTGGGTTTTAGTTTGAGCAATTTCATTGACCTGCCATCAAGTTCATTAGTTCTTTCCTCAGCTATGGTTAAGTCTCCAGTGACTCAGCGCAAGGTGTTCTTATATGTAGCATGCTTTTTATTTCACCTTAGTCCCTTAGTGGCCTTAGTAACCCGGTGGATCATATATGGGTCTGGTTCATTTGATCTCTTTGTCTTCTACCAGTGTTTTGCTTTTCCTTGCTGCTTCATTCTTCTCAAGACTTGTACTTGGTAAGCGGACATGTACGTAAGATAGGAGAGTAACAATGATTCATGATGGAAGTAGGGATCACTTTTTCCTTTGTTCGGTTTTTGGAAAGGAAGATTGAGCGGCATTTGGAGCTGTTATTGCTATGGTTACCCTCAATATGTGTGGTTATCCTCAGTTTCTTTATTTGTGCTGCCGCTAGAATCTCTCCCAAGGTCCTGGTGAGATCATTGAAAAGTCTGTAAATGAATGTGAACTGTCTTTGAGTCTGAAGCTCCTAATGGTTTTATAATCTCACCATAGCCCTCACTCACATCCTTTTAGAAATTTTAAAGTGATTTTTTTTCTTAACAGTATAGCACCCAGTTCCTCTTCTCATTCTCTGCCTCATTTATACCCCTCTCTCCTTGGACATAGCTGGTTTTCCTTAGATTTTAGATGCATTTTTTGTCCTATAAACTCAGCTCTCTAATTTATCTGAAACGTATATACCTTTATGGATTATTTGGCTTTTTTTTATTGTTAGAGCATGAGGGAGACAGTCAGGCTTTATACTTGCTAAGCAGAATGCAAATTTTGAAAAGTAGAAAAATGGGGTATATCAGCAAGGAAGAGAATATTTTTTGACAAGTATATAGAGATATTTCTGAAACAGTAATTATTATATTTAGATTTTCAGATGTTACTATACTGAAATATTGTCTCTTGAGCAATACAAATATTATGAGTCTTCTTTTAAGGCCAAAGCATCATTTATTTTTAAAATGATGGTTTTATGAAAAATGAGAGAATTCATTTTATGGGAGTAGATTTGTTGAAAATACAAATTACAGGATTGATGTTAAACCATAAAACAAAACAAAATAATTTAATAATATATGTCATATAGTCAGTATTTAGCTTTGGGAGTTCCGTGAGGTGTTACTAACAAGATCCTTTAAAAGTTTATTAACTGCTTATATTTGAATACTTCTGTTGTAAGTAAATCTGACTTAAACCACCTCAAACTGAAAAGTAAATGAGCTTTCTTGTAAAACCCCAAATTCAAAGGCAGTAAGAATTCTACACACTGGTTGAACAAGAGGTTCATAATTATTAACAGTGCCCAGTGACATTGTCTGCAACTGTTCCCCTTGGCCTTCCTTGAGGGTCAGTTTTATCCTTAGTCCAGGCTAGCTATTCAGACCTTACACTTAGAAATGATTCTGTGAAAGGAAGGAAGAGGGCCCAGCATTCAAATAAAAACTCAAGAGTCGTTCTGTTCAAATCAGGTTTGGTTACATGCCTACTCCTGAACCAATCACTATCCCCACGGAAATGTAATATGCTTCCTGGATTGGGCTAAATTACAGAATTCTTTCCTGGAAATGTCAGTGAATTAAACATCTTTAATAAAATTAAATACAAATGAACATCAAGATTACCTGGGAGGCAGAGCACTGGTTGTTAGTAAAGCACTTCTTAGTATCCATTCTATATATATGTGTGTGTATATATATATATATATATATCTGTATCTGTATATATATATATATATATATATATATATATATTTAGTTCTCAGTAGGTATAAAAAAGTAAAGTAGACACTGTGGAATGAATGGAGAAAAAATTCATTACCTGCTTTCAAAAATGGAGCAAAATATGACAATATGTGGCAAAATATCAGTAAACATATTGTTGAGAGATATTGCAAGAGAGAACTTTTGGAAATTCTTCTATCAAAATATATTCCTGAGAGTTATAGGTTTTTAAAGCTTAGAGTTACCTGAGAGATCATTGAGTTCACCTTTCTCATTTTACAGATGAGGTAACAGAGACCAGAAATGCTAAATGATTTGACAAAGGTCATATAGGCAACAAGCAGTGAAGCCTGAGAGAGGACACAATTGCTTTGGCTTTGAGTTTGTAGCTCTTTCCATTACCTTGTGTTTATTCTGGAAGAAGAAAAAAAAATTGTGATCACATTATATGCACATAAAGTCATTTGTCACTATATAATAGTCTTTTTCAAGTGATAAATTGATTGCAAAAGTTCTATCCTCCTTTCCAAAGGCTGAGTTGTATATATGAATGTAACTTTCAGATTGAAAAGCATATTAGCTTTCCCCCTCTGTTTCAAAGACATTTTTAAAATGTTTCACCTTTGACACTGCTACCTACTAACATTTATGAATATTAAGTAATGTTAGAGGTTAATGCACTGCTAATGATAGGTTGTTGTAATTCAGTTGACCCCTTGGGCATGAAATGTCCAATAAAATTATCTTTTTGCGGCAAAACTAAGTAGTCTTAGTCATATTGTAAAGGACAATGGGATGTTTTGTATATCCATATGGCCTAGTTGTCTTTCAGGGTAATCTGAAAAGAGCATTTATGACTTTTATAAATCACTTTTTTTTAATTTTTAATTTTATTTTTACTTTATTTTACTTTACAATACCATATTGGTTTTGCCATACATTGACATGAATCCACCACGGGTGTATACGAGCTCCCAATCCTGAATCCCCCTCCCACCTCCCACCCCATATCCTCTCTCTGGATCATCCCCGGGCACCAGCCCCAAGCATCCTGTATCCTGTATCGAACATAAGCTGGTGCTTCGTTCTTACATGATAGTATACATGTTTCAGTGCCATTCTCCCAAATCATCCCACCCTCTCCCTCTCCCACAGAGTCCAAAAGTCCATTCTATACATTTGTGTCTCTTTTGCTGTCTCGCATACAGGGTCATCATTGCCATCTTTCTAAATTCCATCACTTTTTAAAATTATTGATGAATTTACCTCATTTTCTGTACTATACCATTCATAGTTATGATTCTTTTTAGGAATGCTTGTTTTTTAAATATCATAGTAAATTAACCTTTAATAATATTTAAGTGAAAAAAATTAAAATCCTATCTGAAGGAAATTAACTTATTTTATTAAAAGTAGTAGTATTATTTAGTGTGATTAAATTTACTAAGGAGGAGTAAATTTCACACTGGTTTCACTATCATCTTGTTGACATGCATGCTCAGTTGCCTCAGTCACGTTCAGCTGTTTGTGACACTAGGTACTGTAGCCTGCCAGGTTCCTTTGTCCTTGGGATTCCCAGGCAAGAATGCTGGAGTGGGTGGCCATTTCCTTCTCCATCGGATCTTCCTGACCCAGGGATCAAATGCTTGTCTCTTATGTCTCCTGCATTGGCAGGTAGGTTCCTACCACTAGTGCACCTTCTCAACCCCATATCTCTCTATATTAAACACAAAGAGTATTTTTTAAAAAAATAATGAATTGAGAGAGTAGTACCGCCCTATATATACTACCATATGGAAAATAGCAGGAAGCTGCTGTATAGCAGAGCAGCTCAGCTCAAAGCTCTCTGGTGACCTAGGAGGGTGGGACAGTGGGGTGGGAGTGAGATTTAAAAGGGAGGAGATATATTTATACATATGGCTGATTCACGATGTTATACAGGAGAAACTAATATGACATTGTAAAGCAATTATATTCCAGTAAAAAGTCTATAAACCAAGTGTTCTTGAAAATAAGTTGAAATGTTTAATGCAATATAACAAAAAGTGAACACTTATAATTGTCCTAGCTATTTTGGTGGACAGAAATATAACAGGAGAAGAAATTACTTTCATGGAGGAGATTTAGGAAAGACTCCATAAAGAAGAAAGTAGTTGAGTAAGGTTTTTGAAAGGCTTAGTAGAAACTGGAAAAAAATAAATATTGAAGCATGTAAGCAGGGAACATCACAGAATCTACAGGGAATGGCGGGGTGTCTTGTCTATGGGAAAGATGGATCAATGAAGTGAAGTCGATGGAATCACAGATGAAAAAGCAGATAGAACATAGTGGAACCAGATTCAATACTGTTGTTAATAGTATTGGATGAACTATAAACTTGATTCCTTAGTCAGTGATAGTCATTAAAAATACAATCTTGAGAGTCACATGGTCAAAGTATCTGGGTATAAAAAAAGAGATTATAGTTCAGGTGTATTAAATAGTCTCAAACGTGTGTGTATATGCACATTTGTGTATGTGTGAATGTGTGTGTGTATGTAGAGATAGGGGGAGAACATGGAAAATAATTAAATGATATTATTGCATATTCCTAGCTGGAGATATTGGAGAAGGAAATGTCAACCCACTCCAGTATTCTTGCCTGGAGAATCCCAGGGACGGAGGAGCCTGGTGGGCTGCAGTCCACAGGGTCGCTAAGAGTCAGACGCGACTGAGTGACTTCACTTTCACTTTTCACTTTCATGCATTGGAGAAGGAAATGGCAACTCACTCCAGTGTTCTTGCCTGGAGAATCCCAGGGACAGGGGAGCCGGGTGGGCTGCCATCTATGGGGTTGCACAGAGTCGGACACAACTGAAGCGACTTAGCAGCAGCAACAGCAAGAATAAATTTGAGAAAAAAATAAAAGTGTCAGATAATTTATGAAAAGTTGGAAGAATGAAGACTGAAAGAAGTTACTGAATTTGATATTTGCAGACCCTTCTTTCTATAAAGATCTGTTTATGAAACAGTCATGAGATAATATTGCAAAATTTGAAAATAAGTGAAGGGTTAGAAAATGGATTTGGAGTTGTAATTTACTCTTGCTTTTTCCCAAAGAATCTTTTCTTTCCTTCTATATAAAAATATTTTTATAATATTAGACTTTGACAGTATTGAAAATGTCACTTTTTCATACAAATGTCTTTTATTAATAATGTATAGATATTTGATAACATAGCTAATAAATTCCTTGGTTTGGATATTCAGATATAGTCTGAATATACCTTTTTCATTTTTAGTCACATGGTTCTTCTGGTATACCCTTTCAAAGAATGTAAATGGATTGAGAATGTAAAAGACAGAGTATGTTTTAAAAGATAGCTTCAAAAAGATTATTTCCTTTCCCTAATTCTCTAATACATCCTCTGGAGAATGTTAATTTGTTGTGAATGACTGCCCTGTGTTGGAGTTAATAATCTTCTAACATGGTTGACTGATGGCAATGCAGTGTTTACCAACATCTGCTGAAGATAAGGGAATGATTAAAACTATATTAATTCAACAGAATATTCAGTTTTCACTATTCTACTGAATTAACAGCTGAGGTGCCATCAAAGTAACAATTATAGTTATATGCAATTGATATAAAATGTCTATAACAGGATTCTTAATTTTTTATCTTAAAAATCAATTTTTTATTTAAAACATTTTTTCAATTTTGTTGAGGAATCACTGAAAAAATATATATTTAAAATATCCTATGTAATGATTTGATATACATATACACTATGACCAACCTAGATAGCATATTCAAAAGCAAAGACATTACTTTGCCGACTAAGGTCCATCTAGTCAAGGCTATGGTTTTTCCAGTGGTCATGTATGGATGTGAGAGTTGGACTGTGAAGAAGGCTGAGCACCGAAGAATTGATGCTTTTGAACTGTGGTGTTGGAGAAGACTCTTGAGAGTCCCTTGGACTGCAAGGAGATCCAACCAGTCCATTCTGAAGATCAGCCCTGGGATTTCTTTGGAAGGAATGATGCTAAAGCTGAAACTCCTGTACTTTGCCCACCTCATACGAAGAGTTGACTCATTGGAAAAGACTCTGATGCTGGGAGGGATTGGGGGCAGGAGGAGAAGGGGACGACCGAGGATGAGATGGCTGGATGGCATCACGGACTTGATGGATGTGAGTCTGAGTGAACTCCGGGAGTTGGTGATGGACAGGGAGGCCTGGCGTGCTGTGATTTATGGGGTCGCAAAAAGTCAGACACGACTGAGCGACTGAACTGACTGACTGACACTATGGAATGTTACCACTTTTCAATATGCTATGTTGATACTATATACAGTATTGATTTAATTCTTCCTTCTAACAATTGCAGGTAGATATAGTAATTTAACTTTCCTAAAGAAAAAACTGAGACACAGAGAAATTTTATGCAGGAGGAAAGACATAACAAGATGAATAATCAGGGTAGAGGTTTAGGTCTATTGATGCTGCCTCTAACTCCACTCAGTCTCCTATTCGAGAGAAATAATTTGGTTTTTAACCCCAATAATCGGGAAGTTCTTGCATGTACATTTTAAATCTAGAGAAATTTCACAAGTTTTAGGATTAGTGTGTGACCAATTTATAACTGCAAATTGGATTCATATATATATATATATATATATATATGCTTCCCAGGTGGCAGTAGTGATAAAGAACCTGCCTGCCGATGCAGGAGACATAAAAGACTTGGATTTAATCCCTGGGTCGATAAGACCCCCTGGAGGAGGGCATGGCAACCCACTCCAGTATTCTTGCCTGGAGAATCCCCATGGACAGAGGAGCATGGTGGGCTACAGTCCATGGGGCTGCACAGAGTTGGATATGACTAAAGCAACCTAGCACACACACACATATGTATATTTTATATATATATATATATATATATATATATATAATAAAATTCCCCTCCCT